>JAZKJV010010420.1:17500-379334 GCA_037367405.1 Ottelia alismoides | reverse complement strand
TATTTTGAACTTTTTATGGATTTTTTGAAAACATGGGATGATGCATATGCATTTTTTTTGGTATTTTTTGCATTTTTACAAAAAGATTTTTTCAATGTTTTTGGATTTTAATTTTGCAAATGTTTTGGGAATTTTCGAAAAAAAGGATTTTGGCTGAAAAATAGGTGGAAATATGTACACGGAGTGCTTCTTATATTTACAAGAAGTAGATTTTAAGAATTTACAGGGTAAGTGATCAATTTTATACATATATATACAGTGGATTTTTGGTGTGATGTTAAATATTCCTCAAACTTATTTGACACAAGGTTTTTCAAACGATTTTTGAAGACTATAGTCCAAAATAATTTTTACAAACATTTTTTACAATCATGTACACTCATTTGAAATCATTTTGCAATCGGTTCTCAAAACAGTATATATAGGTTTTTCAAATATTTTTGCAACCATTTTTTCAAACCATTTGCAAATCATTTTTCAAACATTTTATTTTACATAAAGAAAAGAAATTTTTACAAAACCACACATTTTTACAAAGGTTGAAAACATGTAACAAAATATTTTCAAAATAGTTTTTCAATAGATGTTCACAAAGATTTTCAAACCATTTTTCAAACATTTTGCAAAAATTGTTTTCACCTGATTTATTAATCAGTAATTACAGAAAGAATTTGAGGAATAATCACATCGTTTTATTAAGAATTTTTAATGAATTTTTAAAGGATTTTTAGCCATATTATTAGAAAATACGAAAGTACGAGTTATGGCTAAAGTATATACGTAGTATATACGACCCCCCTATACTTAGCTTGAGCTATTGTCCTCATAGATCGGGAGAGAAAAAGAGATATAACCTCGTACTAAGTATAGACAAGTCTAAAGAATAAATAAATGGATCAATGAGAAGTGGACCGTCCCCCCTATACTTAGGATCAAATAATCCTAAGTATAGAGCGACTGTACACAACGCAGGGAGGGTCAAGGGTGGGAATGAACAGATCGTACTCAGATTGTCTCCCCCTATACTTAGGGTAAAGATTATCCCTAAGTATAGACAAAAGAGGAGACAATGGAGAGGATCGAAAAGAAGAGAAAAACTCGGGGTGCACTCCCCCCTATTACTTAGGACAAAGTACGTCCTAAGTATGGAAAACTGTCTACAAGGGCGGCACCTTTTTGATAGATAAAGAAAATAGAAAAGGAAAAGAAGAAAGAAGAAAAAGAAGACAATAAATCAACGGAAACAGAGTGATATGAACAGATGGATCTGTACAGCGGAAGATAGCATTGGTTCACCATGTATGAGATGTAGATGATGAGAATCAAAGGGCACATCTCATACCAGAAGAATGGGGGCAACGTCAATGGTCGGCGGATCATGATCAAGATATAATTTCAAGCGTTGACCATTGACGCGGAAGGTAGGAGGAAGATGACGGTTCGGATATGTCGATGCTGCCATTGTCATGTACCTTCCTGACCACATACGGTCCTTTCCACTTGCTCTGTAATTTCCCTGGGAACAATTTTAGCCTGGAATCAAACAACCATACTCTCTGTTCCTGGCTCAAACTGTTTATGGGCTGATATGCGAATCATGCCATGTCTTCACTTTCTCTTTGTACTGTAGGCTGTTGGAGAAGGCTGTATCTCTCAATTCCCTCCAGGGCTGCCAATTCTGCTCTTCTCTGGTCTCCTATACTCTCGGGATCCAAAAGCAACTCAGTAACTGCCCCAAAAGATTTGTGCTTGATTTCCACTGGCAAATGGCACGGCTTGCCATAGACGAGACGAAAGGGAGATGTCCCCAATGGATTTTTGAAAGAAGTCCGATAGGCCCATAAGACCGAGTCCAAAAGCTGTGACCAATCCTTTCGGTCTGGGCGAACAACTTTCTGCAAGATAGTCTTTATCTCCCTATTCGATACTTCAGCAAGACCATTAGTCTGGGGGTGATAAGGAGTGGCAACCCGATGGTCAATACCGAACTCGTCAGCAAGGGCCCTAACCTTGTCATTGATGAAATGAGACCCCCCCGTCAGAATCAAAACTCTAGGTACCCCGAACCGTGAAATGATATTTTTCCTCAAGAATTTACACACGGTTTTTGCATCTGCGGCTCGGGCGGGGATGGCCTCAACCCATCGGCTGACATAATCCACAGCGAGCAAAATATGCTCGAATCCCTGACTCTTAGGAAATGGGCCCATGAAATCAATCCCCCATGCATCAAAAACCTCACAGAAGTGAATGGGTTGCATGGGCAGCATGTCTCTCTGTCCGCAGGTTCCCATTTTCTGACAGTCAGTACATCCCTTCACGAATTCATCAGAATCCTTGAAGAGAGTAGGCCACCATAGGCCGGATTGAAGACCTTCTGTGCTGTCCTTTTTCCAGAATGATGTCCTCCTGCCTCAAGCTTGTGGCAGTATGTGAGGACGCTATGCTGCTCTTCTTGAGGAATGCACCTCCTCCAGATACTATCCCCTCCTTCAGATAAAGGATGGGATCCTCCCAATGGTAAAACTTGGCCTTAGCTAGGAAGGTCTCAGTTTCTGCCTGGGCCAACCCTGAGGGACTGTCTTGGCAACAAGATAGTTACAAAGTCGGCATACCATGGAAGTGAGGTGACAGCTAAGATCGCCTCATCTGGAAAATGTCTCTGAGATAGGTGCGCTGGGCTCAGATTCCTCAAGACCCTCCAATCTGGAGAGATGATCCGCCACCACATTCTTGACTCCAGGCTTGTCCTTAATCTCAATATCAAATTCCTTGGAGTAGAAGGATCCATCTGGTGAGACGTGCTTTGGCATCCTTCTTAGCCATTAAATACCGGATGGCGGTATGATCGGTGTAAATGGTCACTCTAGATCCGAGAATATATGATCTATACTTATCAAGAGCAAAGACTACGGCCAGCATCTCTTTCTCAGTCACAGTGTAATTCCTTTGAGCGGCATCTAAGGTCCGGCTGGCGTAGTGAATGGCAAATGGTAACCCATCCCTCCTCTGTCCAAGCACACAGCCCCAATGGCAAAATCTGAAGCATCCGTCATGATCTCGAATGGAATAGACCAATCGGGTGGCTGAAGGACAGGAGCTGAAACAACCATATTTTGAGAGTCTCAAAAGATTCAAGACACTTATCATTAACAATAAACTCGGTGTCTTTGGTGAGCAAGTCAGTGAGCGGTCGGGCAATTCGACTGAAGTCCTGAATGAACCGTCGGTAGAACCGACATGCCCCAGAAAAGACCGTAACTGACGCAGATTGGACGGCGGATTGAGTTTTCTGATGAATGTCCACCTTAGCCGGATCGACCTCCATGCCCCTGTTGGAGACGATATGACCAAGGACCGTCCCTTGAGTCATCATGAAATGACTCTTCTCCCAGGATAAGACTAGATTGACCTCTATGCAGCGCTTCAGCACACGGTCTAGGCAGTCAAGACAAGCATCGAACCCGTCGCCATAGACCGAGAAGTCATCCATGAAGACCTCTAAACAGTCACCCACCATGTCCGAGAAGATGGACAACATGCACCTTTGGAATGTCGCCGGAGCGTTACATAGACCAAAGGGCATCCGTCTGAAAGCATACGTCCCAAACGGACAGGTGAATGTCGTTTTTCTCCTGGTCTTCGGGCGCAATGGCCACTTGATTATATCCAGAGTACCCATCAAGAAAGCAATAATGGCTCTTTCCGGCTAACCGCTCGATAATCTGATCAATGAAGGGAAGCGGGAAGTGATCCTTCTTGGTGGCCTCATTCAATCGTCTGTAGTCCACACAGACCCTCCAAGAAGTTGGTACTCTGGTAGCGATCTCCTCTCCAGACTCATTGACAACTGTAGTGATACCCGTCTTCTTGGGTACCACATGTAAAGGACTTACCCATTTAGAGTCGGAGATGGGATAGATGAAATCAGCGCTCCACCACTTCGAAATTTCTTTCATGACGACCACTCGAAGGTCCGGGTTCAGCCGTCGCTGGAACTCACGCGATGGCTTAGCGTCATCCTCGAGATAGATGTGGTGGAGCACAGCTTCGGGCTCAGCCCCTTGAGATCAGCTATATTCCAACCGATTGCCTTGCGGTTTCTTTCAAGAACCCCCATCAACCGAGATTCTTGCTCTCCAGTCAAAACGCTGAGATAATGACTGGGTACATGTCTGGCTCACCCCGCAAGGAATCTATACTTCATTGACTGCGGAAGAGGTTTTCAGTTCTGGACAACTGGGAGGCGGCAGATCTGGCTTCTGATAAGTCTGTGTAAATGCTACCAGGTCTGCGTGGGAGAACTCTCGCTCTGCATGAATTTCTGACGAAGGGCGGCCTGATGGATCATCAATAGACTGTACTGGCTCGCACTCTGTCATGGCTGTCAGCTCAGTAGGAATCAGACAAGGTAAATAGTCGTCAAAGTCATCCCAATCAATGTCTGAATCCGAGGGATCAGAAGAAGATGAGCAAGAATGAAACTCATCTGCACCACTCATCACAACACTTTCAGCTTCAGATGTATCCTCCTCCAGGGATGTGCTCTCCCGGCTCTCGACTGCCATGAGCTTGAGATACAGTGAATCTGTAGGCAAGGCAAGGGTCGGTGCTACAGGATCTTTCCAGTTGGATTCATCATCAGTCATCTCGAAATCACAAACCTGGTGGATGTCTAGCTCCTCTTGTCATCTGCTCGGCCTCGCTGGACTGCTCTGAGCATTCTGCCTCTCTGGCTCTGATCTCTTCAATCGTCTCTATTTGTATGGTTTCGCCCTCTACGCGAAAGCATACCTTCCCACTATCATGATCGGTCACCGCCTTGGCTGTGGCCAAGAATGGACGTCCGAGAATGATGGGGGCATCAGTTACCGACTCAGGGATCTCCATGTCCAATACAACGAAGTCCACGGGGAATTTCAGGCCCTGAAATGGTAACGACCACGTCTTTCAATAACCCCTTCGGCCTCTTAATCGACCTATCAGCAAACTGAAGGACGGTTCCTGCTTCGAAGAAGGGGGCCAAACTCGAACTGCTTGAGTAAGGCTGCCGGAAGGAGGTTAATTGAAGAGCCGCTGTCTAATAGAGTACGATCGAACTGCTGCTCTTGAATCTCGCATCTGACATAAGGAGCTCCTGCGTCTGTTCGCTTGGCTGGCAATGTGTTCTGAATGGCGCAGCAAGTGTTATGCGTGAGCATATGGATTTGATCTCTGTGCCTCTTCCTTCTTCGGACAGTAGTTGTTTCTTTCAAATTCTTCTTGAAGAAGGGGATATGCTCAAACGCCTCTCGTAGAGTTAGCTGAATATGGAATCTGTCAATCATCTCGTTGCCAAACTCCTACCTGTTGGTTCTTTTTGGGATTTTCTTTTTTATTCCCCTTCGCTCGGGCGAGTGCCTCAGGGAAGGGGATGGTAGGGGCCTCCTCAGATGGAGACTAGGAAACGGTCCCTGTGCCTGTGAAGATGGAGGAATCCACACAAATATCATCATGCAACACATATGGATCTGCAATTTGAACGGGAACCTTTCCTTTATTCATATTTTTTGTTCTTTTTGTTACCACAGTCCATAGATACAAAATGTGGTAACACCACAGTGGGAGGCTCAACAAAAGTAGAGGTGGTGGCCTCAGTACCACCACCGGCACCTGCATCTGCGGCATCAGCACCGCTCTCTGGTTCTGCATCAAAAATGGCGGCATCAGCGCCACCGTCATCATCTGGTATCACAACGGCCTCAGCACCGTTGTCCTGAACTCCATCATTGGTGGCATCAGCACCACCGTCTTCAACATCATCATTAGCGGCCTCAGTACCGCTCCTCTGCTCTTCTGGCGCTCCTGGTTCTGCGTCTGGCTGTCGCTCAGAAGAGGCGCCGCCGGCTGGCATCCTACCGCTCCTAGTAGTAACGAAATCAGCATCATAATAGGAATAAGATATGTCATTCAGATCATCACTAGGAGAGGTGTACTCTGTGAACTCTACCTGCTCAGATTTTCTTTTCAAATTATTAGGATTGGGTTCGATCTGAGCGGGTATGGCGGCCTTGCCTTTGATAATATCCCGCATCTCCTGCCGGAACTCATCCATTCTTGCCTGAAAGATGCTCGCTGTTCAGATAGCAAGCGGGCAAGATCGTCAAGGGCTGGGTTCTCATAGGCTGGACCCTGAGAACCGGATGTCTGTCCCTGCTGGACATGGGGCTGCTGCTGCTGGTATTGCTGCTGATATTGGGGGAAGGCTGGTTCTGAAAATGCTGAGGCAGCTGGCGCTGCCTCCACTGCTGTCCCTGATAGTTGGGACGAGGACCACTGTGATATTGCTGCGGTTGGGCATACTGGGGCTGCTGGTGTTGTTGTTGTGGCTGGCTGCTCTGCTGTCCTTGAGCCAGGAGAATGCTGTTGGGATGTGGATCCACCATTACCCCAACGGAATCCGGGGTGATCCCTGCGAATTGCGGGCTGAGGGTATCGGTCATACCATATCCCGTTGACTTCCATCAACGGTTCCTGCTCAAAGGAGGGTGGAGGAAGAACTGCCAGTGGCTGCTCCGGCTGATAAACCACCATCTGAGTCTCCTGAGATGGCGGTTGCTCTGGATGGTACTGCAACAATGGAACCGGCTCCGCCTGGATATGGTTCACCTGGCGGTATGAGGTGGAGACCTGGTTGGGATTGTTGCTGCTGGAAGCAACCTGTGACCTGGGAGGCTGTTGTGAATGGGCCTGTGCCTCCTGAATACAGAGAATCTGAGTTTTTAGGTCACTCATTGTCTTGGCGATCTGGTCCATCTGGGCCATGCCTTGGTTCTGCTTCTTTTCAAGGATCTCCATGCGGTCCAGCTTCTCACTGATGATCCCCATGTCGGCTGCTGCTGATTCAGCTTGGGCTGCGGCTACCGACGATGTATTGGGACCGGCATCGATGCGAGCGATCCTATGAAATGATCCCGTTCCTTGCGGGGGCTTCTGCTGTGTTAGACACGAGCCTGGGTCATCACTGTGGAGTTCTCTGCCATGCCTTCGTATATGGCCCAGACGTCGTCCTCTCCCTTGGGAGAAATAGGATCCACCGCAAGAGGCGTTCACAAGCCCCTGCAGCTCCGGTGTCAGCCCGCAAAAGAAACTCTGAACGAGATTGGGCTTGGAGATATCATGGTGGGGACACCGGTCGATGAGCTCTCTGAATCGATCCCAAGCTTCATGAAATTGTTCATTTGGGATCATGACAAAATTGCTAATCATAGCTCTAGCTGCATTGGTCCGGCCGAGAGGATAGTATTTCTTCAGAAATGCGGTCCGGAGATCTGTCCAAGTGGTCGACGAACTGCCCAAGATGCTTGAGCCAATATGCGGCTCTATCAACCAAAGAGAATGGAAAAGGCAATCATCTTGATTGTGTCCTCGTTATCAACCGATCATGGATGGTGCTGCATATCATTTCGAACTCTTGGAGATGGAGGTGCGGCTCTTCGGTCGGCACCCATGGAACTTGGGTAGCATCTGAATTGTGTTGTGCCGAAGCTCGAAGTCTCCGTGGATTGGCGGGAGTCTGATCCACCGGTGAGTGAGGGATGAAGCTGGGTTGTGCAGCTCCCTCATGATGGTCTGTGGCGGTCGCTCACCGTCTGGGTCGCCCCCTCCTGCATCGGGTCCTCCTCTTTCTCCACCCGCCACCGCCCCCAGGTCGGTTTTCTCTCATCTGAGCAATTTCCCTCATAAGGTCACCCATGAATGTGCCCTGGTCACGAATCTGTCTCTGCATAGTCTCCAGGGATGCTAACAAGGAATTGTTGATGGCTGCTTGATCAAAATAGGAACGGAGGGTGCTCATGATCCTCTTCATGCTCGCCTCTGTCTGCCATGGCTGGATGTTCTGAAAATGCAAAAGAGGCCATTTCAGGTGCTGTAGAATGGGCCGAACTCTGTGATGCACTGAATTCTGACACAATGGACTGAGGGAAGGAGAATGGGAATGGTGGTCGAGGGGGAACAGGGTGGATGTAAACTCAGGCTCGGAGAGCGGACTCTCCGAGGTATTCCTAGATGAATAGGGGGAGTGCGGGATAGCGGTGCCGACAGGGTCGGCCTAAGGAGATCTCCGTCCCATCATCTTGATTATTGAGAAGAGTGGGGATAATGCAAGAGAAGAAGAAGATGATCTGCACAAAATTGTGCACAATTGTGCGATGTTTTTGATCTTGACCTTAATAAATCTAGAAATCAAACACAAAGCAAGGGTAAGTTCACCAACTCAACTCGTGAAGCCGTGAAGGTTCGGCTTTATCTTGTCAGTTTTAGCTTGTTTTTCAGGTATTTATCTTTTCACGAGTCCTTAGAACGCTACGCCTATAGGAGAGAGAGTACTGCCGGAAAAGTATCCCGTACTTGTCCTCCTCCTGTGTAACCTGTAGCTTGTGCAGTTGAGGTCCTTGTAACCCTTCCTGGATCCCTACTCAGCCAAAGAATAAGAGAGGAAGCCAATAGGCGAAACCAATACTTCGGAACTCGCTCGCAACGGAATCACCCGTGAGCGTGCAAGAACCTACTCGGACGTAGCCGGTGAGACAGACACCCCCGTGAAGGCGTGGCCTATGCTCGATACTTCGGACGAGGTCGATGCTCACACAATAGTGAGTCACCAATGGTGACCAAGCCCTACTCGACTACGTACGATAGAAGCGCCAATACTTCGGTAATCCAGGCGATACACAAGGCAGCCACAAGCTGGGTTTTTGGCTCTAATCCTTACGAAGCGCTCACCTCACTTGGAAGGAGACCTTCCCATGCAACCTGAATACAAGTGAGGGTGTTACTCTCCCCAAGCAATGAATCCAATTACTTTTTTTATTTCGGTCAAGTTTTCTTAGCAGTCCCTTTTTTAATTTTTTTGGTGTTATCGCTTCTTTTGAGTAGATTCAAACAAGCGCCTAACGTTTTTGTATTTTCTTTATCCTACTTTGTTCCAAAAACAGAGGGAGAAAAGAGTCGGAAAAGCCGTGCAAGTCGACACAAAGATGGAGATCTCACCTTTGTGCCTAAATGATGCGTGCAAAGTAAGAAGACTTACAGTGAATCCCAGCTCTCTCCATGCGGGATGCAAAGCAGAAATTTATAAACCTAAACTACATGCCGGTATGCACACGGAAATCGTCCTAGATTAGGCAACTGCTAGCGTGAAGAACCACAAGTTAATTATCAACTCCCAATCCGAGTGTCCGGTCTTGGCTCACCCCTCCTCTTCTCGACACACTCGAGTTCAGGAGTAGCGCTTGATGGGGCTCGCTCACGGCGCGTGGATCGAAAGTGGATAACCAACTGTTTAATTAGTCTAAGTCCAAAACGTATCTATAGGAACATGCAAAGATTATTAGGTGTTTGGACCTATTCTACTCGAGTCAAGCAGGACCTAGATCTCGGAGCTCAATCCACAAAAGAAAATGAAAAATAAACACAAAACCGGAAAATGACAAGCGGTCAAAACACGATAAAAACCGCGGTGAGCCCCCGGGTGAACAAACACCCGGAAATTAGGCCCGAATGTTCAAGTGTCCAAAGTACCTGTTTTATTACAAATTAATAGAATCACTCTCTCACAAAATAAAGGAAAAGCTAATCTAAGCACTCTCTCTCTAGCTCTCCTTGCTCTCTCCTGCCGGCTAGGCTAAGAATAGCCGGCTCCACGTCCCAAGGTTGCGTCGAATCGCCTAGGCGGTCCGCCTCGCTCCGCGGTCCCTCGCAAGAAGACAAGACAAGAGATGGTCAGATAGCTCAACAAGATATATCAAAAATATGAGAGATGAAAAATGCTGCTATGGTAAACAATCACACAAACAGACAAAAAGTGAACTACGAGCCGTTCCAATCCCCGGCAACGGCGCCATTTGATAAACACGGATTTCGACGGTCTTAAGTTCAACACAAAGCGTGAACTCAGTCGCAGTGTCGACCAATCAAAATCCGAGTTTGATCAACAATTAACCCACACTAAGATCAATAAATTAGAAACAATGTGGAGTTAAAATTTATTTTTAACTCTGCACAAATGATGTAAAGGGCAAGTATGCAGAGAGTTCGAACACAGGGAGCAAACAGTGTAATTCAAGCAATTGAATGCACAAGTGTGTGTGTGATGTGTCTACACTAAGCAAGTAAGCAACTACAATTTTGTTGTGGGTTTTTAATTTAAATTTTTTTTTTTGATTTTTAATTTTGTATTTGATTTTTGATTTTTATATTTTATATTTTATATTTTATATTTTTTTTTATTTTCTTTTTCAATGTTGGAAAGTAAAGGCAATATAAGATAAGGCAAAGTGAAATATTTATAAAAATGCACAAAAATGCTCCAAAATTCAGAAAATAAATGTTTTTGGTATTTTTAAGGTTTTTTTACTGTTTTTATGATTTTTGGGGATTTTTCAAGATGTTTTTGGTATTTTTAAAGTCTGAATTAAGGCAAACAGTGGAAATAAGGGCTGGCTGTGACAAAAATGAGATTTGAAAATAGCAATCAGTACCAAAAATATTTCACACTATTTTTCTATTAAAGGGAATAAAATAAGGAAGAAACAGAAGCTGAGTTTGCAATTTTTGGGTTTTTCTACTATTTTTTATATTTTTTTGAAGTTTTTGAGCATTTTTCAATTTTTAGTGTTTTTCTTTTGAGATTTTTAGTGGTTTTTGGGCTGACACTAAAAGATTATAAAATAGACACTACGTGATTTTTTTGGAATTTTTAGAGGTGTTTTGATATTTTTTTTGGTATTTTCTAAGGTAGACAGTAGGAAAAAGACATGTTTTTGATTTTTTATAAATAATGAAAAGTGGTAAAATTGAAAGCTAAAAATAGGGCGTCAAAATATAGGACAACAGGAGCTTAACCCTATTTTTGTGGAATTTTTGGGGTTAAAATGATATTTTAATTAATTAGAACAAGACCCCAATCATCAAACAGTGCTGGCAAGGGCATACATGCAAATAGTAAAACATTCAGGGGCCAACATGCAATTTTCCACAAAATATTACACTATAACTTGCATTTACTGGACTAAATATAAATAACAAAACCCGGAGGGGCCTTAGCGCAAAATGCCCAAGCCGAACACGTGCGAAACACGCGCCTGGCAGGGACCTAAAGGCAATAACCAACACTATCAAGGGCTTGTATGCAAATATCCCAAATGTTTAACACTTAATACAATAGTTCTGGGACTAAACCGAAATACCCCAAAGGCCGAGGGTCTGTCTGCAAAATGGCCACACACCTCACGCGCACGGGCACGTGAGATGACGTGGCCGAGGACCTTTTTGTGAATACGTAAAAGTTCGGGGGCCTTAAGGTAAATATTACAAAACTAAAATAGCTGCAAATGAAAGTTTTAGTACTAATATGAAATACAAAAACGCTAGGGGTGGTTTTTGCAAAATACCCAAGCAAAGGCGCGATCAAACAGTGGGGATCATCCCACTTATCCACGTGTCGATGCGAGGCGCGCCGATACCCCTTCGGAAGCGGAGGGCTGAGATTAGATCTCAGCCCCTGATCTGACGGTGCCTGGGGCCTTCAATCGGACGGTGGCTGTGCTCCTCGAAGAACAGAGACTGATCGAACGGTAGCAGAGGTCGAGGGAGGAGCACGGAGGAGCTCCGGTCTGGCGAACTTCTCCGAGCTCTTCCGGCCAACCACGGCGACGCTGGAGCTTTCAAGGTGGCCGAGGATGCTCCTGCAGGTGTGGGCTGACGTCTGGAGACTTCAAAATCCACCGGCGACGGCCGGTGCTCTTGCGCGGAGGTGGCGGAGCTGCGAGGCTCCAGGTGCTCCGGCGAGAGGGCAAAAACGCTCCAGAAGCTGCGATGGGTTTCAATACCTGCACCAAAAAGTTAGGGAGGTCGAGGGCAAAATGCCTCGACCTCAAATGGCTCTCGAAATGGACTGGGAAGCGCAATAGGATCTCGCCGGAGTTGCGCTCCGGCGAGGTGATCGATTAGGTGATGGAGATGATCGATTCGACTGAGAACGATGGGGAAAAGGATCCTAGAACTAACAGGAACTGAAAGGGGATAAGGAGAAGGCAAGAACAGCCTTGATGGCCTAGGGCCAGAGGGTGGTTACCTCGACGGCAGAGCTTCGCCGGAGGTTGGAACGCGCGACGATCAGGTGCTCTCCCGACGCTTGGAAGCCTGGAGCTCAGAGCTGTCACCTCCGGGTACCTTTAGCTCGACCAAGGGGGAAGGATCGTGGGTAATTCGCGGTTCAACCCGAGAAAGGAAGAAGGGGGGTTGTATTTGAAGGGTGAAAATCGCATGAGTTCGAGACGAGATCACGGGTGGTAGAAGGAGATCTGAGTGGATCTGATGGAGCGGCGATGGAGATGGATCTACAGTGATCAACTTCCAAGAAGGAAGCGGCTGGAGAGGACGAGCGGCGCGACCTAGGAAAATCCACCAAGGTGGGCAAAAACCCAGGCGCGCCAGAGCTACAGTAGATGAAGGACGGGCTGTTGACCTGCTGGTCAACAGTCGCTAGCTTCTGGTTGGTCCACGTGGACCAACCAGAAAAAGATAATAAAAAAGTTTTGTTAATTCATTTAAAAATAGAAAAAGGCCGAATTAATTTTTGGGTAAAAAATAAAAAATGTTTATTTTTTTATGTAGTATTTTACTATGATTTTTAATTAATTTTATGAGTTTTATTTTTACAAGTTGCCTTTTTAACCCTATATAGGTATAATACCTATGGATTTTAGTATTTTATTTTATTTTATGTATTTCGTTTCTTTATTATTTTTATTTAGTATTTTATAAAGTTACAACATACTTTTATATACATGAGTATATTTTTATTGTATTTTTCTGATTTGTTTTGTGTATTTAATAAAATATAAAGGTGTTTTATACAGGTATAAGTATATGTAATGTATCTATGTACTCTATTATACCAGTATTTTTATTTTGTATTTTATTTAGGTTTTTATTCTTATTTTAAGGTACATAATTATTATAAGTAATATTCACAATAATATAAAATTATAAAAAATGAATAAATAATGAATAAAGAATAAGTTGAATATTTTAATCTGTACAAGGTACAATGCGGGTCCAAAACTCAACTTTCAGACCGTAGCTCCGCCAAATGCGAAACCACCACTATTGGATAGATTATTTTATTCTATATACAATTAAAGGTGAGTAGGCTGCATTTGGAGTTTTTATTGGTGAGATACGGGTCTGGGAAGTTGGGATTTTGGATTCTTATTCAGACCATATCTTTTTGTCTGTACATTATTTTTCTGTGAAATCAATTTTGTATTTTTCTTTATAAAATTATCTACAACTTTCATGTACAAAGTTTCTTTATTTGATGTACAAAAAGTGGAACCAAAAATGGGTCCCAAAATGAATAAAGAATGAATAGATTGTATAGGTATTTACACTGTATTTCTGACCTTATCTCCCCCTACTTTATTCCTTGTCGACCTATTCATCAAGATGCCTAGGTCTCGGGGGTTTTGGGTCATAAAATATTTACAATATTTTATTCTTTTTCTTTTCTTTATTTATTCTATAATTTTGGCCTTAATTACAGTGATTTATACACAATCTGAATGCACATGCATGGATGCTAAGATGATGGTTTTAATGTTATTTACAGGCATTTGCTAGGGTTTTAGGTGCCAAAATGATAGAATAAAGATGATGAAATGTGGATTCATCATCCCCCTATACTTTACCTTTGCTAGTCCCTAGCAAACACTTATGCAATAAGTGCAAAAAGAGAAAAGAAAGAAAAGAAAAAGAAGAACTTGGATTTTACTTGATTATCAAACTTGTCTTCGCAAAATCAAAGTTTGGAGCTTAAGTCGGACCCTTGGGAATTTTAGTGCGGTCGGAACCTTAATGAGAACTAAATTTGAAATCCAACAGTCCTTGAGTATCCCAAAACTCTGTCCAAGTCTCCTCAATAGCCAGGTCAGAAATATCTCAACTCATACGCAAACTCTTACGACTATGAATCTGACTTGTACAGTGTAAGTGATATGTAGCTCACCACCTCAGGAGTAGCAAAGAAACAACCTCCCCCAACCTGGTAACTCTAATGCCTCAGTCTAGCAACTCTTTCCTCGAGAAGCGGGGTATTCCCTTCTAAGTTCAAGTGCAACCGGCTCAAGAAGAGGGGGAAGAAGTATAGACTTTTGGAAGCTCAGCCAGTGTAGCTGAGTCTCCCGCTGCAAGCTTCATGAGATGTAACATGGATACCATAAGCTTTTGCTTTATTGAACTATATACATACTCCGGTGGGATTATTAAATTTTCAATCCGACCCACCACTTTTTTGGAGTTCTTTTTGCATTTTTTTTTTTCAATTGCATCTGTACAACATATCTATATGAGCAGCATATACAAGAAATTTTCCTCTTGAGCCAGTAGACTATCCCTCTTTTGAAGCTTTATTGCAACCCACGGCTTCTGTCTTTAGCCTTCATCACCACTAGACCAAGTTGAGGTGCACTTCCTTCACTATAAGAAGAAGAGAGGTTCCGCCTAGAAGTACTACCCTCATATGCTACCCCAAGCTAAAGGAAGCTGCCTCCTCACCACCTCATCCATGGAGAGCTATGTGAAAGGTGCAGGTGTCCAAGTTAGGTCATTATCAACAAGAGTCGTGCGTGTGCTCCGAAATACTCTACTTAGGCAGTCAAGAATCCATTGAACCAAGTCTCGTGATCCTCAAAGAATTAAGTCAACTAGACCTGAAGTACCTCAAACCCAGTTCCTATAAAGTTCCTGTTATTAGGTAGATTTTAAGGTCCAATCAAGCTCCAATCTCCGGATTTTACTTAGACTTGTTCAATTATCAAACTCAATCCGAGAAATGCGAATGCTATGCAATGCAATGCAGAAAATATTTTTGTGATGCAATTTTCAAAGATTTTGAACTTTTTATGGATTTTTGAAAACATGATGATGATGCATATGCATTTTTTTGTATTTTTCAAAAAGATTTTTCAAATGTTTTTGGATTTTAATTTTGCAAATGTTTTTGGGAATTTTCGAAAATAAAAAGATTTTGGCTGAAAAATAGGTGGAAATATGTACACGGGAGTGCTTCTTATATTTACAAGAAGTAGATTTTAAGAATTTACAGGGTAAGTGATCAATTTTATACATATATATACAGTGGATTTTTGGTGTGATGTAAATATTCCTCAAACTTATTTGACACAAGGTTTTTCAAACGATTTTTGAAGACTATAGTCCAAAATAATTTTTACAAACATTTTTACAATCATGTACACTCATTTGAAAATCATTTTGCAATCGGTTCTCAAAACAGTATATATAGGTTTTTCAAATATTTTTGCAACCATTTTTCAAACCATTTGCAAATCATTTTTCAAACATTTTATTTTACATAAAGAAAAGAAATTTTTACAAACCACACATTTTTACAAAGGTTGAAAACATGTAACAAAATATTTTCAAAATAGTTTTCAATAGATGTTCACAAAGATTTTCAAACCATTTTTCAAACATTTTGCAAAAATTGTTTTCACCTGATTTATTAATCAGTAATTACAGAAAGAATTTGAGGAATAATCACATCGTTTTATTAAGAATTTTTAATGAATTTTTAAAGGATTTTTAGCCATATTATTAGGAAAATACGAAAGTACGAGTTATGGCTAAAGTATATACGTAGTATATACGACCCCCCTATACTTAGCTTGAGCTATGTCCTCATAGATCGGAGAGAGAAAAGAAGATATAACTCGTACTAAGTATAGACAAGTCTAAAGAATAAATAAATGGATCAATGAGAAGTGGACCGTCCCCCCTATACTTAGGATCAAATAATCCTAAGTATAGCAGACTGTACACAACGCAGGGAGGGTCAAGGGTGGGAATGAATAGATCGTACTCAGATTGTCTCCCCCTATACTTAGGGTAAGATATCCCTAAGTATAGACAAAAGAGGAGACAATGGAGAGGATCGAAAAGAAGAGAAAAACTCGGGGTGCACTCCCCCCTATACTTAGGACAAAGTACGTCCTAAGTATGGAAAACTGTCTACAAGGGCGGCACCTTTTTGATAGATAAAGAAAATAGAAAAGGAAAAGAAGAAAAGAAGAAAAGAAGACAATAAATCAACGGAAACAGAGTGATATGAACAGATGGATCTGTACAGCGGAAGATAGCATTGATCACCATGTATGAGATGTAGATGATGAGAATCAAAGGGCACATCTCATACCAGAAGAATGGGGGCAACGTCAATGGTCGGCGGATCATGATCAAGATATAATTTCAAGCGTTGACCATTGACGCGGAAGGTAGAGGAAGATGACGGTTCGGATATGTCGATGCTGCCATTGTCATGTACCTTCCTGACCACATACGGTCCTTTCCACTTGCTCTGTAATTTCCCTGGGAACAATTTTAGCCTGGAATCAAACAACCATACTCTCTGTTCTGGCTCAAACTGTTTATGGCTGATATGCGAATCATGCCATGTCTTCACTTTCTCTTTGTACTGTAGGCTGTTGGAGAAGGCTGTATCTCTCAATTCCTCCAGGGCTGCCAATTCTGCTCTTCTCTGGTCTCCTATACTCTCGGGATCCAAAAGCAACTCAGTAACTGCCCAAAAAGATTTGTGCTTGATTTCCACTGGCAAATGGCACGGCTTGCCATAGACGAGACGAAAGGGAGATGTCCCCAATGGATTTTTGAAAGAAGTCCGATAGGCCCATAAGACCGAGTCCAAAAGCTGTGACCAATCCTTTCGGTCTGGGCGAACAACTTTCTGCAAGATAGTCTTTATCTCCCTATTTGATACTTCAGCAAGACCATTAGTCTGGGGGTGATAAGGAGTGGCAACCCGATGGTCAATACCGAACTCGTCAGCAAGGGCCCTAACCTTGTCATTGATGAAATGAGACCCCCCGTCAGAAATCAAAACTCTAGGTACCCCGAACCGTGAAATGATATTTTTCCTCAAGAATTTACACACGGTTTTTGCATCTGCGGCTCGGGCGGGGATGGCCTCAACCCATCGGCTGACATAATCCACAGCGAGCAAAATATGCTCGAATCCCTGACTCTTAGGAAATGGGCCCATGAAATCAATCCCCCATGCATCAAAAACCTCACAGAAGTGAATGGGTTGCATGGGCATCATGTCTCTCTGTCCGCAGGTTCCCATTTTCTGACAGTCAGTACATCCCTTCACGAATTCATCAGAATCCTTGAAGAGAGTAGGCCACCATAGGCCGGATTGAAGCACCTTCTGTGCTGTCCTTTTTCCAGAATGATGTCCTCCTGCCTCAAGCTTGTGGCAGTATGTGAGGACGCTATGCTGCTCTTCTTGAGGAATGCACCTCCTCCAGATACTATCCCCTCCTTCATGATAAAGGATGGGATCCTCCCAATGGTAAAACTTGGCCTTAGCTAGGAAGGTCTCAAGTTTCTGCCTGGGCCAACCCTGAGGGACTGTCTTGGCAACAAGATAGTTTACAAAGTCGGCATACCATGGAAGTGAGGTGACAGCTAAGATCGCCTCATCTGGAAATGTCTCTGAGATAGGTGCGCTGGGCTCAGATTCCTCAAGACCCTCCAATCTGGAGAGATGATCCGCCACCACATTCTTGACTCCAGGCTTGTCCTTAATCTCAATATCAAATTCCTGGAGTAGAAGGATCCATCTGGTGAGACGTGCTTTGGCATCCTTCTTAGCCATTAAATACCGGATGGCGGTATGATCGGTGTAAATGGTCACTCTAGATCCGAGAATATATGATCTATACTTATCAAGAGCAAAGACTACGGCCAGCATCTCTTTCTCAGTCACAGTGTAATTCCTTTGAGCGGCATCTAAGGTCCGGCTGGCGTAGTGAATGGCAAATGGTAACCCATCCCTCCTCTGTCCAAGCACAGCCCCAATGGCAAAATCTGAAGCATCCGTCATGATCTCGAATGGAAGAGACCAATCGGGTGGCTGAAGGACAGGAGCTGAAACAACCATATTTTTGAGAGTCTCAAAAGATTCAAGACACTTATCATTAACAATAAACTCGGTGTCTTTGGTGAGCAAGTCAGTGAGCGGTCGGGCAATTCGACTGAAGTCCTGAATGAACCGTCGGTAGAAACCGACATGCCCCAGAAAAGACCGTAACTGACGCAGATTGGACGGCGGATTGAGTTTTCTGATGATGTCCACCTTAGCCGGATCGACCTCCATGCCCCTGTTGGAGACGATATGACCAAGGACCGTCCCTTGAGTCATCATGAAATGACTCTTCTCCCAGGATAAGACTAGATTGACCTCTATGCAGCGCTTCAGCACACGGTCTAGGCAGTCAAGACAAGCATCGAACCCGTCGCCATAGACCGAGAAGTCATCCATGAAGACCTCTAAACAGTCACCCACCATGTCCGAGAAGATGGACAACATGCACCTTTGGAATGTCGCCGGAGCGTTACATAGACCAAAGGGCATCCGTCTGAAAGCATACGTCCCAAACGGACAGGTGAATGTCGTTTTCTCCTGGTCTTCGGGCGCAATGGCCACTTGATTATATCCAGAGTACCCATCAAGAAAGCAATAATGGCTCTTTCCGGCTAACCGCTCGATAATCTGATCAATGAAGGGAAGCGGGAAGTGATCCTTCTTGGTGGCCTCATTCAATCGTCTGTAGTCCACACAGACCCTCCAAGAAGTTGGTACTCTGGTAGCGATCTCCTCTCCAGACTCATTGACAACTGTAGTGATACCCGTCTTCTTGGGTACCACATGTAAAGGACTTACCCATTTAGAGTCGGAGATGGGATAGATGAAATCAGCGCTCCACCACTTCGAAATTTCTTTCATGACGACCTCTCGAAGGTCCGGGTTCAGCCGTCGCTGGAACTCACGCGATGGCTTAGCGTCATCCTCGAGATAGATGTGGTGGGAGCACAGCTTCGGGCTCAGCCCCTTGAGATCAGCTATATTCCAACCGATTGCCTTGCGGTTTCTTTCAAGAACCCCCATCAACCGAGATTCTTGCTCTCCAGTCAAATCTGCTGAGATAATGACTGGGTACATGTCTGGCTCACCCGCAAGGAATCTATACTTCATTGACTGCGGAAGAGGTTTCAGTTCTGGACAACTGGGAGGCGGCAGATCTGGCTTCTGATAAGTCTGTGTAAATGCTACCAGGTCTGCGTGGGAGAACTCTCGCTCTGCATGAATTTCTGACGAAGGGCGGCCTGATGGATCATCAATAGACTGTACTGGCTCGCACTCTGTCATGGCTGTCAGCTCAGTAGGAATCAGACAAGGTAAATAGTCGTCAAAGTCATCCCAATCAATGTCTGAATCCGAGGGATCAGAAGAAGATGAGCAAGAATGAAACTCATCTGCACCACTCATCACAACACTTTCAGCTTCAGATGTATCCTCCTCCAGGGATGTGCTCTCCCGGCTCTCGACTGCCATGAGCTTGAGATACAGTGAATCTGTAGGCAAGGCAAGGGTCGGTGCTACAGGATCTTTCCAGTTGGATTCATCATCAGTCATCTCGAAATCACAAACCTGGTGGATGTCTAGCTCCTCTGTCATCTGCTCGGCCTCGCTGGACTGCTCTGAGCATTCTGCCTCTCTGGCTCTGATCTCTTCAATCGTCTCTATTTGTATGGTTTCGCCCTCTACGCGAAAGCATACCTTCCCACTATCATGATCGGTCACCGCCTTGGCTGTGGCCAAGAATGGACGTCCGAGAATGATGGGGGCATCAGTTACCGACTCAGGGATCTCCATGTCCAATACAATGAAGTCCACGGGGAATTTCAGGCCCTGAATGGTAACGACCACGTCTTTCAATAACCCCTTCGGCCTCTTAATCGACCTATCAGCAAACTGAAGGACGGTTCTGCTTCGAAGAAGGGGGCCAAACTCGAACTGCTTGAGTAAGGCTGCCGGAAGGAGGTTAATTGAAGAGCCGCTGTCTAATAGAGTACGATCGAACTGCTGCTCTTGAATCTCGCATCTGACATAAGGAGCTCCTGCGTCTGTTCGCTTGGCTGGCAATGTGTTCTGAATGGCGCAGCAAGTGTTATGCGTGAGCATATGGATTTGATCTCTGTGCCTCTTCCTTCTTCGGACAGTAGTTGTTTCTTTCAAATTCTTCTTGAAGAAGGGGATATGCTCAAACGCCTCTCGTAGAGTTAGCTGAATATGGAATCTGTCAATCATCTCGTTGCCAAACTCTACCTGTTGGTTCTTTTTGGGATTTTCTTTTTTATTCCCCTTCGCTCGGCGGAGTGCCTCAGGGAAGGGGATGGTAGGGGCCTCCTCAGATGGAGGACTAGGAAACGGTCCCTGTGCCTGTGAAGATGGAGAATCCACACAAATATCATCATGCAACACATATGGATCTGCAATTTGAACGGGAACCTTTCCTTTATTCATATTTTTGTTCTTTTTGTTACCACAGTCCATAGATACAAAATGTGGTAACACCACAGTGGGAGGCTCAACAAAAGTAGAGGTGGTGGCCTCAGTACCACCACCGGCACCTGCATCTGCGGCATCAGCACCGCTCTCTGGTTCTGCATCAAAAATGGCGGCATCAGCGCCACCGTCTTCATCTGGTATCACAACGGCCTCAACACCGTTGTCCTGAACTCCATCATTGGTGGCATCAGCACCACCGTCTTCAACATCATCATTAGCGGCCTCAGTACCGCTCCTCTGCTCTTCTGGCGCTCCTGGTTCTGCGTCTGGCTGTCGCTCAGAAGAGGCACCGCCGGCTGGCATCCTACCGCTCCTAGTAGTAACAAAATCAGCATCATAATAGGAATAAGATATGTCATTCAGATCATCACTAGGAGAGGTGTACTATGTGAACTCTACCTGCTCAGATTTTCTTTTCAAATTATTAGGATTGGGTTCGATCTGAGCGGGTATGGCGGCCTTGCCTTTGATAATATCCCGCATCTCCTGGCGGAACTCATCCATTTCTTGCCTGAAAGATGCTCGCTGTTCAGATAGCAAGCGGGCAAGATCGTCAAGGGCTGGGTTCTCATAGGCTGGACCCTGAGAACCGGATGTCTGTCCCTGCTGGACATGGGGCTGCTGCTGCTGGTATTGCTGCTGATATTGGGGGGAAGGCTGGTTCTGAAAATGCTGAGGCAGCTGGCGCTGCCTCCACTGTTGTCCCTGATAGTTGGGACGAGGACCACTGTGATATTGCTGCGGTTGGGCATACTGGGGCTGCTGGTGTTGTTGTTGTGGCTGGCTGCTCTGCTGTCCTTGAGCAGGAGAATGCTGTTGGGATGTGGATCCACCATTACCCCAACGGAATCCGGGGTGATCCCTGCGAATTGCGGGCTGAGGGTATCGGTCATACCATATCCCGTTGACTTCCATCAACGGTTCCTGCTCAAAGGAGGGTGGAGGAAGAACTGCCAGTGGCTGCTCCGGCTGATAAACCACCATCTGAGTCTCCTGAGATGGCGGTTGCTCTGGATGGTACTGCAACAATGGAACCGGCTCCGCCTGGATATGGTTCACCTGGCGGTATGAGGTGGAGACCTGGTTGGGATTGTTGCTGCTGGAAGCAACCTGTGACCTGGGAGGCTGTTGTGAATGGGCCTGTGCCTCCTGAATACAGAGAATCTGAGTTTTTAGGTCACTCATTGTCTTGGCGATCTGGTCCATCTGGGCCATGCCTTGGTTCTGCTTCTTTTCAAGGATCTCCATGCGGTCCAGCTTCTCACTGATGATCCCCATGTCGGCTGCTGCTGATTCAGCTTGGGCTGCGGCTACCGACGATGTATTGGGACCGGCATCGATGCGAGCGATCCTATGAAATGATCCCGTTCCTTGCGGGGGCTTCTGCTGTGTATAGACACGAGCCTGGGTCATCACTGTGGAGTTCTCTGCCATGCCTTCGTATATGGCCCAGACGTCGTCCTCTCCCTTGGAGAAATAGGATCCACCGCAAGAGGCGTTCACAAGCCCCTGCAGCTCCGGTGTCAGCCCGCAAAAGAAACTCTGAACGAGATTGGGCTTGGAGATATCATGGTGGGGACACCGGTCGATGAGCTCTCTGAATCGATCCCAAGCTTCATGAAATTGTTCATTTGGGATCATGACAAAATTGCTAATCATAGCTCTAGCTGCATTGGTCCGGCCGAGAGGATAGTATTTCTTCAGAAATGTGGTCCGGAGATCTGTCCAAGTGTCGACGAACTGCCCAAGATGCTTGAGCCAATATGCGGCTCTATCAACCAAAGAGAATGGAAAGGCAATCATCTTGATTGTGTCCTCGGTTATCAACCGATCATGGATGGTGCTGCATATCATTTCGAACTCTTGGAGATGGAGGTGCGGCTCTTCGGTCGGCAACCCATGGAACTTGGGTAGCATCTGAATTGTGTTGTGCCGAAGCTCGAAGTCTCCGTGGATTGGCGGGAGTCTGATCCACCGGTGAGTGAGGGATGAAGCTGGGTTGTGCAGCTCCCTCATGATGGTCTGTGGCGGTCGCTCACCGTCTGGGTCGCCCCCTCCTGCATCGGGTCCTCCTCTTTCTCCACCGCCACCGCCCCCAGGTCGGTTTTCTCTCATCTGAGCAATTTCCCTCATAAGGTCACCCATGAATGTGCCCTGGTCACGAATCTGTCTCTGCATAGTCTCCAGGGATGCTAACAAGGAATTGTTGATGGCTGCTTGATCAAATAGGAACGGAGGGTGCTCATGATCCTCTTCATGCTCGCCTCTGTCTGCCATGGCTGGATGTTCTGAAAATGCAAAAGAGGCCATTTCAGGTGCTGTAGAATGGGCCGAACTCTGTGATGCACTGAATTCTGACACAATTGGACTGAGGGAAGGAGAATGGGAATGGTGGTCGAGGGGGAACAGGGTGGATGTAAACTCAGGCTCGGAGAGCGGACTCTCCGAGGTATTCCTAGATGAATAGGGGGGAGTGCGGGATAGCGGTGCCGACAGGGTCGGCCTAAGAGATCTCCGTCCCATCATCTTGATTATTGAGAAGAGTGGGGATAATGCAAGAGAAGAAGAAGATGATCTGCAACAAAATTGTGCACAATTGTGCGATGTTTTTGATCTTGACCTTAATAAATCTAGAAATCAAACACAAAGCAAGGGTAAGTTCACCAACTCAACTCGTGAAGCCGTGAAGGTTCGGCTTTTATCTTGTCAGTTTTAGCTTGTTTTTCAGGTATTTATCTTTTCACGAGTCCTTAGAACGCTACGCCTATAGGAGAGAGAGTACTGCCGGAAAAGTATCCCGTACTTGTCCTCCTCCTGTGTAACCTGTAGCTTGTGCAGTTGAGGTCCTTGTAACCCTTCCTGGATCCCTACTCAGCCAAAGAATAAGAGAGGAAGCCAATAGGCGAAACCAATACTTCGGAACTCGCTCGCAACGGAATCACCCGTGAGCGTGCAAGAACCTACTCGGACGTAGCCGGTGAGACAGACACCCCCGTGAAGGCGTGGCCTATGCTCGATACTTCGGACGAGGTCGATGCTCACACAATAGTGAGTCACCAATGGTGACCAAGCCCTACTCGACTACGTACGATAGAAGCGCCAATACTTCGGTAATCCAGGCGATACACAAGGCAGCCACAAGCTGGGTTTTTGGCTCTAATCCTTACGAAGCGCTCACCTCACTTGGAAGGAGACCTTCCCATGCAACCTGAATACAAGTGAGGGTGTTACTCTCCCCAAGCAATGAATCCAATTACTTTTTTTATTTCGGTCAAGTTTTCTTAGCAGTCCCTTTTTTAATTTTTTTGGTGTTATCGCTTCTTTTGAGTAGATTCAAACAAGCGCCTAACGTTTTTGTATTTTCTTTATCCTACTTTGTTCCAAAAACAGAGGGAGAAAAGAGTCGGAAAAGCCGTGCAAGTCGACACAAAGATGGAGATCTCACCTTTGTGCCTAAATGATGCGTGCAAAGTAAGAAGACTTACAGTGAATCCCAGCTCTCTCCATGCGGGATGCAAAGCAGAAATTTATAAACCTAAACTACATGCCGGTATGCACACGGAAATCGTCCTAGATTAGGCAACTGCTAGCGTGAAGAACCACAAGTTAATTATCAACTCCCAATCCGAGTGTCCGGTCTTGGCTCACCCCTCCTCTTCTCGACACACTCGAGTTCAGGAGTAGCGCTTGATGGGGCTCGCTCACGGCGCGTGGATCGAAAGTGGATAACCAACTGTTTAATTAGTCTAAGTCCAAAACGTATCTATAGGAACATGCAAAGATTATTAGGTGTTTGGACCTATTCTACTCGAGTCAAGCAGGACCTAGATCTCGGAGCTCAATCCACAAAAGAAAATGAAAAATAAACACAAAACCGGAAAATGACAAGCGGTCAAAACACGATAAAAACCGCGGTGAGCCCCCGGGTGAACAAACACCCGGAAATTAGGCCCGAATGTTCAAGTGTCCAAAGTACCTGTTTTATTACAAATTAATAGAATCACTCTCTCACAAAATAAAGGAAAAGCTAATCTAAGCACTCTCTCTCTAGCTCTCCTTGCTCTCTCCTGCCGGCTAGGCTAAGAATAGCCGGCTCCACGTCCCAAGGTTGCGTCGAATCGCCTAGGCGGTCCGCCTCGCTCCGCGGTCCCTCGCAAGAAGACAAGACAAGAGATGGTCAGATAGCTCAACAAGATATATCAAAAATATGAGAGATGAAAAATGCTGCTATGGTAAACAATCACACAAACAGACAAAAAGTGAACTACGAGCCGTTCCAATCCCCGGCAACGGCGCCATTTGATAAACACGGATTTCGACGGTCTTAAGTTCAACACAAAGCGTGAACTCAGTCGCAGTGTCGACCAATCAAAATCCGAGTTTGATCAACAATTAACCCACACTAAGATCAATAAATTAGAAACAATGTGGAGTTAAAATTTATTTTTAACTCTGCACAAATGATGTAAAGGGCAAGTATGCAGAGAGTTCGAACACAGGGAGCAAACAGTGTAATTCAAGCAATTGAATGCACAAGTGTGTGTGTGATGTGTCTACACTAAGCAAGTAAGCAACTACAATTTTGTTGTGGGTTTTTAATTTAAATTTTTTTTTTGATTTTTAATTTTGTATTTGATTTTTGATTTTTATATTTTATATTTTATATTTTATATTTTTTTTTATTTTCTTTTTCAATGTTGGAAAGTAAAGGCAATATAAGATAAGGCAAAGTGAAATATTTATAAAAATGCACAAAAATGCTCCAAAATTCAGAAAATAAATGTTTTTGGTATTTTTAAGGTTTTTTTACTGTTTTTATGATTTTTGGGGATTTTTCAAGATGTTTTTGGTATTTTTAAAGTCTGAATTAAGGCAAACAGTGGAAATAAGGGCTGGTTGTGACAAAAATGAGATTTGAAAATAGCAATCAGTACCAAAAATATTTCACACTATTTTTCTATTAAAGGGAATAAAATAAGGAAGAAACAGAAGCTGAGTTTGCAATTTTTGGGTTTTTCTACTATTTTTTATATTTTTTTGAAGTTTTTGAGCATTTTTCAATTTTTAGTGTTTTTCTTTTGAGATTTTTAGTGGTTTTTGGGCTGACACTAAAAGATTATAAAATAGACACTACGTGATTTTTTTGGAATTTTTAGAGGTGTTTTGATATTTTTTTTGGTATTTTCTAAGGTAGACAGTAGGAAAAAGACATGTTTTTGATTTTTTATAAATAATGAAAAGTGGTAAAATTGAAAGCTAAAAATAGGGCGTCAAAATATAGGACAACAGGAGCTTAACCCTATTTTTGTGGAATTTTTGGGGTTAAAATGATATTTTAATTAATTAGAACAAGACCCCAATCATCAAACAGTGCTGGCAAGGGCATACATGCAAATAGTAAAACATTCAGGGGCCAACATGCAATTTTCCACAAAATATTACACTATAACTTGCATTTACTGGACTAAATATAAATAACAAAACCCGGAGGGGCCTTAGCGCAAAATGCCCAAGCCGAACACGTGCGAAACACGCGCCTGGCAGGGACCTAAAGGCAATAACCAACACTATCAAGGGCTTGTATGCAAATATCCCAAATGTTTAACACTTAATACAATAGTTCTGGGACTAAACCGAAATACCCCAAAGGCCGAGGGTCTGTCTGCAAAATGGCCACACACCTCACGCGCACGGGCACGTGAGATGACGTGGCCGAGGACCTTTTTGTGAATACGTAAAAGTTCGGGGGCCTTAAGGTAAATATTACAAAACTAAAATAGCTGCAAATGAAAGTTTTAGTACTAATATGAAATACAAAAACGCTTGGGGTGGTTTTTGCAAAATACCCAAGCAAAGGCGCGATCAAACAGTGGGGATCATCCCACTTATCCACGTGTCGATGCGAGGCGCGCCGATACCCCTTCGGAAGCGGAGGGCTGAGATTAGATCTCAGCCCCTGATCTGACGGTGCCTGGGGCCTTCAATCGGACGGTGGCTGTGCTCCTCGAAGAACAGAGACTGATCGAACGGTAGCAGAGGTCGAGGGAGGAGCACGGAGGAGCTCCGGTCTGGCGAACTTCTCCGAGCTCTTCCGGCCAACCACGGCGACGCTGGAGCTTTCAAGGTGGCCGAGGATGCTCCTGCAGGTGTGGGCTGACGTCTGGAGACTTCAAAATCCACCGGCGACGGCCGGTGCTCTTGCGCGGAGGTGGCGGAGCTGCGAGGCTCCAGGTGCTCCGGCGAGAGGGCAAAAACGCTCCAGAAGCTGCGATGGGTTTCAATACCTGCACCAAAAAGTTAGGGAGGTCGAGGGCAAAATGCCTCGACCTCAAATGGCTCTCGAAATGGACTGGTGATGAATCTGTGATTCATCACATCAAAAGTCAAAAATAGAGCCTTGTTCCCGAGAAAATAGAGGCATATTTCCTTTTATCTTGCATAAATAACACTCATGCATGCATCCATAATTCATGCATTTTAGCAGCTCATCTGCATTTAAATAAGAAGCCAAAAATCCCCTGTACAATATCCCTTCATCAAATAAACTCTTCTCTATAATATATGTATATACTCCTTAATAATATAGGGAAGAAAGCCACAAATCACCCTTGTAAAATAGCCTAAATACCCTGAGCACCCTTGTACATTAAAACACACATAAAGCCCGCATACAGACTCCTACTTAGGTCTACTCACTATTAGAATACTACATATCAAAAGACCTTCAAAATAAAACTAATTTCATTGAAATTGGAGCTTGTATGAGGAACTTGGGTTTTTGGGTCATTTTGTATACTACCTATGTATATTTATGTATCTTTGTATTTATGTACCATGTTTGACCTCATCTCCGTCTTTGGTCAACATGAAACTTATAGATCTCATCAAGATCTACAACTTTCATGTTTTGAGTTTTTCCAAATTCGGCCTCCTCCTCTTTCTACACGTGTTTTCCCCTTCAACCATTCACAGCAGGCCACGTGGCGCCCTCTGGTTGCGCCACGCGGCCCGCTGACCTTTGTCTGGTCCGCCTGCGATTCCCACCGTTGGATCGCGCTTCAGATCCAACGGCCCAGACCCGACCACGTGCGCGCACTCCCTCAGCCATCAGATCCACCAGCTCCTCATCTCCACCGTCCCTTAGCGCCGCGCTCTCAGCGAGCCACGTGGCGGCATCTACGCCGCTCGATCACGCCTCCGATCCTCTCATCACAGTGTGCCACGCGTCACCTCTTGAACCCTTAGATCGCATCACCTTGACCGGATCCTAGCCGCTCGCCCGCGCCTCGCCCCCATTACGCCACGTGTCTTCCCCCGATTCCATCCATCGCATCACCAGATCTAATCACGCCCGCTCACTTTGCGCTTCGATCTGGCCGTCGGATCACAAGATCCAACGGCCAGGACTTCGTCCCCTACCTCGGGCACCCCCTCTCTCCCACGATCTCCGCCTTGCGGGAGGGGCTGCCCCTTCCTATTCTTGGCCGCACTCCAGCCAACCTCGCCGGCCACTGACCACCCCACGATCATCCCCACTCATCCCTCTCCCTCGCCAGCTCCCTCGCACACCACCATCTCCGCCACACTCGCCCCACGACAGCCATGAACTTCGCCACTCACCCAGCTCTGCCGTCACCTTCCTCCTATAAATACTCGCCCTCCGGCCACCTTCATCGCCATCCGCCACTCCAGAGAGGAACCTAGAGCTCGGAGCTCTCGATTGGTGACAGGAATTGAGGGATTCCTTGAGCGAAGACGGCCCTTCTTCTCCGGCGAGATCCACGGTGCACCACCGTGTCGCAGCCGCCCTCCGAGTAGCTGCACGAGCTCGAGGCTTTACCGACCTCTGGAGCGACGACCTGGAGCCCAAGACTGAGCCCCAAACCCCAGGTAACCTCCTCCATTTCTTCTCCGATCATCTCCTTCGTTTTCCTTGATCTTCTCCGCATTTATTCGCCGTCCACGGACATCTCCTCGCCTCCTCGACACTCCGACGAGCTCCGCGACGGAGCTCTCATCCTCGCTGACCCCTCCGCATCGCCGTTCACTCCACAACAACCACCATCGACCTGCAAGCTCCGCCACCTGGCCGGAGCTCTGTCACCCGACCACCCCCTTCTCCGCAGGCCTCACAGTTCACTTCACCTTCTCCACAATCACACGCACAAGCTTCGGCTATTCTTCTAACCTCTGCAGGTACCCGAACCATCATTGGCCGGAGCCTCGTCGGGGCTCTCCTCGAGCTTCATCGATTAGGAGCTCCAGCCTCCTCCAGCCATCCAGAGACCACCGGAGGCTTCGCCGTCCTCTTCCGAGTCTTCCGAGCTAGGTGGGAGCTGACGAAGCTCACCACCGGAGCCTGGCAGTCGAGGCGGAGCTCAGCAGCCCTCACCGGAGCGCAGCCATCTCCTCCGCAGGCGGCGGAGGCCCGTTGAAGGAGAAGGAGCAGCAGCCGTTCGATCCTCAGATCGAACGGCCCTCGTCCCGCCACGCGTACCATTACCGCCATCGTCCTCGACCGTCGATCTCACCGCGGATCAGACGCTTCATCCGCTGCCACGCGTCTTCACCGACCACCCTTGGATCAATCTTGATCCAAGGGCCTTCAGGCCGCCACGTCGCCCTATCCGAGCCTCGGCCTCCAAGCCTAGGCTCGGGTACTCCGAAGCAAACCCGAGCCTCCGAAGCCCTCCGAACCTAGGCCGCCCCACGTGAGGAGCACGTGCGGCCTGGGTTAATTGCACCAACACCCCTGGAAGTTTCAAGAATTGCAGAAAGGTCCCTGTGAAGCAGACATCACGTGAGGCGCACGTGATTCGTGGAGAAATTGCATAGAAGTCCTGCATAGTATAGGTAATTGCATTTTAGTCCCTGTCAGCACGTTTATTTATTGAAATTTTATTTTTCCAGTATTGCATTTATACCCTTGTGTTTGCACGTGTCCATAGCATGCATTTTTCATCATTTTGAAATTCCAAAAATTGCAAGTTGTTGAGAATTTTGTCCTCTATCTTTATGTACACGTGTCTGATTTTTGTTGGCTTCATTGAATTATCAATAAATTAATTGGTTCATTTGTGACATATTTTGCCCAGTGATGCCTTTTGATTTTTAATTAAATATCAGTGCCTTCAAAAATCACCAAAAATTCACAGTAGCTTAAGGACATTATTTTTGACACTCCATAAAAATTTCATGTCATTTGCACGCATAATGAGGCCTGAATAAATAGTTGAGTGATTTCCTTTAAATAATTTTAATTAATTCATTTCACAGTGGATTTTGGTTCTGTTAATTTTCCTAGGTCCCTAATCATTAGACCTTCCTAGGATAATTTTAGTTCTTGGAGAAATTGTGGTTTGATATTTATTAAACACTGAAAATCACTCTGTCTGTTTGTTTAATTCACAGTAAATTTATCTTGAGTCGAAAAATTCCAAAAAAATTAGTGTAGCTTAATTTCATTCCATTTCATAATCTGACCAAGTTTCATAATTTTTGGACTTCTTTTGATATCTTAAATTGATTTAATCTCAACTTGGCTGGATTTTTGCATGTGTCTGCATTGAAAATTAAAAATACCAAAAAAAAAAATTGTTCCCCGAATATCAAACACTTGTAAATTGTTGTAATCAACCTAAGGAGACAGTTGCCTCCCTGAGATCAACCTTGGACTCCACCAAGTAAAAAAATATCACTGCTTAAAATTGACCCAAAATCTGTCTTAAGTGGTATTTGATCAACCTCCCGTATCCGACTGCAACGAACACTTAAAATTGATTTGGAACATTAATTTGCCCGAATTAACTAAGGGTGCGGGAGGCGTATCAACTGGGAAGCGCAATAGGATCTCGCCGGAGTTGCGCTCCGGCGAGGTGATCGATTAGGTGATGGAGATGATCGATTCGACTGAGAACGATGGGGAAAAGGATCCTAGAACTAACAGGAACTGAAAGGGGATAAGGAGAAGGCAAGAACAGCCTTGATGGCCTAGGGCCAGAGGGTGGTTACCTCGACGGCAGAGCTTCGCCGGAGGTTGGAACGCGCGACGATCAGGTGCTCTCCCGACGCTTGGAAGCCTGGAGCTCAGAGCTGTCACCTCCGGGTACCTTTAGCTCGACCAAGGGGGAAGGATCGTGGGTAATTCGCGGTTCAACCCGAGAAAGGAAGAAGGGGGGTTGTATTTGAAGGGTGAAAATCGCATGAGTTCGAGACGAGATCACGGGTGGTAGAAGGAGATCTGAGTGGATCTGATGGAGCGGCGATGGAGATGGATCTACAGTGATCAACTTCCAAGAAGGAAGCGGCTGGAGAGGACGAGCGGCGCGACCTAGGAAAATCCACCAAGGTGGGCAAAAACCCAGGCGCGCCAGAGCTACAGTAGATGAAGGACGGGCTGTTGACCTGCTGGTCAACAGTCGCTAGCTTCTGGTTGGTCCACGTGGACCAACCAGAAAAAGATAATAAAAAAGTTTTGTTAATTCATTTAAAAATAGAAAAAGGCCGAATTAATTTTTGGGTAAAAAATAAAAAATGTTTATTTTTTTATGTAGTATTTTACTATGATTTTTAATTAATTTTATGAGTTTTATTTTTACAAGTTGCCTTTTTAACCCTATATAGGTATAATACCTATGGATTTTAGTATTTTATTTTATTTTATGTATTTCGTTTCTTTATTATTTTTATTTAGTATTTTATAAAGTTACAACATACTTTTATATACATGAGTATATTTTTATTGTATTTTTCTGATTTGTTTTGTGTATTTAATAAAATATAAAGGTGTTTTATACAGGTATAAGTATATGTAATGTATCTATGTACTCTATTATACCAGTATTTTTATTTTGTATTTTATTTAGGTTTTTATTCTTATTTTAAGGTACATAATTATTATAAGTAATATTCACAATAATATAAAATTATAAAAAATGAATAAATAATGAATAAAGAATAAGTTGAATATTTTAATCTGTACAAGGTACAATGCGGGTCCAAAACTCAACTTTCAGACCGTAGCTCCGCCAAATGCGAAACCACCACTATTGGATAGATTATTTTATTCTATATACAATTAAAGGTGAGTAGGCTGCATTTGGAGTTTTTATTGGTGAGATACGGGTCTGGGAAGTTGGGATTTTGGATTCTTATTCAGACCATATCTTTTTGTCTGTACATTATTTTTCTGTGAAATCAATTTTGTATTTTTCTTTATAAAATTATCTACAACTTTCATGTACAAAGTTTCTTTATTTGATGTACAAAAAGTGGAACCAAAAATGGGTCCCAAAATGAATAAAGAATGAATAGATTGTATAGGTATTTACACTGTATTTCTGACCTTATCTCCCCCTACTTTATTCCTTGTCGACCTATTCATCAAGATGCCTAGGTCTCGGGGGTTTTGGGTCATAAAATATTTACAATATTTTATTCTTTTTCTTTTCTTTATTTATTCTATAATTTTGGCCTTAATTACAGTGATTTATACACAATCTGAATGCACATGCATGGATGCTAAGATGATGGTTTTAATGCTATTTACAGGCATTTGCTAGGGTTTTAGGTGCCAAAATGATAGAATAAAGATGATGAAATGTGGATTCATCATCCCCCTATACTTTACCTTTGCTAGTCCCTAGCAAACACTTATGCAATAAGTGCAAAAAGAGAAAAGAAAGAAAAGAAAAAGAAGAACTTGGATTTTACTTGATTATCAAACTTGTCTTCGCAAAATCAAAGTTTGGAGCTTAAGTCGGACCCTTGGGAATTTTAGTGCGGTCGGAACCTTAATGAGAACTAAATTTGAAATCCAACAGTCCTTGAGTATCCCAAAACTCTGTCCAAGTCTCCTCAATAGCCAGGTCAGAAATATCTCAACTCATACGCAAACTCTTACGACTATGAATCTGACTTGTACAGTGTAAGTGATATGTAGCTCACCACTTCAGGAGTAGCAAAGAAACAACCTCCCCCAACCTGGTAACTCTAATGCCTCAGTCTAGCAACTCTTTCCTCGAGAAGCGGGGTATTCCCTTCTAAGTTCAAGTGCAACCGGCTCAAGAAGAGGGGGAAGAAGTATAGACTTTTGGAAGCTCAGCCAGTGTAGCTGAGTCTCCCGCTGCAAGCTTCATGAGATGTAACATGGATACCATAAGCTTTTGCTTTATTGAACTATATACATACTCCGGTGGGATTATTAAATTTTCAATCCGACCCACCACTTTTTTGGAGTTCTTTTTGCATTTTTTTTTCAATTGCATCTGTACAACATATCTATATGAGCAGCATATACAAGAAATTTTCCTCTTGAGCCAGTAGACTATCCCTCTTTTGAAGCTTTATTGCAACCCACGGCTTCTGTCTTTAGCCTTCATCACCACTAGACCAAGTTGAGGTGCACTTCCTTCACTATAAGAAGAAGAGAGGTTCCGCCTAGAAGTACTACCCTCATATGCTACCCCAAGCTAAAGGAAGCTGCCTCCTCACCACCTCATCCATGGAGAGCTATGTGAAAGGTGCAGGTGTCCAAGTTAGGTCATTATCAACAAGAGTCGTGCGTGTGCTCCGAAATACTCTACTTAGGCAGTCAAGAATCCATTGAACCAAGTCTCGTGATCCTCAAAGAATTAAGTCAACTAGACCTGAAGTACCTCAAACCCAGTTCCTATAAAGTTCCTGTTATTAGGTAGATTTTAAGGTCCAATCAAGCTCCAATCTCCGGATTTTACTTAGACTTGTTCAATTATCAAACTCAATCCGAGAAATGCGAATGCTATGCAATGCAATGCAGAAAATATTTTTGTGATGCAATTTTCAAAGATTTTGAACTTTTTATGGATTTTTGAAAACATGATGATGATGCATATGCATTTTTTTGTATTTTTCAAAAAGATTTTTCAAATGTTTTTGGATTTTAATTTTGCAAATGTTTTTGGGAATTTTCGAAAATAAAAAGATTTTGGCTGAAAAATAGGTGGAAATATGTACACGGGAGTGCTTCTTATATTTACAAGAAGTAGATTTTAAGAATTTACAGGGTAAGTGATCAATTTTATACATATATATACAGTGGATTTTTGGTGTGATGTAAATATTCCTCAAACTTATTTGACACAAGGTTTTTCAAACGATTTTTGAAGACTATAGTCCAAAATAATTTTTACAAACATTTTTACAATCATGTACACTCATTTGAAAATCATTTTGCAATCGGTTCTCAAAACAGTATATATAGGTTTTTCAAATATTTTTGCAACCATTTTTCAAACCATTTGCAAATCATTTTTCAAACATTTTATTTTACATAAAGAAAAGAAATTTTTACAAACCACACATTTTTACAAAGGTTGAAAACATGTAACAAAATATTTTCAAAATAGTTTTCAATAGATGTTCACAAAGATTTTCAAACCATTTTTCAAACATTTTGCAAAAATTGTTTTCACCTGATTTATTAATCAGTAATTACAGAAAGAATTTGAGGAATAATCACATCGTTTTATTAAGAATTTTTAATGAATTTTTAAAGGATTTTTAGCCATATTATTAGGAAAATACGAAAGTACGAGTTATGGCTAAAGTATATACGTAGTATATACGACCCCCCTATACTTAGCTTGAGCTATGTCCTCATAGATCGGAGAGAGAAAAGAAGATATAACTCGTACTAAGTATAGACAAGTCTAAAGAATAAATAAATGGATCAATGAGAAGTGGACCGTCCCCCCTATACTTAGGATCAAATAATCCTAAGTATAGCAGACTGTACACAACGCAGGGAGGGTCAAGGGTGGGAATGAACAGATCGTACTCAGATTGTCTCCCCCTATACTTAGGGTAAGATATCCCTAAGTATAGACAAAAGAGGAGACAATGGAGAGGATCGAAAAGAAGAGAAAAACTCGGGGTGCACTCCCCCCTATACTTAGGACAAAGTACGTCCTAAGTATGGAAAACTGTCTACAAGGGCGGCACCTTTTTGATAGATAAAGAAAATAGAAAAGGAAAAGAAGAAAAGAAGAAAAGAAGACAATAAATCAACGGAAACAGAGTGATATGAACAGATGGATCTGTACAGCGGAAGATAGCATTGATCACCATGTATGAGATGTAGATGATGAGAATCAAAGGGCACATCTCATACCAGAAGAATGGGGGCAACGTCAATGGTCGGCGGATCATGATCAAGATATAATTTCAAGCGTTGACCATTGACGCGGAAGGTAGAGGAAGATGACGGTTCGGATATGTCGATGCTGCCATTGTCATGTACCTTCCTGACCACATACGGTCCTTTCCACTTGCTCTGTAATTTCCCTGGGAACAATTTTAGCCTGGAATCAAACAACCATACTCTCTGTTCTGGCTCAAACTGTTTATGGCTGATATGCGAATCATGCCATGTCTTCACTTTCTCTTTGTACTGTAGGCTGTTGGAGAAGGCTGTATCTCTCAATTCCTCCAGGGCTGCCAATTCTGCTCTTCTCTGGTCTCCTATACTCTCGGGATCCAAAAGCAACTCAGTAACTGCCCAAAAAGATTTGTGCTTGATTTCCACTGGCAAATGGCACGGCTTGCCATAGACGAGACGAAAGGGAGATGTCCCCAATGGATTTTTGAAAGAAGTCCGATAGGCCCATAAGACCGAGTCCAAAAGCTGTGACCAATCCTTTCGGTCTGGGCGAACAACTTTCTGCAAGATAGTCTTTATCTCCCTATTCGATACTTCAGCAAGACCATTAGTCTGGGGGTGATAAGGAGTGGCAACCCGATGGTCAATACCGAACTCGTCAGCAAGGGCCCTAACCTTGTCATTGATGAAATGAGACCCCCCGTCAGAAATCAAAACTCTAGGTACCCCGAACCGTGAAATGATATTTTTCCTCAAGAATTTACACACGGTTTTTGCATCTGCGGCTCGGGCGGGGATGGCCTCAACCCATCGGCTGACATAATCCACAGCGAGCAAAATATGCTCGAATCCCTGACTCTTAGGAAATGGGCCCATGAAATCAATCCCCCATGCATCAAAAACCTCACAGAAGTGAATGGGTTGCATGGGCATCATGTCTCTCTGTCCGCAGGTTCCCATTTTCTGACAGTCAGTACATCCCTTCACGAATTCATCAGAATCCTTGAAGAGAGTAGGCCACCATAGGCCGGATTGAAGCACCTTCTGTGCTGTCCTTTTTCCAGAATGATGTCCTCCTGCCTCAAGCTTGTGGCAGTATGTGAGGACGCTATGCTGCTCTTCTTGAGGAATGCACCTCCTCCAGATACTATCCCCTCCTTCATGATAAAGGATGGGATCCTCCCAATGGTAAAACTTGGCCTTAGCTAGGAAGGTCTCAAGTTTCTGCCTGGGCCAACCCTGAGGGACTGTCTTGGCAACAAGATAGTTTACAAAGTCGGCATACCATGGAAGTGAGGTGACAGCTAAGATCGCCTCATCTGGAAATGTCTCTGAGATAGGTGCGCTGGGCTCAGATTCCTCAAGACCCTCCAATCTGGAGAGATGATCCGCCACCACATTCTTGACTCCAGGCTTGTCCTTAATCTCAATATCAAATTCCTGGAGTAGAAGGATCCATCTGGTGAGACGTGCTTTGGCATCCTTCTTAGCCATTAAATACCGGATGGCGGTATGATCGGTGTAAATGGTCACTCTAGATCCGAGAATATATGATCTATACTTATCAAGAGCAAAGACTACGGCCAGCATCTCTTTCTCAGTCACAGTGTAATTCCTTTGAGCGGCATCTAAGGTCCGGCTGGCGTAGTGAATGGCAAATGGTAACCCATCCCTCCTCTGTCCAAGCACAGCCCCAATGGCAAAATCTGAAGCATCCGTCATGATCTCGAATGGAAGAGACCAATCGGGTGGCTGAAGGACAGGAGCTGAAACAACCATATTTTTGAGAGTCTCAAAAGATTCAAGACACTTATCATTAACAATAAACTCGGTGTCTTTGGTGAGCAAGTCAGTGAGCGGTCGGGCAATTCGACTGAAGTCCTGAATGAACCGTCGGTAGAAACCGACATGCCCCAGAAAAGACCGTAACTGACGCAGATTGGACGGCGGATTGAGTTTTCTGATGATGTCCACCTTAGCCGGATCGACCTCCATGCCCCTGTTGGAGACGATATGACCAAGGACCGTCCCTTGAGTCATCATGAAATGACTCTTCTCCCAGGATAAGACTAGATTGACCTCTATGCAGCGCTTCAGCACACGGTCTAGGCAGTCAAGACAAGCATCGAACCCGTCGCCATAGACCGAGAAGTCATCCATGAAGACCTCTAAACAGTCACCCACCATGTCCGAGAAGATGGACAACATGCACCTTTGGAATGTCGCCGGAGCGTTACATAGACCAAAGGGCATCCGTCTGAAAGCATACGTCCCAAACGGACAGGTGAATGTCGTTTTCTCCTGGTCTTCGGGCGCAATGGCCACTTGATTATATCCAGAGTACCCATCAAGAAAGCAATAATGGCTCTTCCCGGCTAACCGCTCGATAATCTGATCAATGAAGGGAAGCGGGAAGTGATCCTTCTTGGTGGCCTCATTCAATCGTCTGTAGTCCACACAGACCCTCCAAGAAGTTGGTACTCTGGTAGCGATCTCCTCTCCAGACTCATTGACAACTGTAGTGATACCCGTCTTCTTGGGTACCACATGTAAAGGACTTACCCATTTAGAGTCGGAGATGGGATAGATGAAATCAGCGCTCCACCACTTCGAAATTTCTTTCATGACGACCTCTCGAAGGTCCGGGTTCAGCCGTCGCTGGAACTCACGCGATGGCTTAGCGTCATCCTCGAGATAGATGTGGTGGGAGCACAGCTTCGGGCTCAGCCCCTTGAGATCAGCTATATTCCAACCGATTGCCTTGCGGTTTCTTTCAAGAACCCCCATCAACCGAGATTCTTGCTCTCCAGTCAAATCTGCTGAGATAATGACTGGGTACATGTCTGGCTCACCCGCAAGGAATCTATACTTCATTGACTGCGGAAGAGGTTTCAGTTCTGGACAACTGGGAGGCGGCAGATCTGGCTTCTGATAAGTCTGTGTAAATGCTACCAGGTCTGCGTGGGAGAACTCTCGCTCTGCATGAATTTCTGACGAAGGGCGGCCTGATGGATCATCAATAGACTGTACTGGCTCGCACTCTGTCATGGCTGTCAGCTCAGTAGGAATCAGACAAGGTAAATAGTCGTCAAAGTCATCCCAATCAATGTCTGAATCCGAGGGATCAGAAGAAGATGAGCAAGAATGAAACTCATCTGCACCACTCATCACAACACTTTCAGCTTCAGATGTATCCTCCTCCAGGGATGTGCTCTCCCGGCTCTCGACTGCCATGAGCTTGAGATACAGTGAATCTGTAGGCAAGGCAAGGGTCGGTGCTACAGGATCTTTCCAGTTGGATTCATCATCAGTCATCTCGAAATCACAAACCTGGTGGATGTCTAGCTCCTCTGTCATCTGCTCGGCCTCGCTGGACTGCTCTGAGCATTCTGCCTCTCTGGCTCTGATCTCTTCAATCGTCTCTATTTGTATGGTTTCACCCTCTACGCGAAAGCATACCTTCCCACTATCATGATCGGTCACCGCCTTGGCTGTGGCCAAGAATGGACGTCCGAGAATGATGGGGGCATCAGTTACCGACTCAGGGATCTCCATGTCCAATACAACGAAGTCCACGGGGAATTTCAGGCCCTGAATGGTAACGACCACGTCTTTCAATAACCCCTTCGGCCTCTTAATCGACCTATCAGCAAACTGAAGGACGGTTCTGCTTCGAAGAAGGGGGCCAAACTCGAACTGCTTGAGTAAGGCTGCCGGAAGGAGGTTAATTGAAGAGCCGCTGTCTACCGATTCTCCTTCACTTGCAATTCTATTATATTATTTTTGATTTCGCTTTTATAGTTATTTTGATGGTGAAATATGTTTAATACCCTACTTAGGTGCGGGCGGCTATGCACGTCAGTAAATCATGTGTTTCGTCACATGCTTCACTCACCTAAGGCATGCGGTGTCTACAGATTCTCCATCACTTGCAGTTTGATTATATTCTTTCGATTTCACTATTATTTTCTCTAGGCGATTTTATGGAGGAAATTCTTTCCATTTTTCTTTAGAAATATGTCCTGACATGAGGGGAAATTCTATCAAAGTTTTCATATAAATATGTCTCGATATAAGGGAAAACTCTACCAAAATTTTTTTAGAATATCACATGTGTACGGGAAGCTCTGCTGAAATTACAATGGGAATAGATTCTATGTGCTCTTCGTGTTCTTCATTCGTTACTCATGTTCTTGGCATGTTCTTCGTGTTCTTAATACGAATGAAATTTGATCATTTCAGGAGCTGTAGATCATCCTTTCTGAAATTAAATAATGATAAAGCACTGCACATGCGAGAGAGAGAGAGAATTTAATTAGGTAATGAAATCCTACTTTTGCTCTACTCTACGAAGAACACTAATTTGCTATTTTGAGAAAATACACTACAAAAAAAGGCGGGATTGGCGTGCACATAAGAGCTCGTTATGTGCACGCCTAGTGCACGCCATGTGCACGCCCGACGAGTGGGCGAGCACATGTGCTCGTTAAGGGCGTGCTCGCTGATCTGATAGTCGCCACGGATGGTGGGCGAGCACCATGGGACGCTATGTGCTCGCCCTCACCATGGCGGGCACATATGTGCTCGCCGGTGTGATCGCCTTCTCTATAATTTGCGATTACACACGGAGCACCGGGCGAGCACATGTGCTCGCCCAAAGTAATTTCCAGGAAAAAAATATACAGGTTCGACAGGGTTTTGACGCCCCGTCGAACCTGTATACCCTGCCAATAAACCACTGCAGGTATCTTCCTAAGGATATATATATTATAGCAGTTCGTAGAGTAAGATAACTAGCACTAAGAATTTAAAGGAACGCAATATACAAGAATTCAGAAATAAACAATCTAATTTAATATCTAAATATTACAAACAAGTCAACGCCAACAAAGTTCATATAAATTAAAAGATGTTCTAAAAGTTTAAAAGAAAATACAGGTACAAACCACCAAAAATTTACTTCTTCTTTGATCTAAAAAATTTGGACACTAAACCCTGCTTTGATTTCTTTTTTTCTTTCTCCTTTTCTTTGAACCTCGCAAACAGGCGCACCTCTTCTTCAGGGTCGTTCTCCTCCTCCTCTTCGTTATCAGATTCAATCTCTTCAGGTTGAGATGCACGTCCTTGCGACCTATATTATATATGGAAGATATTTATAATTACATGCATTTTGTAGATATAGAAATTTAATTGTATTACTCATTCTATAAGAAGAATACTTACATGTACGCCGTGAACTCCTCTCGGAGCTTCGTCACCTGCTCCACCATCATCGCCATCTGCGACTCCATTGGAACTGTTGATTGGGACGGATGTGGTTGCGTGTACGACGGCTGAGAGTATGCAGAATAGGAGTGACGATGTTCCTCCACATAATATGGAGGAAGACCACCAAGCGTCTGCTTCCTATTCACCACAACGTCCCTCTCCTCCAACACCTTATAAGTTTTTCAATTTTTAATATAAAAGTATATATTAGAAATGAATATAGTAAGATAATATTTATCCATATATACCTGCTTCCAGATCGTTTTATCAAATGGTGGTTGCTCTCCAGTTGGATCGACACCCCATTTATCTGCATATAGTGCCAGATAACGATCCTGAAATACAAAGTTTACAATATATATAAATAAGTTATGATATATCAATTAATTGTAAATAAATTGATAGACTTACCAACAATTGTCCTGCTTCAGGAGTGGACCATTGCGACTCTCCTTCTCTCCCACTCATGTGGGACCTCGACCACAACTCCTGAAAAGAGGGTTCCCTTTCCAACCTAGCAGCCTGAAATTTTTTTTAAGATCTATTAAAACATTGCATTATATTAAAGTAGATCTCCAAAAAATAATTTTAAATCGTAATACCATCTCCGCTCTAATCTGATTGTGGCTTTTAGAGCCACTGGTCGACTTGATCCTTTGTTTTTGGCGGTTTGTCTTTCCCGCCGTAGATCTTCTTCCAAACTCATCATCCGCAACGAATGCATCACAGAAATCGGCCCATCTGCAAGGATTACGTTATGATAATTGATTATTGTAAAAAGTGTAATATAAATTATTTGACAAGTATAATACCTATCCTCCGTACACCATGACGGCGGGAACCTCTTCATCTCCTCAAAATTCATCTCATCGCATCCCGTCTTCGCATGCGAGTCTCTCCTTGCCTTGAAAAATGTATCGCTCATTCTCTTTTCTGCCAAACGAATGAAGGCTCTACGATAAACCTCCTTCCCCAGATCAGTGCCAAGGCGAAACCTACTCTGAAAAATAATAACAATTTATAAGATACAAAAAACTTGATCAAAAAATTCTGTATCACTTCTAAGAAACATTTCTTACCAGAAACATGTCAAAAAGTCTCTCCTGCTCTGCAGCAGGGATGCGACACCACCTAAATTGCATGTAAGTCAAGTGTGTCTTTATTATGTTGGTTATCTCCTTTGCCACCCTGTTGCTGTTGAAAAAATCCCTGCATTTACTAGAAAATTTAACTTCCATATAATTTATAAAAATTTGGAAAATATTTAAAGATAAAATCTATAAAATTTTTACCTCCCATCAGCCGTAACCTCCAACAAAGGGTGGGACGCCGACGTCTGTCCAACTACAGTGGGTAAAGGCACGGATGTGCTCGGCCGTCCAGAAGAAGGAGAGTCAGAACCCATCGATGTCCGGGCTGGTATGGGGACCTGGACTGGGAATCCTGTAGGGGCTGCTGAGGTAGATGGCTCTCCATAGCCTCCTACGTAAAAGGGTGGCGGAGGATAACTGATAAACACGGATTTCGACGGTCTTAAGTTCAACACAAAGCGTGAACTCAGTCGCAGTGTCGACCAATCAAAATCCGAATTTAATCAACAATTAACCCACACTAAGATCAATAAATTAGAAACAATGTGGAGTTAAAATTTATTTTTAACTCTGCACAAATGATGTAAAGGGCAAGTATGCAGAGAGTTCGAACACAGGGAGCAAACAGTGTAGCTCAAGCAAATGAATGCTAAAGTGTGTGAGTGTGTGAAGTGTCTACACTAAGCAAGCAAGCAACTACAATTTTTGTGGGTTTTTAATTAATTTTTTTTTTAATTTAATTTTTTTAATTTTGTATTTTGATTTTTGATTTCTAATTTTTATATTTTATATTTTATATTTTTTTTAATATTGGGAAGTAAAGGCAATATAATAAAAGGCAAGGTAGAATATTAATAAAAATGCACAAAAATACTCAAAAATCCAGAAATGAAATGTTTTTGGTATTTTTAATATTTTTTTACTGTTTTTGTGATTTTTGGGGATTTTTCTAGGTGTTTTTGGGATTTTTAAAAGCTGAAATAAAAGAAAACAGTGCAAACAAGGCTGGCTGTGAGTAAAATGTAATTTAAAAATAGCAACCAGTAGCAAAAATATTTCACACTATTTTTCTAATAAAAGTAACAAAATAAGGAAGAAACAGAAGCTGAGTTTGCAATTTTTGGGTTTTTCCTACTATTTTTTATATTTTTTTGAAGTTTTTGAGTGTTTTTATATTTTTAGTGTTTTTCTTTTGAAATTTTTACTGATTTTTGGACTGACACTAAAAGATGATAAAATAGACACTAGGTGAATTTTTGGGAATTTTTGGAGGTGTTTTGATATTTTTTTGGTATTTTCTAAGGTAGACAGTACACAAAAAGGAAGTTTTTGATTTTTAATAAATAGGAAAATAAAATAAAATCAAAAACTAATTAGATAGCGTTAAAGTACACATATCCAGGAAGTTAAGTCTATTTTTTGTGGAATTTTTGGACTTAAAGTGATATTTTAAACAATTAGAACAAGTATCCAAACATTGAACAGTCCTGGCAAGGGCATAAGTGCAAATATTGAAACATCCAGGGGCATACATGCAATTTTCCACAAAATATTACACTAAAACTTGCATTTACTGGACTAAATATAAATAACAAAACCCGGAGGGGCCTTAGCGCAAAATGCCCAAGCCGAACACGTGCGAAACACGCGCCTGGCAGGGATCTAAAGGCAATAACCAAAACTATCAGGGGCTTGTATGCAAATATCCCAAATGTTTAACACTTGACATAAATGTTCATGGACTTAAACGAAATACACAAACAACCAAGGGTATCCTTGCAAAATGCCCACCCCCTCACGTGTACAGGTCACGTGAGGTGACGTGGCGAAGGACCCGAATGCAAATATGGAAAGTACGGGGGTGTTTATGCAAATATTACAACACTTTTACACTACAGACAAAAGTTTAAATATTAAAAAGTAAATACAAAAAGTGCGAGGGTTGGGGTGCAAAATACCCTCGCTCGAGCGCTCTGCAGGTGACGCGTGGCGCGCATCCAACGGTTGGCGGCGATGAACGATCCAACGGCGGGGAGCGGGCCACTTATCCACGTGGCAGCACGGGAGCGGCCGATGACGGTTGGCGTCGACGTCTGAGATTAGATCTCAGAAAGAGATCTGACGGTGGCTGTGCATGGATGATCGGACGGTCGAGACCCGAACTGGAGCTGCGGCTCGATCGGACGGTGGAGAAGCGAGGAGGAAGAACGGGGAAGAAGGCCGGCGGAGGCGAACTTCCCCGACTCCGATCTCGCTCCTTCGGCGGTGGATGGGCTCCAAAATGGAGCTGCAGCTTCCTGGAAGGTCCCTCTATGGACTGGACGGCTCGGATTCGCCGGAGGGATGTCGAGATGCGGGCGCGAAGGCGGCGGAGCTTCACGCTCCAGGTATCTCCGGCGAGGACTCAAAATGGCCCTCCAGGTGCGTTGACTGCGCTTGGACCTGCAAAATAAGGTGAGAGGGTCCAGGGCAAGTTGCCTGGACCCCGCGGTGGCGACGAGGTGGCGTTGAACGGCGGATGGGAACTCGGCCGGAGTTGCGCTCCGGCGAGGTTGACGAATCGGGCGAGACAGGCGATGGGACTTCGAATTTTTTTGGGGTTTTTGATCCTAAGACTAAGACTAAGCTAATGCACGAAAAAGAAAGGTGTGAAATGGCATCCTCGACGGTGTAGACCGGAGAGAAGGGTACCTCGACCGCCGGAGTTGCGGGAGATGGTGGAGACGCCTCCGACTTCGCGCGCCTTGGCTGAAGGGCTGGCGGTGGAGCTGTCACCTCCACGGAGCTCAGGAGCACGGGAATGGCGCTGAAGGGTGGACCGAAGGTGTTCAACCGAGGAGAGGAAGAGGGGGGTTCGTATTTGAAGTGTGGCGAGGGCGTGACTTCGAGGGAAGATCACGGGCGAATCGAGCAGATATGGGTAGATTTGAGGAGATGGCGATGGAGGTGATGGATCGAGGAGGAGATTTTGTGAAGGAGGCGTCCGCAGAGGATGAGCGGCGTGGCCTCAAAAAAGGCGCGAGGACAGGGGGAAAACGACGCGCGCCACGGGCTGAGAAGAAGAGGACAGACTGTTGACCCGCCGGTCAACAGTCGCAAGCTCCTGGTTGGTCCACGTGGACCAACCAGGAGAAAGAGAATAAAAATGTTTTATTAATTCATTTAAAAATAGAAATAAGTCGAATTAAATTAAAGTTATAAAATGAAAATTATTTGTTATTTTATGTAGTATTTTATTATGATTTTTATTTATTTTTATGATACATATTTCTACAAGTTCATTTTTTTAGCCTTATATAGGTATATTACCTATGTATTTTAATACTTTTATTTTTATTTTGTATTTTTAATTTATTTATTTGTGTTTATTATTTTCTAAAATGATAAAATACTGTTATGTACGCAAATATATTTTTATTTTTATTTTTCTGATATGTTTTGTATAGTAAATAAAATATAAAGGTGTTAAGTATAGGTATAAGTGTATGTATAATACCTATGTATCAACTATTATACAAGTATTTTTATTTGAGTTTTAATGATGTTTATATTCCAATTTTAATATACACAATTATTATAGGTAATATTTACAACATTATAAAAATATAAAATTATGAAAATAATAAATAAATAATAAATTGAATATTTTAATCTGTATACTTGTACAATGTGGGTCAAAAACTCAACTTTCAAACCGTAGCTCCGCCAAATGCGAAACCACCACTATTAAATAGTTTATTTTATTCTATATACAATTAAAGGTGAGTATGCTGCATTTGGAGTTGTCAGTGGTGAGATACAGGTCTGGGAAGTTGGGATTCTGGGTTCTTATTCAGATCATATCTTTTTATCTGTACATTATTTTTCTGTGAAATCAATTTTGTATTTTTCTTTATGATATTATCTACAACTTTCATGTACAAAGTTTCTTTATTTGGTGCATAAAAAGTGGAACCAAAAATAGGTCCCAAAATGAATAAAGAATGAATAAAAAGTATAGGTGTTTATACTGTGTTACTGACCTTATCTCCCCCTACTTTTTTCCTTGTCGACCTATTCATCAAGATGCCTAGGTCTCGGGGGTGTAGGTCATAAAATATTTACAATATTTTATTCTTTTTCTTTTCTTTATTTATTCTATTATTTTGGCTTTAATTACAGTAATTTATACACTATATGGATGCACATGCATGGATGCTAAGATGATGGATTTAATGCTAATTACAGGTATTTGCTGGGGTTTTTGATGCCAAAATGATAGAATAAAGATGATGAAATGTGGCTTCATCATCCCCCTATACTTTACCTTTGCTAGTCCCTAGCAAACACTTATGCAATAAGTGCAAAAAGAAAAGAAAGAAAAGAAAAAGAAGAACTTGGATTTTACTTGATTATCAAACTTGTCTTCGCAAAATCAAAGTTTGGAGCTTAAGTCGGACCCTTGGGAATTTTAGTGCGGTCGGAACCTTAATGAGAACTAAATTTGAAATCCAACAGTCCTTGAGTATCCCAAAACTCTGTCCAAGTCTCCTCAATAGCCAGGTCAGAAATATCTCAACTCATACGCAAACTCTTACGACTATGAATCTGACTTGTACAGTGTAAGTGATATGTAGCTCACCACCTCAGGAGTAGCAAAGAAACAACCTCCTCCAACCTGGTAACTCTAATCCCTCGGTCTAGCAACTCTTTCCTCGAGAAGCGGGGTATTCCCTTCTAAGTTCAAGTGCAACCAGCTCAAGAAGAGGGGGGTGAAGAAAAGAATGGACGGTAGCCAGTGTAGCTACCTATCCTGGGATGCAAGACCAGTGTAGTCAAGTCATCCTGCTGCAGGCTCACATATTTGACTTTGGAACTCAAGCTTGCTTATTGACTTTACATACTTTGCAGGCTTTTTATTTTTGTACATGCCTGAACTCTTCTTTTTTTTTTTTTTTGAATACTATGCACAACAGCATTTACATAAGGAGTTTTTCTCTTGAGCCAGTAGACTATCCCTCTTTTGAAGCTTTATTGCAACCCACGGCTTCTGTCTTTAGCCTTCATCACTACTAGACCAAGTTGAGGTGCACTTCCTTCACTATAAGAAGAAGAGAGGTTCCGCCTAGAAGTACTACCCTCATATGCTACCCCAAGCCAAAGGAAACTGCCTCCTCACCACCTCATCCGTGGAGAGCTATGTGAAAGGTGCAGGTGTCCAAGTTAGGTCATTATCAACAAGAGTCGTGCGTGTGCTCCGAAATACTCTACTTAGGCGGTCAAGAATCCATTGAACCAAGTCCCGTGATCCTCAAAGAATTAAGTCAACTAGACCTGAAGTACCTCAAACCCAGTTCCTATAAGGTTCCTGTTATTAAGTAGATTTTAAGGTCCAATCAAGCTCCAATCTCCGGATTTTCCTTAGACTTGTTCAACTATCAAACTCGATCCGAAAAATGCGCATGCCATGCAATGATATGCAGAAAATATTTTTGTGATGCAATTTTCAAAGATTTTGAACTTTTTATGGGTTTTTGAAAAGATGATGCATGCATATGCAGATGCATTTTTTTTGTATTTTTCAAAGAGATTTTTCAATTGTTTTTGGATTTTAATTTTGCAAATGTTTTTGGGATTTTTGAAAATAAAAAGATGTTGGCTGAAAACAAGGTGAAAGCTATGTACACGGGAGTGCTTCTTATATATACAAGAAGTGGATTTTACGAATTTACAAGGGTAAGTGGTCAATTTTTATACATATATATATGGTGGATTTTGGTGTGATGTAAGTATTCCTCAAACTTATTTGAAAACAATTTTCACATAATTTTTGAAAACTATAGTCCAAAATAATTTTTGCAAATATTTTACACACATTTGAAAATCATTTTGCAAAGGCTTTCAAAACAGTATCTATAGATTTTTCACAATATTTTTGCAACCATTTTTCAAACCATTTGCAAATCATTTTTCAAACATTTTATTTTACATAAAGAAAAGAAATTTTTACAAACCACACATTTTTACAAAGGTTGAAAACATGTAACAAAATATTTTCAAAATAGTTTTCAATAGATGTTCACACAGATTTTCAAACCATTTTTCAAACATTTTGCAAAAAATGTTTTCACCTGATTTATTAATCAGTAATTACAGAAAGAATTTGAGGAATAATCACATCGTTTTATTAAGAATTTTTAATGAATTTTTAAAGGATTTTTAGCCATATTATTAAGGAATATACGAAAGTACGAGTTATGGCTAAAGTATATACGTAGTATATACGACCCCCCTATACTTAGCTTGAGCTATGTCCTCATAGATCGGAGAGAAAAGAGAAGACATAACTCGTACTAAGTATAGACAAGTCTAAAGAATAAAGAAATAAATGAATGAGAAGTTGACCGTCCCCCCTATACTTAGGATTAAATAATCCTAAGTATAGCAGACTGTACACAAAGCAGGGAGGGTCAAGGGTGGGAATGAACAGATCGTACTCAGATTGTCTCCCCCTATACTTAGGGTAAAATATCCCTAAGTATAGACAAGAAGAGGAGACAATGGAGAGGATCGAGATGAATAGAAATACTCGGGGTGCACACCCCCCTATACTTAGGACAAAGTACGTCCTAAGTATGGAAAACTGTCTACAAGGGCGGCACCTTTTTCATAGATAAAGAAGATAGAGATGGAAAAGAAGAAAAGAAGAAAAGAAGAAAATGAAGAAAATAGATGAAGATGGAAGAAGAGATCGTGAGGATGTACACGTCACTCCCCCTATACTTAGGGTAAAAGAAGCCCTAAGTATAGGCAACAACAGGAGTGATGAGACTGACAAAGAAAGAACACTCAACTCATCTACCCCTCCTATACGTAGGACAAAGTACGTCCTAAGCAAGGCAAACACGAGAAATGGGTAGACGAGCAAAAACGGGAGATGGAAAGATGAACAAAGGAGAATGTACAACAGAGGTGGATGTACATATGATCAAGAAGGTGGAAAGCAGACCTTCTTGCGAGACCGCTGAGGGATAGATCGGATATGGTGTATGTCGATATCGGGGTCCACAGTGGACGGAGACCGATCAGGGTCGATACGGTGAAGGCCCTCAGTGGAGTCAAAACGGAAAGGGACGAACTGATCGATGGAAGCGGTATGGCTCGGTTCTCCCTTGGTGGTCCTATGGTGTGAAGGCGCAGACTGGTGAGTGGAAGAAGTACGACTAGGTCCGGCCTTGGAAGTCTCGCCGATATCAAAGTGAAATGGGACGAACCCATCATCCTCGGAAGAAGTGTAATCGGAGTCGTCCTGCGAGTCCTCGCCCAGGTCAAAATCGAAAGGAACGAAATCATCAGTGGAAGTATACGAACTCAGATCGTCCTCAAGAGTCTCACCTGAATCCTTGTCTTCATCAAGAGGTCTGAATTTATCAAAATAAATAGCAGCATCATAACCGACCTCAATCATCTTCACTTGTGAAGGGTCAGGAACGGATTTGTTAGTGGAAGTAGTCAAAATGGGTCCGTCCTGTCTAGTCTTTACCGGGTCATTTGTTGCCTTAGGAGGTCTCTCAAAGTAATGGGCAACATCATAAGCATCCTCAATTATCTTGGTATCTGCCCCCTGCTCAAATGGTTCAATCACATAAATACTATGGATCTCATCAACACATCGCCACACACCAGGAGGAGGATTAGTGAGGTCCATGCTTTCCGACTTCCTCCCCTTTCGGGGGATCCGTCGGGTCTCATCAGGGATCGCTAAGGAAGTATCTCTAGTGGCATCAGATCGGTCACGGGCCTCAGAGTCAGCTATGATCGGTGAAGGCACATCAGGTGCGGGTCTCTGGTCAGCAGTGGGTGCGGTGATCACTGCTTCGCCCTCGTCAGCAGGACGGAAGCGAATCTCTCCTGATCCGTAATCAATAACGACTCTCGCAGAGGCGAGGAATGGTCGTCCCAGGATGATTGGAGATGGCTCCCCTGTGGAGTTCTCCATGGGCAATACGACAAAATCAACGTTGTGGCTCGTGCCCTGAATCGATATGACGGCGTTTTCAAGGATACCCTTCGGCCTCTTTATTGATCCATCAGCAAACTGTACGATCATCCTGGTTTTCTTGAGAGGCCCTAGGTGAAGAGACTGTACCAACGAGAAGGGTATGATGCTAATAGAAGCACCGCCGTCTAGGAGAGTGCGATCACAAGTATGGTCAGAGATGGTGCAAGTAATGAAAGGTGTAGCTGTGTTCTTCCTCTTGGGAATGGGACGGTGTGTGATGGTGAGGGCAGTGGCCATGGTCAGAATGTGACGCTCAGATCTGCTCCTCCGCTTTCTCTTCTTAGGAAGAGGAGCAGATAATTGGGTCATGGCCTGCTGAAGTGGGGCACGGATAATCTCATGAATAGTAGCCACCACTTCGGGTTCAGATAACATTTTTTTGAATTTTTGGACTTCCTCCATACAAGGGAGGGAGTCGGAATTAGCATATACACGAGGCATGCCAAGAGCAGTCTGTACAGCGGCATCCTCGGGGTCAAAGGTGGGACTGGATGTGAATGCATGTGTGGTCCAGGGTTCTGGCAAGTGGACTCTCTCCTCAAAATCGTGATCAACCAAGTGTCTCCCGAAATCTTTTTGGATTTTTAAATTTTTCTCATTTTTTTGTGTTTTGGGCGATTGCAAGCTCCCATGATTCTTCACAAGTAAAGTTGTATCCTCGATGAAAAGAGCACTAGTCCGATATTCTCTCAAAGTGTCAAGATTTTCCTTCATCAAATTGATGTGCTCTAGCATTAGGTTCATGACATCACTCATGGAGGTCGTGGGAGGTGACTCCAACAGGTCAGACTCAGGTGGATGTGGACGTGGAGGCGGATAATATACATGTGGGGATGAAGGTGGGTAGAAGTCTGAGGTCTGATACTGTGGCTGAGGCGGATATGTACAAAAATCAGAAAAATTAGGAGGAGGATCCTCCTGATAAAACGGAGGTGGACCGGCCGGAGCGAGCGAGGGGTCCGCAAAGTCCGGATAAAATACACTCCAGGGATCCATCTCGAAAACAAAAGGAAGTGATTCGGGGGAGCACGAAGGTCAAGTCAAAAGAGTGAAGAAAAAGGCGCAAATGCGCAGGTATGATCTAGGACACACACGAAACAATCACAAACAAAAATGAAACAAATCAAACCCTCAATTCACCTACTCAACTCGGTAGAGACCGCAAAGAGCGGTCTTTTTATCTTGTCGGTTTTAGAGTTAGGTGAGAAGTCAAAGAATTTCACACACACTTAGGGGCTTGATGGGATTTGGGCACTAATCCTTAAGGTGTGCGCGAGCAAATAAAAGCGAAGACAATGAGGGGATTACTCGCCCCAAGACAAGATTTTTCTTTTTGATCGGTTTTAGGGTCAAGTAATATTAGCAGTCCCAATTTTATTTGGTTATCACTTTTTTTTTGGATTTTTAATAAAAATGCACGATCCTATCGGGGATTCAATTCCTTTAAGATCCTAGGTTGGCAAAATCAGAGGGAGAGTCGGAAAAGCAATGCAAGCGGCAAATAATGATGGATGCTAAAGCGTAAATGCTCACCTTGCCTCCAGCACTCTACATGCAAGGATGCTCAGCAGAATTGAAACCTATCTATATGCAAATGCAAAGCCGATGAAATCGCCCTAAGTTCAGAAATTGCTATTATCGTGAAGAACCACAAGTCGACCACTTATCTTTAACCTAAGAGTCCGGTCTTGGCTTACCCCTCCTCTTCTCGACACACTCGAGTTCAGGAGTAGCGCTTGATGGGGCTCGCTCACGGCACACGGGTTAAGAGATAAATGAATAGACTGTTTAAATTTGACTAAATCCAAACGCGGCTATAGGTACATGCAAAGATATTAGGTGTTTGGCCTTAATCTATCGCAAGCAATCCTAAAGCTAGGGGCTCATTCACACAAAATAAATAAAATCGAAAAACAAAACAAAATAAAAAGAATACGAGAAAAGCCGACAAAAACCGCGAGAGCCCCCAAGTGAACAATCACTTGGAAATTAGGCTCCAGAGAGTCCAGTCCGGGGGTACCTGTATTATTACAATTATAGTCTCTCACTCACTTAAATTACAAAAATAAATGCAATGAAATAAAATGCAACTAAAGTAGAGCGCGGTCTTCAAAAATTCTCTTCTCGTCTCCTTGGTGCTAGGTGGCTAAGCCGGCTTCACGTGGGTGCTTCGGCGCCTCGAGTGACGCGCCTCCCTCGGTCCGCGGTACCTCGCAGAAAGTCAACAAAGAAGAGGGATTAGACAGCTCAAGAGATATATCAATAATACAAATAGAAATAAAAGCCGCGAAGTGCAGACAAATGATCACAACACAAAACAAAAACTCGAACTACGCGTTGTTGCTCCCCGGCAACGGCGCCATTTGATAAACATGGATTTCGACGGTCTTAAGTTCAACACAAAGCGTGAACTCAGTCGCAGTGTCGACCAATCAAAATCCGAATTTAATCAACAAATAACCCACACTAAGATCAATAAATTAGAAACAATGTGGAGTTAAAATTTATTTTTAACTCTGCACAAATGATGTAAAGGGCAAGTATGCAGAGAGTTCGAACACAGGGAGCAAACAGTGTAGCTCAAGCAAATGAATGCTAAAGTGTGTGAGTGTGTGAAGTGTCTACACTAAGCAAGCAAGCAACTACAATTTTTGTGGGTTTTTAATTAATTTTTTTTTAATTTAATTTTTTTAATTTTGTATTTTGATTTTTGATTTCTAATTTTTATATTTTATATTTTATATTTTTTTTAATATTGGGAAGTAAAGGCAATATAATAAAAGGCAAGGTAGAATATTAATAAAAATGCACAAAAATACTCAAAAATCCAGAAATGAAATGTTTTTGGTCTTTTTAATATTTTTTTACTGTTTTTGTGATTTTTGGGGATTTTTCTAGGTGTTTTTGGGATTTTTAAAAGCTGAAATAAAAGAAAACAGTGCAAACAAGGCTGGCTGTGAGTAAAATGTAATTTAAAAATAGCAACCAGTAGCAAAAATATTTCACACTATTTTTCTAATAAAAGTAACAAAATAAGGAAGAAACAGAAGCTGAGTTTGCAATTTTTGGGTTTTTCTACTATTTTTTATATTTTTTTGAAGTTTTTGAGTGTTTTTATATTTTTAGTGTTTTTCTTTTGAAATTTTTACTGATTTTTGGACTGACACTAAAAGATGATAAAATAGACACTAGGTGAATTTTTGGGAATTTTTGGAGGTGTTTTGATATTTTTTTGGTATTTTCTAAGGTAGACAGTACACAAAAAGGAAGTTTTTGATTTTTAATAAATAGGAAAATAAAATAAAATCAAAAACTAATTAGATAGCGTTAAAGTACACATATCCAGGAAGTTAAGTCTATTTTTTGTGGAATTTTTGGACTTAAAGTGATATTTTAAACAATTAGAACAAGTATCCAAACATTGAACAGTCCTGGCAAGGGCATAAGTGCAAATATTGAAACATCCAGGGGCATACATGCAATTTTCCACAAAATATTACACTAAAACTTGCATTTACTGGACTAAATATAAATAACAAAACCCGGAGGGGCCTTAGCGCAAAATGCCCAAGCCGAACACGTGCGAAACACGCGCCTGGCAGGGATCTAAAGGCAATAACCAAAACTATCAGGGGCTTGTATGCAAATATCCCAAATGTTTAACACTTGACATAAATGTTCATGGACTTAAACGAAATACACAAACAACCAAGGGTATCCTTGCAAAATGCCCACCCCCTCACGTGTACAGGTCACGTGAGGTGACGTGGCGAAGGACCCGAATGCAAATATGGAAAGTACGGGGGTGTTTATGCAAATATTACAACACTTTTACACTACAGACAAAAGTTTAAATATTAAAAAGTAAATACAAAAAGTGCGAGGGTTGGGGTGCAAAATACCCTCGCTCGAGCGCTCTGCAGGTGACGCGTGGCGCGCATCCAACGGTTGGCGGCGATGAACGATCCAACGGCGGGGAGCGGGCCACTTATCCACGTGGCAGCACGGGAGCGGCCGATGACGGTTGGCGTCGACGTCTGAGATTAGATCTCAGAAAGAGATCTGACGGTGGCTGTGCATGGATGATCGGACGGTCGATACCCGAACTGGAGCTGCGGCTCGATCGGACGGTGGAGAAGCGAGGAGGAAGAACGGGGAAGAAGGCCGGCGGAGGCGAACTTCCCCGACTCCGATCTCGCTCCTTCGGCGGTGGATGGGCTCCAAAATGGAGCTGCAGCTTCCTGGAAGGTCCCTCTATGGACTGGACGGCTCGGATTCGCCGGAGGGATGTCGAGATGCGGGCGCGAAGGCGGCGGAGCTTCACGCTCCAGGTATCTCCGGCGAGGACTCAAAATGGCCCTCCAGGTGCGTTGACTGCGCTTGGACCTGCAAAATAAGGTGAGAGGGTCCAGGGCAAGTTGCCTGGACCCCGCGGTGGCGACGAGGTGGCGTTGAACGGCGGATGGGAACTCGGCCGGAGTTGCGCTCCGGCGAGGTTGACGAATCGGGCGAGACAGGCGATGGGACTTCGAATTTTTTTGGGGTTTTTGATCCTAAGACTAAGACTAAGCTAATGCACGAAAAAGAAAGGTGTGAAATGGCATCCTCGACGGTGTAGACCGGAGAGAAGGGTACCTCGACCGCCGGAGTTGCGGGAGATGGTGGAGACGCCTCCGACTTCGCGCGCCTTGGCTGAAGGGCTGGCGGTGGAGCTGTCACCTCCACGGAGCTCAGGAGCACGGGAATGGCGCTGAAGGGTGGACCGAAGGTGTTCAACCGAGGAGAGGAAGAGGGGGGTTCGTATTTGAAGTGTGGCGAGGGCGTGACTTCGAGGGAAGATCACGGGCGAATCGAGCAGATATGGGTAGATTTGAGGAGATGGCGATGGAGGTGATGGATCGAGGAGGAGATTTTGTGAAGGAGGCGTCCGCAGAGGATGAGCGGCGTGGCCTCGAAAAAGGCGCAAGGACAGGGGAAAAACGACGCGCGCCACGGGCTGAGAAGAAGAGGACAGACTGTTGACCCGCCGGTCAACAGTCGCAAGCTCCTGGTTGGTCCACGTGGACCAACCAGGAGAAAGAGAATAAAAATGTTTTATTAATTCATTTAAAAATAGAAATAAGTCGAATTAAATTAAAGTTATAAAATGAAAATTATTTGTTATTTTATGTAGTATTTTATTATGATTTTTATTTATTTTTATGATACATATTTCTACAAGTTCATTTTTTTAGCCTTATATAGGTATATTACCTATGTATTTTAATACTTTTATTTTTATTTTGTATTTTTAATTTATTTATTTGTGTTTATTATTTTCTAAAATGATAAAATACTGTTATGTACGCAAATATATTTTTATTTTTATTTTTCTGATATGTTTTGTATAGTAAATAAAATATAAAGGTGTTAAGTATAGGTATAAGTGTATGTATAATACCTATGTATCAACTGTTATACAAGTATTTTTATTTGAGTTTTAATGATGTTTATATTCCAATTTTAATATACACAATTATTATAGGTAATATTTACAACATTATAAAAATATAAAATTATGAAAATAATAAATAAATAATAAATTGAATATTTTAATCTGTATACTTGTACAATGTGGGTCAAAAACTCAACTTTCAAACCGTAGCTCCGCCAAATGCGAAACCACCACTATTAAATAGTTTATTTTATTCTATATACAATTAAAGGTGAGTATGCTGCATTTGGAGTTGTCAGTGGTGAGATACAGGTCTGGGAAGTTGGGATTCTGGGTTCTTATTCAGGTCATATCTTTTTATCTGTACATTATTTTTCTGTGAAATCAATTTTGTATTTTTCTTTATGATATTATCTACAACTTTCATGTACAAAGTTTCTTTATTTGGTGCATAAAAAGTGGAACCAAAAATAGGTCCCAAAATGAATAAAGAATGAATAAAAAGTATAGGTGTTTATACTGTGTTACTGACCTTATCTCCCCCTACTTTTTTCCTTGTCGACCTATTCATCAAGATGCCTAGGTCTCGGGGGTGTAGGTCATAAAATATTTACAATATTTTATTCTTTTTCTTTTCTTTATTTATTCTATTATTTTGGCTTTAATTACAGTAATTTATACACTATATGGATGCACATGCATGGATGCTAAGATGATGGATTTAATGCTAATTACAGGTATTTGCTGGGGTTTTTGATGCCAAAATGATAGAATAAAGATGATGAAATGTGGCTTCATCAATAACCAAGAGACTCGTAGTAAGCTATCACCCGGCGAACCTCGTCGGACTGTGAATCAGGAGCAACATCCGGGGTGGGCTTCCTACTGGAAGAAGGTGTGTCTGAGGAAGAAGGATGATTGGATCTATGTGATCCATGCGACCCGCCACGTCCAAAACCTGCCATGACTGTAATAATGATGCATTACATAGTTATTATTTAAGATTTTAGTTAATTCAATTATAATTGTATAATAAAACTTGTCAAATCTAAGAAATTGAGGATATCTAAACGTATCACATTTTTGAGTTTGAAGATGAGAAGAGAAGTGTATTAATTATGTTATCACTTTAGCCCGTCCATAAGGATTCAAATTTACTAAAAGATGATCGTTGTCACAAGTATCTTTATTTCTAACGAAAATTCGGCAGCATAACCCTGCACCTCTCCCGTATACCGCATAAATCAATCGTAATTAATTATCAACATAATCATATTATTGATTATTTCAATAATAAATATGACTGATTTGGTATACAGAAGAGGAAGGGGTTATGAACCGAATTTCCGTAAGAAATAAAGACATTGTGACACGGATCACCTTTTAGTAAATTTGAATCCTTACGGACCCCCTTAGTCCGGGACCTCCGAACTAAGGAAAGCTAATATAAATGTAATACTTTAAGATCATTTTACGTCGTACATTTGTAAGTGCTACAAATGAGACTATAAAATAATCTTAAAATATTTATTCATTTATATTAACCGGGCATTTACGTATATTTGGCTGATTAACGATGGGGATAGGGATAAGTGTGATCCTTATTTAGTGCCTAATACAGTGCTTGGGTCACTAAAAGTTAATGGGCACCTGCAAAAAAAATTCGAACCTGCATACATCAAAATCCACGACCATTGGTCTGGGATAAATATCCCAAAGTGAGTTCAATAGTGATGTGAAAAAATAAAAAATATAACACAGTTAGAGGTGATCAAATCCTCTAATGTGTTGCACACGCCACCCGTTGTGCAGGACCACACACCACCCGGTGTGGAAGGCCGCACTGTGTGTGAAGAATTTTGTGCGATTTTCTAATAATTACTAAATCATATTTTGGACTTATTATAAACCTATGTATAAGTTAATGTGATATAATTGGTCACATTAACTAAAATTTAATGTGATAATAAATTATCACAAAATAAACAATGGTGTATATCATATCTCATATCAAAACGATATGAAATTTTAAAACTGTTATTAATGATGTTCATAATATCTAGTATCTACATTATTGAAGTTGAGTAACTAAAGTTATTCACAAATTTCATAACTAATCTTTTTTGAACACAATGTTTGTTGAGGCATTTTATCTACATTATTCCGAGGCATTATAAAAGTTGAGTAACTAATCTTTTTTGAGCATAACTAATCTTAACTAATCATACAAGCATTTTGTCATTTAAATTTTCAAAATTTAAACATAATGTTTGTTGAGGCATTTTATCGAACACCTACAGGGCATACAATTATACATATTATTTAGACAATCAAATTCGAAATGACAATACTATAGTGATCTACTATTATCCTTAACATGTAAAACACATATAAACTATCAAAATACTACACTGCATTCAACAAAAATTTTAAACCCTAATCTATCCAAACAATACAAATAGGTAATGAAATCAAATAAAAAGAGAAAGGATTAAAGATTATACTGAGTGGTAGATGTAGATCTACTCAAAACACGAAAACGACGGGCGTCGGGGTCGGGGCGGAGGGCTGGCGGGTCGCCGGAGGGGAGGAAATGGGAAAGAGTTGCGTGAGAAATGAGGAAGAAGAGCCTCGCAGGTTCTGTTTACGGTCCTGGGCGAGCACACTTAAGCGCTCGCCAGGCCGTCGCCAGGTGCTCGCCCAAAATATCCAGCCGCTAAAATTATCTGCGCAAGGAAATTCAAGTGGGCGAGCACAATTGAGCGAGCACATGGGCGAGCACATGTGCTCTTCAAAACTGGTAACTGCGCCTCTCCGCAAAATTCAAACCAGCGACCCTCATGAGCGAGCACATGTGCTCTTAGTGTGCTCGCCCATTAAGGGGCGAGCACATGTGCACGCCAGGTGCACGCCGAGCTGTGAACGCTAATCCCGCCTTTTTTTGTAGTGATATCAAAAGTTTCTTTGTAATTCTCAATAAAATAACATCTAAGCATTGAATTGATGCAGTGGCTCAGAAAGTTAAGGTTTGAGAGTTAAAATAAGTATAAATACGAGTATATATACTTAAGAATATATATATATATGTAAATCTATACTCGATGTCGATGAATATCTAAATCGAAGGCATATCTGAGGAATTACATCATGGGAGTTGATGTGTATTGAAATAGATCCTGAAAATGATCGTGTATTACGTTAGGAATGAATGGGAGTAAAACTGCAGGTCGGGGATGCAACCTGTAGGTTTGTCAGAATAACATTTGTATTGGTAGGCCATACCTAGGTGGTACACAGTTGCCCTGTTATGATAAGTGCATACGAAATGAATGATTTGCAATGCGTGGTACTCGACTGCCATTTGGCGGGTTGACTGACTGAAGATATGGTCGTGCCATGCGGAGACACGGGCGGTTGGATAGCGATTGGGTATTGATAACATGTTTTAAATCTACAAGTATATGTGATTAAAGGTTAGCTTGTGGTTTTAAGCTATCGGGTTCTCGAGGACGGCGTGCTTCTTTGTTTGTTAGGTTGAGGATTTGAAATCCTGGATAATAAAAGAAAAGAAAACTGTCAATGTAGTATTGGAGGATTGGTTGATGCGATGTGCGGCGGCATAAGCTCACTAGATCAATGCTATTTCCAATCCCGAAGTATCCATAGCTTCGGAGTCCATTATTAGTGAGATAAATTCCCTATATTAATCCCTAATGTGGAATAGAAGGAATGTGACTTAAACTGATGAGAAGGAATGAAACTTTATGGTATAATAAGTTTCACTCCTCTTCATTACTTAGCACTCATTAATCTTTGTCCCATGAGTTCTGAAAACCCAACATGCATCAGAGAATCATCAAAGGGACAATGGTCATCTAGCCAGCCACAGTAGCATCACTTTGTAAGGTAGTTGGTTATCTTTTTGTGTATTTCCTCTTCAACTGATGTGCATATAAATGGTTATAGTTGGACAATGTACCATGTAAACTTTATTTTATGAATGGAAAAGTATTGAAATGCATTCTTCCTAATACATTTAATTGCAGTCTATTTTTTAATGTTAGTTGTGATTGCTGAATAAATTATTGATGAGTAACTAGATCTAAATACGAGAGGATCTGACGACCCGGATTTGGATCATGATAATACCCGACCAAATCCCTCAAATCATACTTTACTACCCACATTCTAAAATGGGTTCCCATATACATAGCTCATACCCTCATACACACCGATATACATACTCATATTCCTCACACACTTGTACACATTCGCAAACACACCTACACATTGCACCATACACTCTTACATACCTACATGCATAATCAAAATCCTCACACACTTGAAAACATGCCCAAATACACCCATAAACTCTTACATTCATGCCCACATTGCTCCCTACACATTTACATGCATACTCGTGTTCCTCACACACTTGCATGCCTAAATACATCCAACATGCTTAATTCCATACATGCCCAATGCTTACATACGTGGCCAAATTTTCCAAATCGTACTTTGCTACCCACATTAATCATGGATTCTCATATACATAGCTTATATCTTCATACATACCCATACGCATACCCAGATTCCTCACATACTTGCACACATGCCCAAACACTACTATATATTGCACCATACACTCTTACATTACCTACATGCATACCCGAAATTCTCACACACTTGAATACATGCCACAAATACATCGATACACTCTTACATAAATGCTCACATTGCTCCCTACACACCTACATGCATACCCATGTTCCTCACACACTTGCATGCCCAAATACCACTTACATGCTCAACTCCACACATACCCCATGCTTACATACCCAGTCAAATTTCTCAAATTGTACTTCTCTATCCACATTCTACCATGGATTCCCATATACTAGCACATGCCCTCTTACACACCCATATGCATACACATATATCTCACATGCTTGCACACATGCCTAAACACACCCATACATTGCTTCATACACTCACACTCGTATGCATACCCACAATCTCACACAATTGAATACATGCCCAAATACATTCATACACTCTTACATTCATGACCGCATTGTTTCCTACATACCTACATGTATACCCATGTTCATCATACATTTACGAACTCTTTGCTTTCTTTCGACAAGTCGTCATAGTTAGTGGACTTGACTTATCAATCAGTCGAGTGAAGATTCTTGGGGATATTGTGGATTGGGCAATTTGAGCTGTGAGTTGGCCATTTGCTTAGAGAGTTGTGAGAAGACGGTGGGAAAGACGAATGTTTGCTCATCTCCTTTTGAACCCTATTTCTTATGCCAAATTGGGGGGAGGAAGAAGACCATAAAGGCGGAAGGGGAAAAGAAGAGGCGGAGAGAAGCAAAGAGAGGGAGTTGTACGGGGGTTTCCACGTATTCTCTTGATTTCATGGGGCCCCAGTTTCTTTCGTCATATATATTCCCTCAAAAGTTCAAATAAATCCTACTAATACCTTATTCTAAGACAACTTCAATTGAGATCAATATATATATATAAGAAAATAGACTTGTCTCATGCCTATATATATAATTTCCTTCACTTCACTTATTTGCTTGGGCACTTCGCTCTCATGCATACCTATGTCTGAAATTAGGAAAAATCATGGGGAAATTTAATAACAAAATGAACATAACACAATTTTAAGGGCAAAAATGAAAAAATTAAGGTGTAAAAACTTTGTTTAGATAGCAACTTCCACATAAATCGATTATTTCTGCATCTGTCAGCAAAGCCATGACACTGTAATAGCTGTTCATTCATGCTTGATGCCACAACGTCGGTTTCTCTTCGGGAATGTAGGCAATCATCATCGCGATAGGTATGTTCACATGTTTAAGCACAAATCTGCAGAGAACGAAAACTGTAAAACATGAATGTTATGTCGTTGTCTAAGTGGTTAGTCATGTCAAACATGTGATTGCTCATTGAATAGAAATAACGATAAAAATTTCTAGGTTATTCGTCATCGTGAGAGAAAAACATTTATTAAACTCACAAGTATCCACATTCACAATCAAACATCACAACGTGTTCCACATTCACATACCACAACACAGTATATCACAAGAACAACGAACCTCAATTTGAAATAGGAGTCTCAATTCTCTCCTCACCATCTATGATAATATTGAAATAAATAATCCAATCAAGGGTGGAGTGTATAAGTGGTATCAAATTTTAATAAATCAAAATACACATATATATAATTAAAATTCTATTAATTAAAAAACACATAGCATACTCATATTCCTAACACACTTTCACACAAGCCCAAACACACACATACATTGTACCATACACTCTTACACGCCTACATGCATACCCACAATCCTCACACACTTGAATACATACCCAAATACATCCATACACTCTTACATTCATGCATGCGTTTCTCCCTGCACACCTACATGCATACACATGTTCCTCACACACTTGCATGGCCAAATATCTCCTATAAGCTCAACTCCATACATATCCAATACTTACATACCCATCATATTCCTCAAATCGTACTTCACTGCCCATATTCTACCATGAATTCCCATATACATAGCACATACCCTCATACACACACATATGCAAATCCATATTCCTCATACTCGTGTTCCCATACCCAAACACACTCATACATTGCACCGTACCCAATTTTATACACTTACATGCATACCCATATTCCTCATACACTTGCATACACTCACACACGCCTATATATTCTAAATTAGGAAAAGTTATAGGGAAAGTTAATAATAAAATGAACAGAACACAAATTTAAGGACAAAAATGGAAAAATAATCAGGGTGTAAAAACTTCGCTCAGATAGCAACTTTCACATAGATCGATTGTTGTTGCACTCGTCGTTTAAGTCACACCACTATGGTAGCTGCTCATCCACGTCCGGTGCCATAATGTCGATTAGTCTTTGGGAATGTAGGAAATCATCATCACGATAGTTGTGTTCATATGTTTATTCATAAATCCGCAGATAACAAAAACTTACGATATATAAAACATGAATGCTATATCGTCATCGCAAGTAGTGAGTCATGCTAAACACACGATTGCTCATTGAACAAGCAATAACAATAAAAATTCCCGGATTATTCGTCATTGTGGAAAAAAGAGAGCATTAGTATGCTTACAGAGTCACAAGTATATCCACACTTACAATCAAGCGTCACAAGGTATTCCACATCTACATACACCATAACACATGATATCACAATAACAATTTGAACTTATAAACACAATTTGATATAGGAGTCTCAATCTCCTCCCCTCCCCTCCCATGTTATACTGCAACAAAATCATTCATCAAAGGTGGAGTAAAGATTATTTTTTATAAGTGGGATCAATTTTTAATAAATCAAAATATATATAGATATCTAAAATTCTCTTAACTAAAAATATACACGTATGCATACCCTATTTTTCACACGCTTACACAGATGCCCAAACACACCCATACATTGCTCCATACACTCTTACACACCTATATGCATACCCAAATTCTTCACACACTTGTATACGTGACCAAACACACCCATTCATATCCACATTACACCATATACTCTTACATACCAATATGCATACACATATTCCTCACGAACTTGTATACATGCTATTTTCCATTCCATACACTCTTACATACCATATATTGCTCAATACATTCTTACATGATCTTATACATCCACATATTCCTCACACTCTAGCATACATATCCAAAGACACACATACATTGTTCATATACTCTCACCTAGGGCTGCTAATCGAACTGAACATGTTCGTATTCGATTAGAGTTCGTTCGATAATAGTTCGAAAAATGTTTGTTCGTTTCTAAATGAACTGAACATGAACTTCAAATTTTAGTTCGATAGCTTAACGAACCGAACATGAACATAACATATGTTCGTTAGATAAAAGTTCGAGTTCGATATATATATATGTGTGTGTGTATTTGTATGTGTAACTTAGTATTTATACACTTAATAAATTTTGAGGTTACAGAAATTACGGTATTTATTGGACTTTGTACCACTTTAATTGAATAATTTCTTATTTTTACTGCTTATCGAACATTGTTATCGAACTCCCATTTCGAACTTGTTCATGTAAACAAGTTTTAGTTAAGTTAAATTGTTAACGAACCGTTATCGAACCGAACTCGAACGTTCGGTTTCTAAATGAACTCGAACTCGAACATATCATATCGAACATTTATCGAACCGAACTCGAACTCAAACTTTCGAACTTTCTTATCGAACCGAACTCGAACATAGGTATGTTCGTTACAGTTCGGTTCGATTAGCAGCCCTACTCTCACTATGTCCTCATAAATGTTTACCCATGATAGAGTGTTTGGAATTTATTTCCTCTTTTTGTTGCATTTATTAGGTTGTTTAAGTATCTCGAGAATTTCATAAGATGTTGACTATGTCAACGAGCAACACCACTCGAATGTAACACCTAAGAAAATTTGGTTTCAATATGGGCCAATTCGGTATATTGTCCTAACTTATCATATCCCTATCCATGTACTTGCAAAACAAACATCAAGAGTCTCTCATGGTGCCATGAGGAGCATTTCTTAGCTTGTAAAGGTAAGACTCTGGCAGTTGTGGAAAAAATATATAACACATTATGGGGCATCACTCCCTAAAATATATCGCACACGCCTCTCGTTGTGCAAGTCCACGTATAACCTAGGGTGGAAGGGCACATGTGTGTGAATGAGATTTTATGGGATTTCATGCAATACCCTTATGCAATCTACATGTTGGATCTATCTAAAAAATATAAGATACAATTATTTACAATTAAAATAATGAATTATCTAATAAATGAAATTATCTTATGCATTAACATCAAATACATGAAAATTCAAAATATATATTTCTTTAACACACACATACACACTCTCGCTCTCTCTCTCACACACACTTCAACACACACATACAAATTGCACTTCTAATACACACGTGATAACAAAATAACATATTACAGAAAAAATTCATTTTAAAAGACATTTAGTTCATCGTCTAATAAGACAATATCTCTTAGGTGTTAAAACAAACACCTACAATGCGTTTCAAATGAACATACATACTCATTGCAAATCAAAACAAAACTAAACTATTACATAAGAAAATCAAAGGGCAAGAGTTATACCTAAGTAACTGGAAGATGAGATGGAAAAGATGGTCACTGGTGGCCAAAGATGAAAGAGAAAGAGCATCTCCACAAGGGTTGAGTCTCCTCTAATTCTTTTCCGCAAGAAGGGATGATGGGGGTAGAGTAGAGGATGAGATGGAAGAGAGAGGAGGAGAGAGAAGGTCAGGGATGGAGGGAGGAGGAGAGGATAGCAGAGAGAAGGGGTCATGTGGATAGGGAGGCGGTCGTGCATAGAGGGAGGGTGAGAGGTAGGGCAAGATGAGTCGGGTGAACTGAGAAAGGGAAGGTTCGGGTCATTTTGTTTAGCAAAACATGCGACTACAATATGCGACCACATTGTGGTCGCATATTGAGGCACCAAATCACCCCCCTCAAAATTATGGTCGCATATTTAGTTATGCAACTACTTGTTGAGGTAAAATGACTACATTACCTATTGTGATCACAATATGACTATTAGTGGTTGTAAGGTGGTGCTAGTAAATCAACAATGTCTTGTAGTGGAGTAACTATCAGTGTTCTGGAGGTAATTCACAATTATTTGGGGTTTATGTACGTAATAATGATAATATACATGGTTATGGGTGTTAAAAATCCCATATAACAAACTTTATATGATTAATATATGTGTTTATGTGATGTTGGGATTTTAAGCTTGTATTCGTTCAAGTTTTCCAATGACACTTATATTTTGAACTTCTTTATAATTACATTTGTGGCTCTGTATTTTTACGTATTTTATGGTATGGTCATTATGTTAGTGTTATATATAACGATGCAAGCTGATATGGATATATGTGCATCCAATTTGTTACCATATCTGATTTAAAATGGATACAAATACATATATCATTTTATAATAAGAAAATATCTAAATTCATATATCCATTTTCATATATACATATAGTTGTATATCTATTTGTAATTACATGTAATGTAATTTTATACATTCTTTCTGTAACGGCTGAAAATTTCCAGCAAAACTTTCCTTTTATTTCCACATTTACCACCATTAATTTAATTCAGAAATTAATTGGTTTTATTGGCCATTGATTTTCCAATTGAGAGGCACAAAAAAATTCCATGAATCCCCCTACCATCCCAACACGTCACTCCTTTTTTTCAAAGAGAGAAGAAGAGAGGAAGGATTAGAAAGAGAGGTCTCACCGGGAGAATTATCCTCACCGAAGGGTGTTGGACATGTGAGCCCACGGCGAGCCATTATGCAATAAATATTATTGCGAATATCATTCCCTGATCTGAAATAAAGAATAAATAATTTGCATAATAGGTCCCTCTGTACAATTAGGGTTATGTACCATGGCTATCTTAATGATCATACAGCTGCTGATTCAATTATTGAATCATAGAGGCTGGTGCTTGGATGAATATCTAAAGGGTTAGATTGAGGACTCATCAAGCACCGTCAAATGATTATTAAGATGTGATCTCCAGCCTGAGTAGGAGATGGCAATCCTTTCTCACATAGGTTGATATCTGACCGACCTCTTGATGCAGGTCCTCTGCATAGGAATAGAGATTCGGAGGTGTCAGATTAGTTAGGTCAAAGAGTTGACTTAACGAGATCGAGATAACTGAAGTCCTATGTTGAATGCTATCACAGCATAGGCACGCATCCTCTGACCGGAGACAGATGTATTGCTATATGTCTGAGTATGTACATTTGACAGACCAATAGGTTGATGACCTAACCAAGGTCTATACACCGGCGCGTTGGTGTGCATATAAGGGCATATGAGTAATACGATCTCTCAAAGGGATCATACAGGTTCACTACTGAACCGGAAGACATGAGCTCACTCATGAGATATTGGGAGGAATCAAATTCCGTGCACGATCGTCTCGCTTTGGAAGCTTGACTGAATTTGTAGGTTTGATATATACTTTTGGAAAGTATATGATCAAGACCTAGGTATGATATATGCTTTTGGAAAGTATATGATCGATACCAAATCCCAATGATCAAATGAGAAACTTGGTGATCAAACCCTGAAGAAGACAGTGAAAAATAGATCTTGATCTTCGGGTTGACCATGGGTCTTCCAGTATGCAGGATGTACAGGTATTGGGAATACCTGAAGGGTGATGTGATCATAAACGATTGTATATCCATGACGCTTCCATTCCGAGGGAGTGATGAAACAGGTCTGGATTTTAGTGACTCCTTTCAGTAGAGAAGCAATCCGATCTTAGTCCAAGTGTTGGACATTGGTCTAAATGAGATTCAGATTCAATGAGAAGATTAGATTTGCGGTCTTGATTTAATCAAGCATCTGTGGGAGGTCCGTAAGATCTGGATTTGAGATGAAATCTCAACATCCAAGTCACTATACGTGGAACAATACAATCGCCATGTCCTTATCTCCAAGTATCTACGGAGAAAGCACATTATTCTTGAAGGAGTTCAAGAATAATTCATTTGATGAATTCTATATCCAAGCAAGAAGAACTTGATGATTAAATGAGATTTAATTATCAAGCTTAATATGAATATGATTCATATTGTGAGAATTATTATCCAAGATAATTAAATGGGATTTAATTATCAAGGATTAGAGAATGTGGATAATACTATCCATGATATATGTGTGTTATAAATATGATTTATAATATACATATATAAGAGAGAGAATCTATGTAAATAACATTTGTTAATTAATTGTGTGGATTGGATTCACATTAATTAATTAATTGGAAATGTAATTTACAAATTAGTTTGGGTTGTGAATATGATTCACATAATGATCAATGGCATGATTGAAATATTCACAAAATAATTTGGAATTAATTTGGTGGATATTATTGCAATAATAGTTATTGCAATTTATTAAGAAATAATAAGATAAAATAAAAGGAGACAAAATAACACCCCAATTTTAGGAGAGGTTGGTTGACTCCATTTTATTTATCACATTATCTCTTAATTAGTTAATGTTAAATTAAATTATGTTGATAATGTTGCAACATTTTTTAATTTAAATTAATGTTGTTGGTTTTAACCAACAACAATCATAGCCATTGATTTAGCATGGACCAAGCATAGCCCTTGGATCCATGTGTCCCATGGATTGAGATCCATTGGATCCTAAACTAATATAAATAGAGGGCTAGGGTAGCCTTCCATGGTACATGATTAAGAGTTGTGCAAGGTTACAACTCTCTCTCTCTCTCTTTCTCATTCTCGCCCTCTCTCTTTCTCTTCTCCATCAAGTGGCCGTCCACTTTGTGTTGAGAAAGGAGAGACTCTCGGCTTTCGCCTTCGATGACTCATGGATCTCCATATTCTTTGGAGTTGCTTACTCTAAAGGAAGACGACGGATTTCGTTTGACGAAATCGGGGGAGCCATCGCTTGGATCTTCATCGAGGATTGCGGGAAGGAACGTGACTCATCATCGCGCCCGCAAGTGCGTTCTTCGTGGATCGGACTTAAGATAGGAGGATCTCTACTTTGGGATCTCGCGATCACAACCACGCTCCAAGAGGTATTCCTTATACTTGGTGGTTTGATGAAACGATCCGAGAAGTGTTCTCGTGATCATGTGGTTTCATCTTTAAAGTTAAAAATTTTAATTTCCGCTGCATCTAGCATCTAGTACGACTAGTTGCTCCGATTGCATACGATGCGATCGACACGCTTCCGTGATGCGCTTAAGGATACTCAATATCCTTCAAGTGGTATCAGAGCCAGGTTGAATAAGGTTTTGGATATGATCCATAGATCTTAGACGATTTGGTTCTTGAAAGGGTTGCGAAATTTTTACTGCATTTCAATTTTCGCACCTCTGTATAATTGAATTTTTCGGCACTGTTTAAAATGTTTAAACACGAAATTTTCAATTGGATTTTGTTCCCCATTAATTAAGGAAACCATAGGACTTGAGTTTACTAAATTTGGACTTTATTTGCTCAAGATATGGCTTTTTGAATATGACTATATTCACTGTTGCGGGAACTGCGGATTTGAACGTAATTAATGAGATGATTACGGTTTTAATCCGCCTCGAAATGCGTGAATTATCACTTGGGTTCTTTAATAAATCAAATAGGCAATCTTTGGAAACTGAGTTTGCAATTTTTGGATTTAAATTGATCAAGATATGTTAATTTTAGTGATTGGGGGTCACTGCTGGAAATTGACATTTTTGATCTTGAACCTTGTGATATGTCATTCAATTATCATGATGAAAATTAATTGTTAATTTTCTGGAATAATTAGTGATAAATATTTGTGAAATATTTAAAGAAATAATTATTTCATTGAATGACACTTGCCTAAACCACAATGATGAGATATTAGATCTTGATCATTGGTTCATCAACAAACATTTCTTTCATGAAAACCATAGTTTATACTACAATTGTTGTAGGACAACTTTTACATGAAAAACCCTCTTGCTTGAATAGGATTGGGGATTTGTCTAGCAAATCTCCTTATAATCAAAAATGTTTTGATTTATATTATATGGTATAATTTCGGTTGAAAAACCGATGAGCATCTCAAAGTACATGATGGTCTATCTGGTATTATCCTTTCCTGAGGCGGATGTGGTGCCTAGTCGGAGAGCATTGGGGTAGCGGGTTGCAACGTATGTGGTCCGTCCCACTCTCGTCGGTACTGGCCATGACAGCGGGTAGGGACTGTATAATACTGGAGACAGACAATGTGTATTTTTCTAATTATTAAAATTCGAACAATACGTACTTTGAGTATATACCTACTATTCAAGTAAAAGACATGTTTGTTGATTGATGATTGGATTGATGATTAATTTAATGTGATTAAATTAATTATATCCAATAAACACTCTATTTTGAATAGATGTGTATTTCCCTTGGAAGAATTAATTATGTGAATATGATTCACAATAATTAATTACAATTTGAATATGAGGTGGAGGATCACATAAGTGACATCCATGGTCTCCCGTCAAGGCAAAGGATTTCGTCGCCAGTTGTTGTGTATAGGAGACGCCTGTCCGAAGTGACAGATCCTGTACATGATTTAATTGGATCGGGTTCTTTGCTTCTCGAAAGAGTAAGGCCGTATACGTAGTGACCCCAATATCGGGTCCTCATATTATTGGGGCGATATTGGATTGCGTATAGCGAGTATTAAGCCTGTTGACGGTTGGTTCAATTAATGACGGGTCAACATTGCCTTAGGGGTGGTGGGCCCGGGTGTTAAAGACCGAATTGGGAGATGCAAGTTGGACTTGCAAGGCGGAATGTGTTCCCGCTTCTTTTTATCCGAGTTGTAGGTTCTCATATTATTGGGATGCAACGAAGATAGGGAAGGAGATCCCAGATCTTGCTAGAGATATAATGGTAAGAATGTCTCTTACATTGAAAGTGATTAAGGGAATGAACTTTCAGTGTTGACAAGGCAAGACAACTTTGATATAAAAATTCCTAAATCAAAGTAAAACATGTATATATAATATATATACCCTTATGCAAATTTCTTATTTCAGATAATCATTCATTAAACCCACTCAATGTTATACTCAATGATAACCAGTAAAAATATCTTGGATTGGACTCATGATCCAGATATTGTACTTGCAATTGGACACATAATGTATGTGGTTGCAGTGTGCAAGTCCCCTCAACATAATGAGGAAGGGCAATTAAATAAGACAATAAGACATCACCTTAGGGTTTGTATGTCTCTATAGTCTTGATCTTTCATCAAGTGTACTTGGGAAGTGACATGTTGATGATGATCGTAATTGTCGAATAATCCTTATAAAAATAAAAGAAGATATTTTGGCATACATGTGTGCTCTAGACATTTAATCATGAATGACATGGTTCTCTGCATAATGCAGAATGGTGGCTCGAAAGAGATGATGTATTCAAAATGTTTGAATACCTACCTGAACCTAAGTCTCCATGAGTTAAGATGAATGTAGATATGATGAGTGTCATCATTCTACTATCTATACTCAAGTCATTCATGAAGCTTTATGATATTCATATTGTATGAATTTAATGAAGCATGTATAAATGTTGAAATGCTCTTACATTGAATTCTTTTGAATTTAACATAAGAGATCCTTAGTCTTAAGCAATGGTTGTTTATAGATTAAGAGAGTGCAGTGGAAGCATGGGTCGGACCCAAGTAAGAAGGAAAGTCAAAGAGTTGACCTACTTCTGTGACTTCCATATGACATCCAAAGAGTTGGATGAATGCCAATACTGCAATATGTTGATGTGTTGATAGTATGACTATCAAGTCTGTCTAAAATCCTTAGTGAAGGACTCAGATAGAGCATCAGAATAATCTACATATAATCATTGACTCTGACTTTATTATTTCATAAGATAAAGTCTGACAATTGTATCCCAATCTTCTAATGACATTTGCAATTGGTTGCATATATATTAGAAGATTAGAAATTTGATCTTAAGGTTTAGTAGTCATCTACATGGATATTGATGTAATTGTTGCACCAATCTCTGTTGGATAGATGGACTTCATAATCTCAGTGGGAGAGCCCTTAGTCTTAGAGAATGTCTCTATGACCTAGATATTAGAATACCCTCATTGTTTGTTTCTAAATGTTGGAAATAAACACGAATTCTGAGATAGAACTATCATAAAGAGTTATGATGGGAATATTTCAGATAGTAATCTAACATCTAGTGGACTCCACAAAATTAGAAAATTAATGAATGGTTCATTAAGATTTCTAGCACTGAAAATCAAACCTCATAAGATCAATAGGAGGATGAAGATCATTTGATAATGATCTGGCATCAAGCCTTGGACATTTGTCTGTTGATTTGATCAATAGACTAGTAAGATATGAAACTTTAGAATGTCTAAAATTTCAAATCTTACATACTTGTGAATATTGTATTCAAAGTAAAATGTCCAATACACCCTTCTTTGGGAATGGTGTTAGATGTCGAGGTATTCAAGATCTCATACATATTGATGTATGTAGATCATCTATATCATAGTAAACATTATGGATATGTAATATCTATTGATGATTACGTATGATATGAGATTTCTTCTCTTCAACTGAGAAACCTTTGAAATGTTCAAAGATTTCACAATTTTGGTTTAGAATCAAAATTTGAAGAAAGATGAAATGAATTTGATCTAACCTAGGTAGCTTGTACCTATTAGATAAAATTCAAAGAACACCTTATGGAGATATGAATATCATTTCTATCTCACTCCTCCAGATAAATCTGAACTCAATAGAGTTGTAGAGAGATACAATTAGATCATGTGTGACATGATGTGATCAATGATGAATTTTAGCAAAATTATCCTCTTAGTTTCCCGATATATATGTGTAGTAGAGACTACAATATATATCCTTAATAAGGTTCCATGGATGTAAGCTGGAATCTAGCACTTGAGAGTGCTACTTCATTAGGAAAATAAAGTATGGTATTGGATACCTACTTTATGACCTTGAGATTCTTAAAAGATCTCATCTCTGAGAATGTGATTCTTGGAGGATTGAGACTCTTGAGAATCAAGATGAAAATGAAGTAAAGGAACTCATTTAATCTTGAGAAGATAATGAGGCTCCTGAAATCGGAAACTAAAAGGACAATTAAAGATGAAACATTAATACCTCTTCAAATGAGTTTGAGGATGTATTCCATGTGTCAGCCAAGTCTGACAATGATCGGACTTCATGTGATGAAGCTCCTAAGGATCATGACATGGAATGATGGATATTAGCAATAAAGTCTAAAGTAGACTTCATATACAAGTGTTGTATATGGACCCTCGAGGATCCACCTATAAGGGTTAGACCCATTAAGGTGTAAATGGATCTTCAAGAGAAGAGGGAACCTGATGAGAAGGTAGAGACCTTCAAAGCTAGGTTCGTAGCCATAAGCTACACATCAGAAGAGAAGACATTGCTTGCAATGAGACTTGCTCTTCGGTGACCATGCTTAAAATCATCAGAATATTGCTAACCTTAGCTACACAACTTGACTATTGCATCTTCAAGATGCAAGTCAAGATTGCATTCCTATAAAGAATACCTCTCTGAGGATATTCACATGAAGTAGCCCCAGGGCTTCATGATTTGGAAAGTAAGGTGTGAAAGCTAAAGAAATCCACTTGTGGACTCAAATAAGCTTCTTGTTATTGGAACATAAGATTTGATGAAATTATAAATGTTATGATTTCAAATAGAATCTTTATGAACTATGTGAAGCTTAGTGGGAGTGCCATTGTGTTCATCGTGCTAAATGTAGATAATATCCTAATCATTTGGAATGATATAAGGATGATAATAAGTGTTTTATAGACTGGCTATTCCATACCTTGAGATATGATCTCAAAGATGCCTCTTGGATCTTAGTTCTGAAGTTGTTCAGAAGCAAAGAAAAGAGGGTATTGGGATTGTCACATTTGCAGTACACCTTGGACATATTCCATTCTTGGAAATTCCAAGAAAGGCTTCTTTCCCTTAAGATTTGGTACTGACCTATCTGAAGGGATAGCACCTCAAAGAGTTGAGGAAGTGAATGCTAGAACTGCTTGCACTTGTGCATCAGTTACGAGAAGCTAAGTGTATGCAAGATGTGTACAAAAGCCAGATATCTGCCATGCAGTGGGAGTAGGAAACTGTTACTAATCCTACTGTGGAGAAAGAACACTTGATTGCAGTAAATAACAAAATCTTCAAAGATGATAAGGATTTAGAGATGGTGATCTCTAAGTCTTATCTTCAAGAAATTAAGACTTTTAGATAGAGATCTAAAATGTCTTAACTGTGGATATCTTGAGAGATAGTGATCTCCCGGAATAAGGGTATTCTGATAAGGATTATGGAAATACTGGTTATAATAGTTATTGAGCAATAGTGTCAAGGACACTATAACTGCTTTGACTAGATTGAGTATTGGCTGCATAAGATGCAACATTCGCATTGGATGCGAGCATTGTTACCTAGGGATATGCAAGTGCCGTAAAAGGACTTGGCATAGTCTTGTGGGAACAGAGTGACTGATCAGCTTACCTATCTATTTCTAAATAGCCTATGATTGTCACATGAGTGCGGGTTTAAATGATTAGCCCATTAATGGCTCTTTGGGCTAGTGGGAGATTGTTGGACATGTGAGCCCACGGCGAGCCATTATGCAATAAATGTTATTGCGAATATCATTCCCTGATCTGAAATAAAGAATAAATAATTTGCATAATAGGTCCCTCTGTACAATTAGGGTTATGTACCATGGCTATCTTAATGATCATACAGCTGCTGATTCAATTATTGAATCATAGAGGCTGGTGCTTGGATGAATATCTAAAGGGTTAGATTGAGGACTCATCAAGCACCGTCAAATGATTATTAAGATGTGATCTCCAGCCTGAGTAGGAGATGGCAATCCTTTCTCACATAGGTTGATATCTGACCGACCTCTTGATGCAGGTCCTCTGCATAGGAATAGAGATTCGGAGGTGTCAGATTAGTTAGGTCAAAGAGTTGACTTAACGAGATCGAGATAACTGAAGTCCTATGTTGAATGCTGTCACAGCATAGGCACGCATCCTCTGACCGGAGACAGATGTATTGCTATATGTCTGAGTATGTACATTTGACAGACCAATAGGTTGATGACCTAACCAAGGTCTATACACCGGCGCGTTGGTGTGCATATAAGGGCATATGAGTAATACGATCTCTCAAAGGGATCATACAGGTTCACTACTGAACCGGAAGACATGAGCTCACTCATGAGATATTGGGAGGAATCAAATTCCGTGCACGATCGTCTCGCTTTGGAAGCTTGACTGAATTTGTAGGTTTGATATATACTTTTGGAAAGTATATGATCAAGACCTAGGTATGATATATGCTTTTGGAAAGTATATGATCGATACCAAATCCCAATGATCAAATGAGAAACTTGGTGATCAAACCCTGAAGAAGACAGTGAAAAATAGATCTTGATCTTCGGGTTGACCATGGGTCTTCCAGTATGCAGGATGTACAGGTATTGGGAATACCTGAAGGGTGATGTGATCATAAACGATTGTATATCCATGACGCTTCCATTCCGAGGGAGTGATGAAACAGGTCTGGATTTTAGTGACTCCTTTCAGTAGAGAAGCAATCCGATCTTAGTCCAAGTGTTGGACATTGGTCTGAATGAGATTCAGATTCAATGAGAAGATTAGATTTGCGGTCTTGATTTAATCAAGCATCTGTGGGAGGTCCGTAAGATCTGGATTTGAGATGAAATCTCAACATCCAAGTCACTATACGTGGAACAATACAATCGCCCTGTCCTTATCTCCAAGTATCTGCGGAGAAAGCACATTATTCTTGAAGGAGTTCAAGAATAATTCATTTGATGAATTCCATATCCAAGCAAGAAGAACTTGATGATTAAATGAGATTTAATTATCAAGCTTAATATGAATATGATTCATATTGTGAGAATTATTATCCAAGATAATTAAATGGGATTTAATTATCAAGGATTAGAGAATGTGGATAATACTATCCATGATATATGTGTGTTATAAATATGATTTATAATATACATATATAAGAGAGAGAATCTATGTAAATAGCATTTGTTAATTAATTGTGTGGATTGGATTCACATTAATTAATTAATTGGAAATGTAATTTACAAATTAGTTTGGGTTGTGAATATGATTCACATAATGATCAATGGCATGATTGAAATATTCACAAAATAATTTGGAATTAATTTGGTGGATATTATTGCAATAATAGTTATTGCAATTTATTAAGAAATAATAAGATAAAATAAAAGGAGACAAAATAACACCCCGATTTTAGGAGAGGTTGGTTGACTCCATTTTATTTATCACATTATCTCTTAATTAGTTAATGTTAAATTAAATTATGTTGATAATGTTGCAACATTTTTTAATTTAAATTAATGTTGTTGGTTTTAACCAACAACAATCATAGCCATTGATTTAGCATGGACCAAGCATAGCCCTTGGATCCATGTGTCCCATGGATTGAGATCCATTGGATCCTAAACTAATATAAATAGAGAGCTAGGGTAGCCTTCCATGGTACATGATTAAGAGTTGTGCAAGGTTACAACTCTCTCTCTCTCTCTCTTTCTCATTCTCGCCCTCTCTCTTTCTCTTCTCCATCAAGTGGCCGTCCACTTTGTGTTGAGAAAGGAGAGACTTTCGGCTTTCGCCTTCGATGACTCATGGATCTCCATATTCTTTGGAGTTGCTTACTCTAAAGGAAGACGACGGATTTCGTTTGACAAAATCGGGGGAGACATCGCTTGGATCTTCATCGAGGATTGCGGGAAGGAACGTGACTCATCATCGCGCCCGCAAGTGCGTTCTTCGTGGATCGGACTTAAGATAGGAGGATCTCTACTTTGGGATCTCGCGATCACAACCACGCTCCAAGAGGTATTCCTTATACTTGGTGGTTTGATGAAACGATCCGAGAAGTGTTCTCGTGATCATGTGGTTTCATCTTTAAAGTTAAAAATTTTAATTTCCGCTGCATCTAGCATCTAGTACGTCTAGTTGCTCTGATTGCATACGATGCGATCGACACGCTTCCGTGATGCGCTTAAGGATACTCAATATCCTTCAAAGGGAAGGCTGCGTCAATTCGACGGAGGAGAACGTCGGCTCAAGAGAAGGAGAGAAGGGTAGCAATCTAATAGATACAATCTGTCAAACTTGAGGGATGTGTCGAACACCATAGGAATATTATTCGATGAATCGACATATGCCTTTGTGATAAGTATTTACTTAATGTGCACAATATATGATCTCAAGATGATGTAGGTATCGGTTTAAGATTATGATTTTTTTTTAAATGTATGTGTCGAACACCGTAGGAATATTATTCGATGAATCGACATATGTCTTTGTGATAAGTATTTACTTAATGTGCACAATATATGATCTCAAGATGATGTAGGTATCGGTTTAAGATTATGATTTTTTTAAATGTATGTGTCGAACCCCTAGGACTCGTACAATATAGTAATACCTTAAATCGGAGATATATTATTTTCAAAGTTTGTTCTTAATAGATGTGTATATATAGGTTTAAGTTTACGTATAAACAAAGATCTAAGTTGATATAAAATCTATAGATGTATTTGTTGAATCCTTAGTATTATCTTATGCAATGTCACACCACTGTGAATTTATCTATGTTAGCGTTATCATTAAGATCGTTGGTGGTACTTTGTGATGTTCTGAATTATAACTACTAGAGTTTTGTGAGAGAAATCAAATTAATAAATCATTCATACCGAAGGTCAAAGAAGTTGTTATTTATCTGTCACTGGACTAAAGGAAATCAACATATAGTACACGCAGATACTTATTTAGATCAATGAGGTTTTCCCTGTACTATTCATTGCACACTAATCATATCTGATATCAGAGGATCTCTATGCTTATAACTAATGTTGTTCTTGAAATTATTAGATAATTTCACGCACTGGGTTCATAAGGAAAGTTTAACACTTGCGTGATAATTTTGATTTGCCAAGGAGATTTAATCTATATATGTTGGGCAATATTGGGATTAATTGGCATGAGTTGGACAACGTGCGTAAAGAAGAGAGCAACGGTTGATTTTAGGCGGTCAAAAACGTTAATGTATTAGAGACTCGTAATGTTGCATTTGGAATGTTATTTTATATGTTTTTTTAAGTTAATTAATCCAACTACACCTCTGTTTTGTTTACAATAAGTCTGTAGCTGAGATAACTTACACGTATTTGTGTGGTCAAAAGAATAATGGAATTTTCGTTCATGTGCAATGCTAAATAAAGGAGGCAAAATCGATAAGTACTCCTGTAGGTCTCCACTTAAAAACTGCACATTTCCCTATCAGACCCGTCCAAAAAAAGTTTAGTTTAACAACATATCTTTCTATGGTCCTTTGACACACTGGATACCATAACAAGACATAGTTACTATATATGTCATAGTGATACTTTTAAATATGAAATACTCATTCTCGGGGGTATGTTTTATTATATTATACATGACAATAGTGCCACATATCACATCTAAGATTCTAGATAATTATGTTGTGATATATATGTATATATGTATATGTATATATTATTTGATGATGGTTATTGAAGATAATAAATCATTAACGTTAGCTATAAATATTGGCACCAACTAAAATCGATGATAAATATTTGGACATTATCAAAGAGATCGATCGTGGAAAAGAAAAAAATCGGTATGTGTATATCAGCTTTGTATTTTGATCAACGAGTGTCTTTTTGATTAGTGGAACCAAAAGGTTCCCATAAGCCACTGCTCATGTAAAAAATGATATTAAAAGCATGGAAATTTCCTTAAGATAAATAACGGCATGATGACGATAAGCGGAGCTAAGTGCTACACCTAATGGTGGGAGCCACCTCTAAAGTCCAATTATGGTAGGCCCAAGGGGCAACGCCGCAAGGGGCGTATGGTTGCAAGGAACCAAAGAGGCAAAAGCTAAGTCCTCTACAATTGTAGCTACACTGTCGTGTATGTTCATGGACCGCTTGTGCCAGCGGTAAAGCCACCAAAGCCAGCAAAGCCACCAAAGCCATTAAGGACAATCAAGACAACCTTAACCACTAAACAAACCAATGGTATGTGTACAGTTTCTGAAATTTCTAAGGCACATGTGTGCAACTATGGCCAAGTAATGGCATTATGCAAGTGTTATGATTGTTCTGGGGCATATATGCAACTACAGAAAAAATTCTGAGGGTATAAGTGAAAATTATGAAAATGTTAAGGCCTATATGCAAATATGGCAAACTTTATGGGTATAAATGTAATTATGGCTTTAACGAAAGTCTTCACAAGGAATACCTTCCGTATGCATGTTTATGTGAAATTATGAGTCGCATGATGATGATACATGAGAACAAACTAGTTTCATATGCAATCAGATAATTATGTAAATCGTATAGTTGTATTGATAATTGATTGTATAGAAGAGATTGTGTTTTAACGGTTTAAAGCTAGCATAGGGAGACTTGTTTGCCACGCTAGCCGGCTTGACCCCAACTCTGCACATACTGAGCGTTAGCTCACGACATGTGTTGTTGTTTTTTTCAGGAGAGCACGAGCTGTGATCTAACTTCTAGTTCAAGGCAACTAACCATCTTTGTGAAGTTGAATCGGTACGGACTATGGAGGGATTGTTTATGATGGGATGTCATTATGCCCACTGGAACTTTGAATTGCTAGTTTTATTATTGGTCCTTTTGCAAGGTTACCCATGTTGGACTTGTAGTAAGAGAACTTTCATGTTGACTGGACTTTAGTTAAATATTTTATTTCTCTGCTCATTGATTACCATTCAAGTTTTTGGTAACGGTTCGGTCGTGCGACCCAGTGTTGTATGCTTCCGCCGGTCGTCCCGACCCGTTCCGTTACACTTTCACCACATTTTATATAATTTCTTATGAAATAAATATATTTTATATATCTATATCATGTGTAATATATCCAATGCATACGTATATATAAGCTAATATATACAATCTCCAATCAAATCCAGTTCAAATGTTTCCTCATTCAATGAGTAAATTTAAGTGCAACCAGCTTTTTTTCGAAATGTCAATTTCAAAGTTTCAACAAAATATGTTTCACACCTAGGTAGGTTGGATCATTAATATATGTATCCACTCCATATATACTTTATATATTTATCTAATTTTTGAGGATATGGTAAGCTAGTTTTTATAGCCATCAAAATCTTTATCCACTTCTGTAATTTTATATTAAAATGGACAAAGATATAGTAACACACGCGCACACACGCACGCATGCACGCGCACGCGCACGCGCACGCACGCGCGCGCGCGCACGCACACACATATCTAACTGTTTGCACTTCTAGGTCCACATGTAAACTAATAGAAGGGCACTATATGGTCATTTCAACAAAATGGATCTACAGTAATATTTATTTTAAATGCCTCACTAAATCTTCCCTTGTTAAATAAGTACTGACCTATGGTATCAGTTGCTAAATGTTTTTATACTAGAAATTAGAGACGGAAGTCATAACCATGGCTATATCATTAGCAACGATCTATATAGAAACACTTATATGTTGCTATTATTCAAAATTTGAGCAATCATCACTAAAATCTGAACTAAAAAAATAGCGATCATCACCATAAAATTTGACAAATAACAACATATAAGCATTGTTATATAGAGCACTGCTACTGATATAGCAACGGTTATAGTTTTTGTCACTAATTTCAAGTATAAAAAATCATTTTGCAATGCATAATATTTTTTACTATATATTTAACAATGAATGATTTAGTGACGGATTTAAAATAAATGTTACAATAGACTGAAATTGTTGTCGAATTGTTTTGTGAGAATATATAAGCATACGTGTAATTGCAAAAAAAAATGTAGGGTATACGTGTTATTTTTAGACTTTGAGTGGGCACACCATAACTATGAGTGTTTGTGTGCGTGTGTGTTTGCGTGCACACTCCTCTGTGTATGGGCGAGTGCATTGGTCCATGTGTGTGGGTGTGGGCGAGCAGACACATGCATGCATGTGTGTGGATGTAGGGACAGAGACAATGGGGGGCAGGAAGGGGCCTCCCCTCCCTAAAGTCTCCAAGAACTCGACAAAATACATATAGGTATTATCAAAATATACATGCTATTGATATCTAATTTTGATAATTCTTCAACATGATTTATATGGTATAATCAATAAAACGATTATCAAAATTAGAATATAGAGGGTAATTTAAGGATGCAAATAGACAGATGTATATATGGATATAGGTGTTACCATATATGTATCTGTTTTAAAATCTGGATACATATATGGAAATGAATGTATTGCAGATATTGAAAACTGTGAAATATGGATATGGAACAAATAATCACAATCCAGATACACATATTTAGAAAATGGAAACGGATTCCCACTTATAAAAAATATCTTCTAATGCTTGCATTCAATAAGGTTGTTGTTATAATTGATTGAATAAAAATTAATAAACTACGGTGACAATAAAAAAGAAAGTATAGTATCATACTAAGTTTAATAACTTGTATAATAAATGACTAAATAATATAAAGATTTGTATTTTTTTTCCAAAACTTGAAAATGGCTCAGATGCATTGTAATACAAGTAATCCTATAATATATTTGAAGATATACACACATTGGTTATCCATATCCACTAAAAGCTGTGTAACCACATCTATATCAGTGTCTTCAAAAATAAAAAAATAATATATGTATCATTATTTTTATCCAAAAAAAATAAAAACTCATCTCCATTTATATTCGTATTTGCCAAAATCAAAATTTTGTATCTATATCCGCTTAAAAATGAATGCGATGATAGACGGATACATACATATATATATATATATATATATATATATATATATATATGTATCCAAGTTTATATATGTATCCGACTGCATCCACGAGATAATTGTTTTTATAAGATCCAAAATAAGGATGTAAATTGTCGAGTTACAAATAAGGTTATACATGTTACCTAAATAAAAGATGCAATCTGATACATGCATACGTACATACATACATACATATGCATGTATCCATTCACTATCTTATTCGTATTTAAGAGGATAGAGATATGTTCTTCGAATTTAGGTAGATATGGTTCAAATAAGAATATTTTTTTATTTTGTTTGCGACTATGAGTATAGATAATGTTGTTTTCTTTTCTTGGGTATAGATACAGATACTTTTTTATGGATATGAATATCCATATTACTAAATCTACATATGTATATAGTCTTGACATATAAAATATATTACATGATTACACATGATATTTTCAAACTTTAGAATCACTGCCAAACACACGAAGAATATATATATATATATATATATATATATATATATATATATATATAAGAGGAGTGATCCTATGAGAGCAAAAAAATTGTGAGAGCATGAGAGAAACGATTCTGGACCACATGATTATATTTTCTCTCTCCTGATCTTCTCTTCTCTCTCCATGGTGAATCATGTGGTCCAGAATGATCCCTCTCATGCTCTCACAACTTTTTGCTCTCATAGGATCACTCCTCATATATATGTATATATATATATATATATGTTATATAATTACTTGTTGTACAAGTTATCTAATATAAGAATACACTCTTTTTTATTTTTTTCATTGTATTGTAGTTTATGTGATTACTATATTATTTTTTCTTGTTGTAAGTAGTAGGAGGTATTTATTATCATTAACATAATTTGTCTATGTTTCTTAAATATGTATATTTGAATGAAGATTATTTGTTTACATATTTCATATGTAAGGATATTTTTTAAGATTTTTATAACTATAAGATATCCATATTGTATCAATATCTGGATTTTAACATGAATTAGGATATGGTAACACCTAAATCTATATATGTATTCTTCCAGTTGTATACCCACTTACCATATCTTTATTAGTTTAATATATCACGGATGCATATACAGATGTTGATAGAAAAATATCTTACCATATCATTGAAAAGAGTATGAATATATACAAGCCAAGTCCAAATAATAACCGAAATGTTTTATACATTAACTTATTTATTTATTGAATGGCTTATCATTACAAAAATATACTTAATGTATTAATTTCAATAAAAGTTATATCACATATAATGAGAAAGGTACAAACCTATATAACATTGAGGAAGAAAAGGGAGGAAGAAGATGGGGGTGGAGGAAAGGACGAGGAGAATTTTTTAGTCCGATCACTGATCCGAGGGGCACTTAACAACAACTTTTGGAGACTCCCAAACTCCAATTCCTTGATATAATTATTTATTAGACATCTCTAATGGCTCATGGGATACGATAATTGGGGATAGGTACATGGAATGCAAGTTGTATTATCCGACACGACAAGATGTGTACTTTTGTCTTCCTTTGTATTATCTTAATGCTTATTATTAAGAGATAAGGCAAGCGACTTGTTAATTTATGATCAAGGGAAAAGATGGTAGCCGGGAATACACATGCATTCATGTGCATACTTTTGTATTTATTTATATGTATGTATATACGTTTACGTAGGTACGTATATGTATATGTATACACATTTGTGTGTGCGTGCGAGGATGGGATACCCTCATTTTATTAGTATTTAAAATTATTTTGAGAAAAACATTTATTATATAATGTCCTTCATATTAAAAATCATTTTAAAAAATAAATGTTAAATTATTCTGAGTGACTTTGTAATATTACAAATATCCTTTCTATTTTGACAGACGATCATTTCTGTTAATTTAAGATCTTTTTGTAAGAATGATCATTTATAGTAAAACATGTAACATTTATAATATAAAAAAACTAGACTATCTTAAACACTTCTAAAATGCGAGGGTGTTTATTACAATCCTAATAAGCTCATTTGAAAAGCTCTCTATGCATGTGTGTGTATGTTGTGAATCGTGAAAGCACACAAACACGATTAATCACGTAAGTATGGAGACACGAAGATTTACACAGTTCACCCATAACTGGGCTACATTCTTAGGTGGCGGAGATTGGTTTCACTGTGTGGAGAAAGAAGAGAGTACAAAGAATACAGAGAGCTCTAACCCTTTGGGAGTTTATATACAACTTTCATACACAGATCCCTAATACATATGGATCCAAATATCCTGATACAAATAGAACCCGTATGAAAGGACAGGATGGGGTGCATGTGAAGATTTCATTCTGGATCAGATGGTTATGATTTAAGGTATATCAACAATGTGTAAACACATCAATCATTATCTTTCATTATATTGTACTTATTCTTTCTTTCTCAATCAAACAAGTAAAAAAGATCTCGTTTATTCGTTATATTATTTTATTCCTTGTATCTCGTCTAAATGAGACTTTAAGATTATAACCACTAGGTGAATCTTAGCTCGATATCGAGCTTGGTGACCATATTTTCTGGAGGATTTGTACTCCTCAATGTCAAACCTAGTGGGACCTTAATACATTGAAATGCGATGAACCCTGATTCATTTTTGGTATGTCTTGGATGAAAAAATAAATCACACTCAAAATCACTTTCATACCCAACATCTCTCAAACCTCAATCATGCCAATGCCCCAAGAAGACTTAATGCCCCTCATGAAGTCACATGATGGTCACAAAAATGGCTAGATTGTACCACGTCTAGATCTTCCATGAAATTTTAAAAAAGAAAGCTTCACTTATGAAATGACATGACATTGATTCTTTATCTCTTTATCTCTCTTCCCCTTTAGGGGAAGTTTTAGAGTACACATGTGTTGGTGAATGGAAGAAGGGGGAAAAGAAAAGGAAAATCCTTTGTAGGGGTAGGTTGGATGTCCCTTTTTCATTTGGTGGGACCCACATGCCCTAATGTAAATGGGCCTTGATGTGACTAGTAATGGAGTTATTATTCATTTCATGTAAAATAAAGATATTCCTTGCTTGACATCCTCTTCGTCCTTACTATTTGTTGCACAAGATGACCTCATTTGAATGGTGGGTTGAAAAGGTTAAGTGGTTAGTTGTTTGGAATATGATAAAGAGAGGATATCGCAAGGCATGTTGCTTATGCAATCAATCAAACCCTAGAATTGCATAAGTTCTTCACAATGATCTAATGGAAATTAGGAAGTACTCGAAAAACAAGGGGATGATTGATTTTTTCACGTGTAATCGATATATTCAGAAATCAACGTTAACCTCCCAAAACCAGACGTAAGATTGAGACACTTCAAGGATACATCGTATTCATATTGAAAATGGCTCTGTACTAGCTCTTGATCTTCCGTGATATCATTCGAGTAATCGTGTTTCACATGTAAAACCCTAGATTTCTTTTAGTTAATCTTTTATAGATTCATTCCCCAATCAAGGCTCCCTCAAAATGCCTACACACCATGTGAGATATCACATCATATTCCTTTAAAAACTAGCATTTTTTCATGAGATTACTTGCTTTGGTGCAAGGGGATATAGATGTGGGGAGGGGACCTTAAATGATAGTGATGCGTTTAGGGCTGAGGTCCATAAGATGACTATCATTGGTGAGAAAAGATGTGGAAGTCATGAAATATTTCAGTGGAAGTCATGAAATATTTCACTATCAATCCATGTAATTACTTGTGTATCATATATATGTGTTCCCTTTGTCCGTTTTTCTTGGTGTTTATAGCCAAGACAATTGTGTCATTGTTGGATGGATAGATGTTATAACCTAAGTCTAACCGAGAAAAAAATCGATCCTTGATATCAACCGCGATACACATAGTTAGAAATTTTCAACACCGTGATCGATATATTCGAATAATACTATTTTGGAATGCTAAAATTTGCAAAGTGTTTATTTACATGGGTAATTTACAACCTCGCTCAAAAGTTCCAAGAGCAAGTTACAACCTCTCTAAGATTTTTCTACTTAAGAACTTAGTTGATTAAATGAAAAGATAATATTATGCATTTTTTAATATCAAAAAGAGTGATAATCATAAGATAGCAACTTCTATAATTTTTGTAATTACACAACAATCTCTTTATATTACACCATGGTCCTTGTAATCTACTAATTCTGACACCACAACCCTTGAATACGGGCATATGCGCTGAATAGGGTAATCGTATGTGGATCGCGGTATCATTACAAAGATCATAGGAGGTGTAGTGCAACTGGACAATATGTTTGGGGTCATGGTGTAAAAATCCCTTTAATAACATTAAAAAAAGTTTAAAGTCCAATAAATCGTACTTCCTACCATATAAAAAAATGTCAGAGAATAAATGTATGACTCAAGGAAGATAATACTTTAATCCAAAGTTCTGTAAAACAAATGGAACAACTTTGTGTGAGTTGGATTTATTTATTTATCTGTCTTGCGATCAAAGTCATTGATATCAAAATAGAGTGATAGTGACAACCTTTGTCGTTGCTATATATTTTTTACAATTATGTGTTAATTTAGATGGACACACGAAATTTGATGTGGATGGATATAATAAAACAAATACAGATACAGTTAAGAGTCTTAAGACATAGAGCAAATGGCGCACTGAAAAATATGAGATTTATTTAAATAACTACGAAGTAAAGATTCGCGAGTAAGGAAACCCATAAAAAATCACAATATGATGTTTCACAATAAATCCACGATTGATAAAAATCATATCCAAATTCTATTCTCTAACACTATTCAATGTGTTTCATTCCTCTCAAATGTAAGATATCTCTTCATCCTTAAACAAATTATTATTTTTTTTTCACTTGTACACTTTGAAACTTTACCAAAAACATTTATACCTCTGTAATTATATAATTGCATGGCATTCAATAAAAATATCTATGTTAACACTAAGGGTTCATTTGGTTGTAGGGTTGGGAAATGGTTGGGTTGGGTTGGGGTACCCCTGTGAATAGTAAACTGTGAGGAGGATTGGGATATTTGGAAGGAGGGGTACCCCAGGTTGGGTCAATCCAACCATGTCCAACCATGCAACCAAACGAACATTTAACATCAATGGGTCGAGATAGAACTATGGATGAAAACGGATCGGATAAGGGGCGGATATGCATATTTTCATATCCATATTCGTTCCATCTCTATCTAATACTATACCGATACAGATATGATTCGGATATACAATAAGGAAATCATGTCCTTAAAATACGGATATGAAGTCGAATATGATATTTACCGAATTCGAATACGGAACAAAGAGCGCATCCGAATACGAATCAAATAGAGTCAATCCAAATATGAATCGAATAAAGAGTGAATCCAAATATGGATCCAATAAACATGGAATCCGAATACGGATCGAATAAAGATCACATATGGATACGAATTAGTTTTTTTTTTATCAAATTTCGTAATGATTTTTAAAAATGAGAATGAAATATAAATAAGTTGCATCATGACAAAAGAGAACGTCAAGGTGACCTACATTCTTGACATGAAGCAAAAAGGAAAAATCCAAACAAACAGATGTTTATTAATATCATTATTATATTGTATTACATAATATATAATACAAATATAATAACGTAGGGTCGTGGCTTATATGTATTAAACTAATATATAAATGTTATTTTCGAATATCCATATTCGGATATTAAGTCATTACCATATTCGAATATAAAACGTGTTTTGTGTTCTATTTTGTAGGATTTTTAATTAGTTCATGTTTCCATGCAACAAAAAATTAAGGTTGTTTCCTATTTCGTAGATTTGTCAATATATTTTTGCATAAATAAATATTGCACTTACATGTTAAAAATACAAATAAACTACAAAATTATAAAAATTACAAAGTCCTATTTTATCCCAAAAAAATTAAAAAGGTGATTTGGAAAGCTCAATGAGTATATATTATACTAAAAATCTATTCAGAAGTTACTTTTGTATGTGAAATCTATTTTTGAATCCCCTCAATTTCCCCTCTCAAAACTTTTCAAAACTTTTTTGTTTTTTTTATTTCATTTTTTCATGTTAATTTAAAAATAAACAAAATTCCTTCAAACCAATAAAACACAAATTATTTTATTTAAATTTTATTATAATCTCATCGTATTATTATAAACTAAAAATCATTTTATTCCTCTTTTTGTTATTTTATTAAAAACTAATTGAAAATTAGAAAAGTAAAAATAAAATTGAGATGAAATTTAAAAATCATAATATATATATTGCTATTTATAAGTATCTAAAATTCAAAATTATTTTTTAACTCTAAAATAAAAAACATTTTGAAAACCAATTAATGTATGCAAATACAAAAACACATGTCTTACTCCTCATTATTCTTTATCCCTTATTCCTCATTTTTTTGCACATACTTCTTCTATACACAATCTTATTATATATTGTTAAGGAGTTGCCCCAAACTGTTTGTGTTTTCGGTAAGAAGTTGGACATTTCTCAAGATCAAACTTTTCAAGTAAAAAAATATTTTCAAAATAGACTTTCTCCATTAACTTTACTATTTGGTAATAGGGATGGGTTGGGTTGGAATAACCTCCCGCCAGAAAGTTAGCCACATGGGTAACCTTTCTGTAAAAACAGTTATTTAGATGGTTAGGAGGGTTTGAATAGTAAATGTAATGTGTATCACATTGCTTATATTTTATATAATTATTCTATGATTATAATAAGTTTGTATGTTACCTTTTTATTGATCGTGTCTAAAAAATATTACAAAAAGAAAATATGGGCTCTATGCAAGTAGTTCCAACCCAAGATTGATGGACAAAGCTGGGGGTAACTCAGAATCAAATGGGAGGTAAATCCTGAGTAGCCAATTTATCCTGGAGTAACCAGGCAGCCAAACATGTTAGCATTTTGTGTTGGGGTAAAGAATGTGCGGTCATTACATCTAGTTTCATGAGGAGGTTGAATTTCATAGAAAAATGACGAGTTGAAAGGTTTATATCATATTTTTGCTTGTTTAAAAGGACAAATTATCGAGGCAACAGGCGAACAGAGATTCGACTCTTTAAATAGAAGGTACATTGTTCAACTATCAAATAATTGATGAGTATCATATTCATCAACTTTGTTTTATTAATTTTCATCAAAAAACTTTGTTTTTATTAATTAGTCCTCTACCTTAAACTATTCATAAGCTTAATAATTAATTAAATAAAATTAAATGTTTTAAAATAAATAAAGCTTATTATTGTATATAAATGAAGCATCTAATATATGTGTTCAAAGTCCATTTTATTTATATGTTTCTCATTAATAAACCATAAAAATTAGTATAATATTGTATATAATAAATTATTTATTATCTAAAAATACTAAAATAACAAAATAATAAAAAGAAGTATTTAAAATACTTACAAAAATATTAGGAATTTTTACCCCAAGAACCCTATAACTTTGGCAATTACCTCCACGACCTTTGAAACAACCTAATTCCTTCAAGATCTCATAAATTAAGTTACTTCATCTTACCCCACGGAACCCTAATGTCAACTTTAACTTTATTTGAGTCAATTACTTGATTTAAACTTGAGTTACTCTAACCAAAGAAAATCAGATGGTGGATCTTCAATCTTCCTCTCCGCTTCCTTCTCATACCCCCTTCTTCATCCTCTTCTTCTATCAAATCAAACGGGAGCTGTCCGCGGCGGACATGGAGGGTGACAAACTTGAGGAAGTGGTGGAGATCAAGGAGGAGGAGGGTACCCTCGTTGCGGACCGGAAGCGTTGCAACGAACTTGCTACGGGAGGAGGCGGAGCAAAAAGCTGGCAGGGTGGAGTAACCAGCGGAGGGGGGGAGGTGGTGGAGGGGGTGGCCCTGCTGCAGATGGAGGCATGGAGGAGTTGGTGGGGTGGAGGAGCAAGGGGCGGAGGGTGGAGGGGCCGGAGGAATAATGGGAGGAAGCACTACAAGAATTCAGGTTTCGGGACGATGACTAGCGACGGTTCCATGCAACCATCCCTATTGATAGTTTTCGAAGACGGTCATACGACAACCGTCACCTATAACCACATCCTGGGAGACGTCTGTGGGGGCATCGTCCCCTTTTATAACGAGGGATTAGGGACGGTCATTGCGATCGTCCCCTCTGCCCTCGGCAAGTCACAGCTCAATTTTAGCCTCCTGAGGGGCCTTTGAGGATGATTTTGACCATCCCTTATGGTCTTTTGTTGGCATCGCGACTGATCTAGGGGCATGTATGGTGGACCAACGAGGACGGTCATTAATGACCATCCTTTCTGCCATCGCCAAGTCACTACTCGATTTACCCTCTTGAGGGGCTTTTGGGGATGGTTCTGATCGTCCTCTATGTTCTTTTGTTGGCTTCACGACCGGCCTAGGGGCATGGGGACGGTCAAGTCACTGTTCGATTTTACCCTCTTGAGGTGCTTTTGGGGATGGTTCTGATCGTCCCCTATGTTCTTCTATTGGCGTCACGACCGACCTAGAGGCATGGGTGGTGGGTCAAAAGGGACGATCATTATGATCGTCCCTCTGCCACTGCCAAGTCACTGCTTGATTTTATCCTCCTAAGGGGCTTTTGGGGACGTTCTGACCATCCTCTATGTTCTTCTGTTGGTGTCACGACTAACCTAGGGGCATGGGTGGTGGGCCAGAGGAGACGATCATTAATGATCATCCCCTCTTCCCTCGCCAAGTCACCGAAGGATATGGGAAGATCCTCAAGCGCATCACAGAAGCGTGAAGATCACATCGAATGTGATCTGGATCGACTAGACGCACTAGTTGCTACGGGCAGTGGAATTAAAAATTTTAAATTGATGAAACCACGTGATCCAAGAACACTTCTTGGATCGTTTCATCTTAACCCAAATAGTTATAAGGTTTACCTCTTGAAGCATGGTTGCGATCGAGTCTCTAAACCAAGAGACCTCATGTCTCAAGTCCGACCCAACGGAGGAGAAGCTTACGAGCACGTTGATGAGACGCGTCCTTCTCGCAATCCTTGTTGATGATCCAAGCGGCGGATCTCCTGATCTCGTCACATGAGATCCAACATCTTCTTCACGAGTGAGGTGCATCAAAGGAGATGGAGATCCATGAGTAGATGATCCGGCAGCATAACGACGATGCCGCGTCGATGATGACTCTCACAATGATTCCATGGTGGACGACATTATGAGAGAGAGAGAGAGAGGATTGGCGTGTGGAAAAATAGAGAAGGAGAGATAACATTTGTAATCGTGTATCTCGAAGAGAAAGGGGTCCCTCTTCTTATATAGCGTTTTGGGAGTCCATGGATCTCAATCCATGGACAACACACAATCAATGGATAAGATTGATTCGTGTTTCTTTCAATAGCTATGATCTAGTTGTAAAAACACAACAACAATTAATTTAATTTAAATTAATATATATTGATGAATCAATATAAGTTAAATTCAAATCGAATCATTGGCTAGTCTTAGAGATAATGAGGAGACTAACCACATCCCCTAAAAAGGGGGACGACCACCATCACCTCATGAGATCTCATTATCTCATGATATCTCGAAGATTTACAACAACAATTGTTGTAATTATTTCACAAAAATAATTCGTAATTATCTTGTGAAATATTGCAATCATGCCATTGGAAAAATGTGAATCGCATTCACATCCCAAAATAAAATGTAAATTATATTTTCAATTAATCATTCAATGTGAATCCAATTCACATCAATAATTAATTAACAAATATAAATCACAATATGCTCTCTCTAATATATTATAAATTACATTTACAATATACCTGATTAATATGGATAGTGCTATCCACATTATTCATATCCATGATAATTAAATCGTATTTAATCATCTTGGATCTCTATTCTCATATGCCAAAATAATATGAATCACATTCACATTATTCACATCTTTGATAATTAAATCACATTTAATTATCTCATATAGCTCTCCTTATAATATGAATCAAATTCATATTATTCATGATAATTAAATCACATTTAATTATCAGTTTTCTCATTGTTCGGATACATATATCAACAATGAAATTATCCATATAAGGACAGGGTGATTGTATTGTTCCACATATAGTGACTTGGATATTGAGATCAAATCTCAAATACAGATCTTGCGAACCTCCCATAAATGTTGGATTAAATCAAAGCTGTAGATCTAATCTTCTCATTGCATCTGAATCACATTCAGATCAATGCCCAAATTTAAACAAAAATTAAATCACTTCTCTATGAGAGGAGTCACTAAAATCCAGACATGTTTCATCACTCCCTCATAATGGAAGCGTCATGGTTATACAATCATTTATGATCACATCACCCTCAGGTAAAAATACATAAAATGACACTCATTTACCACAAATGAATTCGACACTTATAGAGAGAGAGAGGAGGATGTAGAGAGAGAGAATGGGGAAGGAAGGGACAGGTGGTGGGAAGGAGTGGTGAAGTAATGACATCATGAAGTAACTATGACCATTATTGCTAGCAAATGGAAATGGGGACCCTTATCTCTATCTTAGACAAGAGAAGAGACTGACGTGGTCGTACCATTAAACATATGGCCCCTTTCCTTTTTATCAATGCTCTTTTGCCAATAATTAAATGCGATTCCTCTGTAAATCTCTCCCCACCTTTGATTGGCTTCACAAAAAAAGGGGTTGTTCAAAGGTTAGGATCAATGTTTCCATTCTTTTAACATTTAAGGTTCTTGGGGGATTTTTACATCATAACCCCATAAATCCTTTGTCCAATTACACCACATTCCCCGTGATCTTTGTAAGTGCATCAATATCCTTATAATTTTACTCTATTTAGCATATATATCCTTGTTTCAAGGCTGTGGTGTAAGAGTTAGTAAGATTACAAGAGTCGTGTTGTAATTTACAAGGGGCATGATGTAATTGCAGATATTGCAAGGGTCATGGGGTAAATGACAAGATTTCACCGAGTCATAGTGAAAATTTTTCATTTTCTTTTATATTTCATCTCCTAATTTGAATCTACTTTAGGTCACTCCAAACCATAGGAATCTTCCCTTGTAATGTTGTTCACAAGGATCATTAGAATGGAAATAACGAAATTCTTTGATCATCTCAAGGGTTTCAAAATACACACCTTTTTTTTAATCAACATAGTGTACTTTCACATATCCACTCAGAGACAAAAACAAAATGAATGACCCTCAAAATCATAATCTATTTATATACAACGTCCAAAAAATAATAAGAAAGAGAAAACAAAAATCATAAAAATAAAAATGTGCAGCCTCCTTGTCAAATAAAGTTTGAGAAGAAAAAAGACGCGAATCATACATGGGAATACATAAGTTGATGTATGATCATTTTTCATAGACAAAGACCATGATGAGTGTAATGTATTCAGAGACACTGTCTTAAAACATCTATGTTGTAGCCTCATCCTGCGAGATGAACGTACATAAATTCGAGTAGTAGTAGGACCACGAGGGAAAGTGCGTTACAGAGAGCATGCATACCTTGAACACCGAATTGGAGCTTGGGTAACAAGTAACATATCAGAAAACACGAAGAACTCAGTGAGTGAAGCTATCTGCTAAGAAAGAAGCCAGTTAGTTTGTCGAAGTTTATTCCTAGCAGCACCTCTTCCTTGCATTTCGACATGACAAACATTCCATGTTAAATGGGTACCTTGTACGTTGTGTATTTATACATACATGTACCAATATGATTATCGATCTATTTGCGTATATGCCTTTTGAAATGTTTATAACCAATGTATGTAGGAGAAAGTATGCATCGTTGCACGAGATGAAAGTGTTGAAATGAGTGATTTAATTTACCTTAAACTAGGTCAGTTTTTCTCACTTTTATTTATTATTGTTGGTGATTGTTTCCATCCTTTGTGATTTAATACTTCACTAGCTTTTGCACTTTCTTTATAACAAAATGTTGTTATTTTATAATATAAGCGACACCTCATGTAGCATCCCGCCTATGCGGAAGCACATCTCAATACTCAATGACATGTTACCCAACAACAATCACAAACAACTTGCACAATATATCCGTCATACAAAAATATAGTTAAATCAGTCAAATATATGCATAAAATAACGAATATAAAGCTAGGTCGGTTTGTACATATACAATTAGATCTCAAAATCTCAATTTCATAAATAAGCTTCGATTCATTTGAGTTTAATCTTGTTTGTAGATAACTTGATATGTATTAATTCAAAGGTAAGCATCAATTCATAGGAGACTTTATTTTTATGATTTCTTTATTGATTGTGGTTAATATTATATGCATAATACAGTTGGTTTCATGTTATTTGGCGTTAGAATGGATTTATTAGAAATGTTAGAAGGTTGTACACTATATATAAATGGAATGTTTACAGATTTTGGCTCCTCATTTTTTATTTGATTTTCTTTCTTGGACTTAGATATGAGTCAATTACTATATATTAAAGCCCGTGGGGCTGTTAATGTAGCAACCTTTCAGCAGAAAAATTTCATCCATCGACTGCTACTAATTTTTGGCATGCAAATTCCGATTTTGCACTTAGTTGATTAAATCCCATGTTCTCGGTCCGAAACCCACCACGCTCATTTATTTTACTCGTGAAAATTTCATGTTTGCCCTCAAATTACTTAATTAATTAATCCCATGCCAAAAAGCCACATTTCTAGGCAATGGTCTGATAGTGATGAGATCGGAAATATTGCTTGGTTTGAAATTCAATGTTAACATTTTATACTAAATAGATCCGCATGTAGCTGGTAATATGATCGACATCAAACTTTCTTATTTGTTATTATTTCCATTTCAATAGTATCTGTGTGTGTGTGTATATTAATTCCTAATGTCTGAAGGATCACATATTTTTCTCGCAGATACATAAACAGATATGGATATGATCTTTGTTTTATGATAATATGGATATATACAGTACAACCATCACTGTATCATATGTTGTTATATATAGTAACGAAAGAATTCTTTACGAAAATGATCTCTGTGTAAATGGTCAAACCACCTTAAGGGTTTTCCTCGCATCTTATCCTCAATCGGAGCTACACACACAAAGACATATCCCTCTAAAATTTGACTGTTAATAATTTCCTTTTGTCGTGCACAGCAGCAATGGTGTGACAGTGATGAGGTCGAGAATATTGCTTGGTTTGAAATTCAATGTTAACATTTTTATGCTAAATAGATCGGCATATAGCTGGTAGTATGATCGGCATCAAATTTTCTTATTTGTTATTGTTTCCATTTCAATAGTATGTTTGTGTATTAATTCCTAATGTCCGAAAGATCACATATTTTTTTTCGCAGATACATAAACAGATATGGATATGATCTTCGTTTCATGATAATATGGATATATATAGTACAACCATCACTTTATCATCTGTTGTTATATATAGTAACGATAGAATTCTTTACGAAAATGATCTCTTTGCAAATGGTCAAACCAAATTAAGGGTTTTCCTCGCATCTTATCCTCGATCGGAGCTACACACACAAAGACATACCCCTCTAAAATTTGACTGTCAATAATTTCCTTTTGTCGTGCACAACAATTTTCCAGATTTGGTGTGGTTGACGATAGGGTTGGAAAAGGCCGAAGGGTTTCAAGTGCGATGTTGGGGCCGTTTGGGCTAGGGCCTTTTATTAGGTGCTTAGTGGTAAAAAAGAAAGAGAAAGACCTCATTTTAGATTTTGCACTCCAATGTTTCTCATGAGGATCTACATGAGGCAACAGATGTGTTTTCTGCGGAGAATAAATCGAGACAGGAAGTTGAGCCCATCATAAAGGACATTTGGAGTAATACAGGAACATGGTGACAGTCAAGGAAACATTTGAGGGTGCTCACTGCATGCTCCACCGCATACCGCATTGTGCGTCAATTCAAGGCTTTGGTGTACGCAAACTTGCCAAACATGAGTCCTCACTCATGGCTCCACGACTAGCATGGGAAGCTAAATCTCTTTAAGAGAATCTGTACCATTAATGATGTTGTGTTAGCTATAGACTACCTTTTGTTACGATAGTGAGAACTATGGTTCATTGTGATTTGCAATCGAGCAACATTCTTCTTGAAGTAGATGTGACCGTACACGTTGCAGATTTTGGATTGGCAAGGTCTCTCAACAAGACTGCTAGATCGCATGGCCGTGAAGGGGATTATTGGTTACATTGCATCATGTCCATTGCATCATCTCTCTTTATTTGAGTTGATGGTTATGTTAATTTCATAGACTTCCAACGACAGATCATGGTATGGAAAGCCCAATTTCAACACAAGGGAATATATATACATATTTGCTTTACTAATAACATGGTACGTTTGGTTGTCGGGTTAACTTAAATTGGGAAGGATAAATCATTTTTGTGTTTTATTGTTTGGATAGAGGGTTAGGATTGGAGTGTATTTGTTGTGATGTGATTGTATTGAAGTTTGAAAATGTGAGTACTTATTGTGATGTAAAAGTTTGGAAAAGTAAGTAGAAGTTGTGTAGTTTAGAAAGAATTGTCATAAGATCAATACTTATGTTATCTGCACTCATCTCAAATCTAAGTTGAAAGCACATGCAATGTCTGTATGAGGGTCACACACCCCACCTTAACATAGATACAACTGCAAGATGCACTCCTTCATGGATCATTATTGTTAGAGTTAATTTTAATGTTTGGTCTATTTTATGTGCATTTTATGTACTCTTGCTCATGAATTAAGGATATATTTTGCAAAATGATTTTTTTAATTTCCTCCCAAGTTTTTCTCGGTTTCTATCCTTTTTAAGTATATGCTGCCTATTCTTCAGTTTATGGGCTCGATTGTTAGAAGGTTTTAAATTTTAGTTTTCGAATAACTGATGGAGATATTGCAGTTCGATTTAAAGCTCAGTGAAATATTATGTTTTTCAAGGGATGATGTTTAAATTGTACGCATAGACTAATTTTTAAGTATTTTCTAATCGACACGTATAAATATTACTTTCTTATTTATACATCCCTTCTTTAGGATATTACGCTCTTCAAATATTAAACATAAACATTTTTGCATGGATAATCTCATATATATTGAGTATGCCATATATATACCTATCTTTCTATTTTGCGTAATTGCATGTGCGTGCATCTTTTACACTAATTTGTTTACTTATGTAGTACTTCTTTATTTGGTGACAATATTTGAGAGATGTATTTAATTTAAGTTTTCTTGGGATACGGTACCAAATTCCATTGATATCACAATTAGATGTTGTGTCTGATCGGTCGTTGAGGGCGTATGATTTAGATATTGGAAGGTGAAAATGCAAGTTCGAATCTTTTATAGTAAACTCTTACAATTCGATTATATTTGAATTGTTAATAATGGTACCATAAATTGAATCTAATCAATTAATATATCAGTTAAATATTAAAATTAAATGCATTAAAAAAATGCATTGCCGATTATAAAATGATCGTAACTAAATAATTTTTTGTACATAATTTTCAATGCATGTTGGCGCAGATCTATGGAATTAAATTAGGGATTTTTACCTCATGAATCCTGTAACGTTCTTCGTCTTTGAGATATCGATATTCCTCCTTCAACTCTGTAAACTTGCTCTATCATACCTCACGAACCCCGCCGTTAAATTTAAATTTTACTTGAGTCAATGCCTTGAGTTTATCTAACCAGGGAGGCATTTGATGGTAGATCTTCCACCTCCTCGTCTCCTTCTCCCTCTTCACCTTCTTCTTCATCCATTCCTCTTCTTCTCCCTCCTCTCTTTATTCTTTCTCTCTCTATCTCTCTTCACCACATCTCCATCCATCCACCAAACCCAATTTTTTCTATTTTCACGGATAAATCATGTCTCCAGATCACGAAAATGATTTTTTTTATTTTTTCGGTACAAATTCTTCAAGTGATCAATCGAAAATTTGGCACTGGTAAACAAATTGATGAGAGGATATCGGGCTTGATTTTGGTGACATGGAAGGGGGATTCTCCTCCTCTCACAGACCGAGACGCTCTGTTGTATTATTGAGCATGTCCCTATACTCCTCCCTGTGCCGCCCGTAGCTCCCGAAATTCAGTATCTCGTACAATTTCACCTGCTCGTTCTCCCCATTCGATCACAAGAGGAGGTTGGGGCGAAGCAAAGGGAGGTGGAGGAGGCGGAGCGAAGGAGCAAGGGAGGAGGAGGAGGCGGCTAGGGGTGGAGCAATCGGAGGGGGGGAGGAGGTGGAGGGGGCGGAGGAGTAGGGAGAGGTGGTGGCTTGGGGCAGAGCAACAGGAGGGGAGGAGGTGGAGGGGCGAAGGAATAAGGGGAGACAGGAGGGGAGGAAGAGGAGGTGTATGATGCCACTTCTGTAAATTTATCAAACAAAGAGATTGATTCACACCTCTTTTTAAAGGAACCTGATTATATTTAACGGATACATAGACAAGGGTTGAGGAATATCGATATTTCAAAAGTCGAGAATGTAATTTACAAAGTCTATAAGTTAATGGTGTAAAAATTCCATTAAATAATGCAATGAATTATGTCGTATATAACTTTTTTATAAGTACATATTAAATAATTTTGTATTAGATTTCGGGTGCATGTCATTTTCCCACAAAAGAATCCATCATTCTCACATCTTAAATATTAATAATATTAAAGTGACAAGTGGACTGGTCTTTTTCATTCCACGTCAATTAATACCCACATTAACCAAAAAAAACTCCCACTGTTATATTGTTTGGTTGGAAAAATACTTCCTAGTCAAATATTCCATATCTGTCAATCTCTATCTTTAATTTCCATTTGTTCATCCGCACTCATTTGCGTATATTTCACGTTAGATGCAAATAGACAGATATAAATATGTGCATATCGCCATTATCTTATTTTAATCCGTTTTAAAATATATAAATAAGCACATATAAAGAGATGGTACTTAGAGTTGCACCTTTTTTTAGAACAAAAGAGATCAATATCATTCATGATAACCAAAAAAACCACAAAGGCTCCAACAAGTACTTGAAGTGATGCAGCTTTGGCCTATAGGGATCTTTTTATACTAATCCCAAATTTCGGTACCTTTTAGCAAATCTACATGAATATATTCTTCCACGTGGAAATTACCTCTCCTTCTCACATTTAGTGGAGTAAATTACACAAAAGACCATGACATTAACATACACACACACGCAATTTCAATGTCACTCCCCAACTTCAAAATGTAACGAAGTGTAAGTTTTTTTAAGTCATCAAGTTAGTCAGTTTATCTCGGGTTCAAAAACCAAGATGGACACTCTGAACCCCGAAATTACCAGACTTATTATTAAAGAAATACTTGATTTTTCAGATTCATCGAGTTTTTCTGTTTATTTTTTTAAACGACATGATATGTTAAGAAAATGTTGATATTCTTAGAATTGACACAAGTTTATGTTAAAATAATTTCCTATATGATTTTATGTTAAAAAATCTCTCCTTATAATAAAAAAAGTGTGCATTTCTATTTTATTTAGTCCTAAAGCAAATGATCCTCGCTTCATCCCCGAATAAGGAGCTAATTCGAGAAAGGTTAACGAAATTCTGTGTCATCTAGCTAAGGAGCTAATTTCCTTTGATGAGAATCGAATCCTCTTCTTCGTTTCCGTCGACTCCATCTCGGCTCAGTCTAGGAATCAACAATACCAATATAGTCAAACCAAATGATACTATATCATATTTTTCATTTCCCAAATCATCATTATCATTCCCCCTTCTCAGCTTCTCAATTGCCATCCTATCAAGCTCCTCGTCACCTCAACTCCTTATTCATCGCGGGCCTTCCTATTGAGTTTTCTCATATGAAGACTGATCAATGATGTATATGCATGAGTTGACCTCATTGGTCCATCATACATCATGCGTATAATGGTAATTTCAAATAAACCTTCGTGTATCCCTAATTCCATAATTGCGATATGAGCTCATGAGGGCAACTTCTCGTAGTACTCCAATACGTGAAAAGAAGAGAAGAGAGTCTCGTTTGAGCAACAGACGTAGTTATATTACTGAACCATTATAAGTACTTGCATTGTATCATTGTATGTGTTTCTCTTTTTTGATCGTTGTTCTACTTGTATAACATCGATCGAATCCTTTCCCTGCTCCCCGCCAACCTCCCAACAATTCCCATCCCCTCATCTGCACAGATGAACGAGAACACACTCTTCGTAACGAACAAAGGGTCGCGGCGATAAAGTTGATGAAACTAGCAAGCTAATTTCAAGAAAGTTACTCTTTTATTTCGAAGAAATCTCAAAAATCCAAATATCCCTTTGAAGTGACACATTAATAAGGAATGCATCATTAAACTTACCTTGCAAAGAAGTTTTCCTATTGATTTTTCTTATTTACTCATGTAACTCGCATCCAATTCCCTCAAGATAATCAATTCTACACTCGATCTCCACACGCGATCCAATTACCCAACCAATTCAAACCTTGACTATTTTCAACAACTAACATTCGAACGGAGTGCACATAGATGTCTATGATTATTTGCTTGTGCGTGTACATATTCGTGTTGGGTGAAATGTACGTACATACATACATGCATGCATCAAACACGCAAACCTCCAATACCCCTCCCATAACCCTAATCGAGATGGTGATGTTCCTGGAATATTATCCAGCATATACTAAGATTACTTACTTCTTGAAGTGGAGCTTCTAATTATCCCGAAGGTTTATTCCTCCATTAAATTTGGTATTATATTATCTCAAAAGGGCAATGGCTCCATTCCCAACAAAAAAATTGCCAAAGGGGATAGGGGAGGAGGACTTTGTGTGCAAATGAAGACAAAGGGGAACACAGAGTCCCTACATGACAGCAACCTTTGGATCATGCAAAGCTTTTTTATTTTTATCTTTTGCTTTACTTTTTTTATTCTCTCTGAAAAAAATAATGCAGGAGAAAATCAGGAGCTGCTCAGAAAGAGGCAGATAGATCGATATATTTATCGTGAATATCGCGAAATTTTATGTTCAGTCTTGTTCATGTTCGGAACAGCGAAGGATTGAGTTAATTAGCTAGCTGGATCTGATGAAAGAACCGTCTCAAACCATGTAAATCAATGTTTTAGATTTGTTGATGCAGAGTTCAAACTATCATGTATGATATATCTAGGGTTCCTTTGATATAGAGGGATATTCCATGGAAAATCTTGGTTTTGTAGAGAAGATCTATCTTTATGAACAGATGTATATCTTGCATTCGGAAAGGTAAAAGAAATTACCGACAGGGAAATATTTTTACCTACATTTCAAGTTAGGTACAATTTCTGACAGATGACTGATAAGAAATGGGGACACTAGTTTGGTTAGCTGACCTGCAAAAAACACAGAAAAATTTAGAACAGTGCAGTCCCCACACAACAGAAGCAATCAAAGAGCACATCAGCAATGGATTCCTGACCATGCACAAGGAATCGAAAGAATGCGACAAGCTCCGCCACGATCGAGCCCCATCTGCCGAGTAATGGGAGTACGTATGTGAGACGTATTCCTTATGAAAGCGTTCAGTTTCTATGTCATCAAGTGCAGATTTATCGTAATTGATTTGTTGAGCTCGATCTGAACTGATTTGATCCGATTATTGTCATCCAAAATTCTTAAGCTCAAGTTGTAAGTCGTAATTTTTTATACGTGTAGTCCTGTAATTATACCTCATAATGTAAAAATATTATCTGAAAAAAAATTCAAAATGAGAACATTGATATAAGTGGTTGGGACTCAGGAGCAATAAATATTACGAACTGAAATTATGCCAAATATAAATACAGGAAAAGGAAAAGGATTAATATGGTACTTGCAGATGCCAAAAAAACACAGTTTGTTTCAGCTGCAACAATTATTATATATCGATATCCAATTGAAAGATTTGAAACCAGAATCTCAAAACATGGAATTACGTACTCTGTAAACATGAAATTATATACTTGTAAGAACGTTTCCATGAATCTTATATTCTTTGTAATATTAATAAACAGTAGGTTGAAGCTCTCTTTTAATTATGATTCATTGATATTTTTGGACATCGACGATCAGAATATCTTTGAATTAGATGCGTGATTGGATCTCATCAAGATCAGATTACCGACCTACTCAGTCGTGAACCACGTAATATTCTTCTGTACATTATCCAAAGTGATTTAAACTGAAAGCTAGCGCGTCATCAAATCAACATGCCTTCATCCCCTTTGGTTTTGACACCTTTGGCTTCTTAGCACCAGAAGCTATTGAGCTTTTAAAGAGGATCCAAAAAGTGATGAACAGCAATGTGATGGACCATAGATCTATGGATGTAGTGTTTAAAAGAATTGGCTTTGCAATTCAAAAAGGTCTAGCGGCGCAGCTTGTGTTGTTAATAAGATTACCAGTTCATACATTAAACAGTGTAAAATCGGATCCAAATGAATTAACAGAGAAACGATACAGATTAAAATCATATTAATCATATGTTTCCCAATCATTATCCGATTATTCAATGTAAACAGGAACCGATTAAAAGAAAAGAAACACAAAGACGGGCATGATCCAGAAAGGGTAAAGCAATAAACGTATTGCAGCAAGCAAAATAAAACAGAGATTAGTTTAGAAGTCACCGAAGCGTCCATGAAAATGGACTGTCCTTAGAGAAGATATCGCCCCCACAATACCGGTGCGTAGGGTACTGGCGATCCGCTCCCAGGATACGACGGTTCACGATCGTCGTCGGCGCACTCCAACGGGATCGTCCTCGATTGTACCTCAGAGAACTGCAGCCGAGAGAGGAGAAGCGAAAGACGTTCGTCCGCGAGAGGAAGAACAAGAGAGACGGCGTGAGAGAGGTTTTTCTTGCGAGTGAAGAAAAACCGAGTCAAGTGAGGGATATAAATAGAGGGGCTCGCGTCCTAAAAACGCGACCTTTGGTTTCCAAAAATGCGTCCCGAAAACGCATCCTTTCGGATCCCAAAAAACGCGCCCATAATGGCGAGTTGAATTCCCATTTAAGTCGACTTACCAAATTAATCGTACACGATTAATTTAATCGACTTACCAAATGAAACCCACAGCAAAAGTATCGAGATCCGAATTGACTCTCCCGAGCCCGAGCCCGAGCCGGAGACGGAGCGCGCGCGCGCGCGCGCGTGTGGTCCTCCATTCCTCCTCTCTACTATTGCTACAAGAGCTTGGGGTGTGGACTCATATTTAAGTCCACCAAAAAGTTTAGTTCTCCCCGGTGTGAGACTAAACTTCCACCCAAACCAAGGTTTTAAAAACCGGACCGGACATTGAACCGGTTAGTTTTCGGTTTGGTCCAACCAGGTCGGACCGTCGGTCCAAACCGGTTGGACCGGTGATGATGTCAGCATGACGTCATCATTCATATCGACTCGGAAAAAACCGGACCGGGCTTAATTTCCTGGTCGGATCGGTCGAACCGGTTTTCTGAACCGATAAAACCGGATAGATATATGTAAATATGTATTTATATATCAATGAAATAATCATTTAAAATGTTAAATATTTCAATATAAAAACATGATTATCTATTTTGAATAAAATTCTACAAAGGTAGTCACATTTTCTAGCATTATATATGAATATAATATTGTAATAATTTATTTATAGTTGCTTTTAAAAAATTACCCCAAGAAAGTAGTGGCACAAGTTATATTCCAAAAAAGAGAGGGACGTAACTGAAATTGTAGAATTTAAGAAGGGTAAAAGTGATAAAAACCTTATTATTTCATTATTTAAACCTTTATTTTTTAAAAATATACTAAACCATCAAATCCGGCTCAATCCGGGTCAACCCGGTCCAACCGCCCGGGTCAACCCGGTCCGACCATCGGTTTGACCCGGTTTTTTATTTTCTTTTTTCAAAAAAATTAATTACCTAAAACCGGCCAAACCGACCGGGTCGGGGCCGGTTCCCGGTCCAACCGGTCCGACCGGCCGGTCCGGTCCGGTTTTTTAAACCCTGACCCAAACTCCCATATTTCAAATTTGGGAATTCCCAACTTTCCCTCCAAACCATTTGGTTTCCCAATTGAAACCAAATTGAATGCCAATTGTAATTACATAGACTTTCCAATTAAAGTCTAAATACAACTTTGAATACAACAGCTTGTTGCCGCTTGCCTTCGGTTTCGATGTAAACTTTTTGAACAATGAATTCATGTTGTAATGGAAACCATATTGATCGGTCAGATCTGATGCTCCACTTAATCAGATCTCTGCAAAATCAGATGTCTCAAAATTTACCGCATGATCAGCAATTCATTGGCAATCATCTATCTGTAAACCTAACAGGCGATTGCCATCACTGCAGTAACCTTCACAGGAGATTGCCATCACATCATCAACTGCAACAATGTGGCAGTTGCAATATATGGTCTAAGTTAGAGAGGTCCCTCCCTTCTTTTGGATACTATTTCTCCCATGTTTTCAACCACCTTGGAAAATGTGGCACATCTGGTCTACTAAAATTTAGGGTTTGCTGACAACCTGAACAGCATCTGGAGTAGACTTCTCGTCGCCATCACATGTAAGCTCTTGACAATACATATGGAGCACATAGAGAAACACACGGATCTACAAGGTTCACATGTAGCTAGGTGCCGGCTCTTCGAGGCCGGATGACTTTCATGTAAGCCCAGGCATTAGGCTGGGTATCCGTTGGGCTCGTGGAAGGGAAAAGGTCCTCTGCTGTAGAGGGGATTGCAGCCGAGGTGTTGTAATCCCCTTTAATTTTTTTTGTGATTTAATTTTTGAAATCCAACTTTATAGATTGAATCTTAAATTAATGTTCTATATATCCTCCGAATTTCACTTAATTTCGAGACTATTTGCTATTTTATCTTAATGGTCAAACAGTTAGTCAAAATCTAAGCAACTTAAACTCCATTTAAAAAAGATCCGAATCTTCAACTATTAAGATAAAATAGCAAATAATCTCAGAATTAAGCGAAATTTGGAGGATATGTAGATCATTAATCTAAGTTTCAATCTATAAGGTTGGATTTTGAAAATTAAATCACAAAAAAAAATTAAAAGGGGATTACAACACCTCTACTACAATCCCCTCTACAGAGGATCCACTTTCCTCGTGGAAACCCGATCTAGATGGGTTGGGCTTGGGTAGGCTTTTTGAACTTCGACCCTTTATAATTAAACCCAACTCGTTATTAAATGGGCTTGGGTTTCAAATTTGAAACTACTGAAATTGGGTATATCCTTCAACGTATATATAAATGATTATATATAATTAAAATCTTGAGGAGTAATCTGTAAATATCCTTGAATGTATTCGTATATATAAATGGCTATACCTCGAGATGGATACGAATATTCGCAGAGCTATAATAGCCGCAAAGTTGGATCATACGGAATTGTGTAAGCCCAATCCATTATATATATATATATATATATATATATATATATATATATAACATATATTATAAGCCGTCACCTGCTTGACTCGGCATTACTTCTTACATCAAAAATCTCATTTCTGCCCTCCTCAACCCCCCGCGTAATTCCAGCCTCACCCTTCTTATTTTTTATGATTATAATGTCTCCACCATCTCATTCACCAACCTAACCCTTCTCTTCCCTCATTCGTTAATTCCAACATTGCCCTTCTCCCTTGTCCACCGCCATTTGAAGCCCTTTCATTCCATTACCGCACAAACGACACAACAATGCCTTATCGATTTTTACTTTACACATGTTACGTTGCTGTGTGATCCCGTTGTTACGTGCTATCTCCTGGATATCTCTTCATCCATGCAAGACGTGTTCTTTACAAATACGTGAAACACCACTAAGGTGCACTTTGTATCACACTTGCGCCCAAGACATCCCCCAGCTCTGCTAAGTCCGGCAGCACCATTGATGGTCCGAGATGGACGGCTTGCCATTTGCAGAAAATACGCCTCCTGCAGGTATGTCCCTTCCTCAAAACATATCGGCCTCTCTTCCGTATATTTCGTTATTACTCAATTGCCGGGTGATTATCCTTACATCTACACTCCAATATATTGCTGTTCATAAACAAATCCTGTGCATGACAATTTGTTATACTAACTTCTATCCATGGAGATGGAGGACTGGCAAACGTTTCTGACGTGGGTCTTACTCATTCTCTCCTAACCTTAGGCTTCACTTTAGTAAATCAAATTAATTAATTTTGGATGAATCCCATGCAAATAATAATAGACAAAGAAATCCTCCTCCAGCTAAACTCTTATGGAATACAATGTTATGCATAGAATGACTTTTACCTATTGAGTGATGTCCTATCCACTCGGTATCTATAGAGTGACTCTTTTGGAAGAATACAATGTTATCCATAGAGAGCAGCAGAGGTTAATAATCCTTGGGCAGGAGCTAAATAAGAGTAAGCAATACCGGATAAAAGATTATTTCTTTCCCTGTGATAAACAGAGCTAAGTAGGAGTATGCAATACCCAATAAAAGATTAATTCTTCTCATGTGATAAAGAGAGCTAAGTAGGAGTAAGCAATACCTGATATAAGATGGTTAGGCTTACAAGAAAAACCACCCAGCATCATTCGACATCCGTAGAAGTTGTACACACTGGAGATAAAAACCTGCATCGCTCGGAGAATAATCTACCTATTGCTCCATTATAGCATGGTTTAAACACAAATAAAACCTACATGTTAATATAGAGCTGCAAGTGCTCAGAGAAGGCTGGGTTGCAAGGAACTCACCTCGATTCGAGGGTGTACTAATACATACATTTCTTGCTGATTATATTTCTCATGTCATCAGCATGTCTACATTATTTCTTGGCGAATAAAATTCATATAGATCTTTCTAGCAAAACTTCTTTTTTTCCTTTTACTACTATTATTCTTGAATATATTTTATTTTTCAGATATGTTGTCGAAATCAATTGATTCACATTGTTGATATACTCATTCCTAATGCAAATGTCACCCGTAACTATTTTTTCTAAAGATGATCTTTATATGTTAGCTATCATATACATAGGGATTTAATCCGATATGAACATATTCATATCTATATGTTATCAAATCACCAATAAATAGATGTGAATGATTTCTTTATTTTGTTTGCAGCATATGTAAAAAACGTTATGAATTTATATTTATTATACGTATATGGATACATAGAGAAATACTGATATTTAATTATTTTATTTTATTATATTTGTCTGTCTTAGATGATACAATTTTATCTTTGCTTACAAATGGTTAAGTGTAAGATCACTTAATTTGTTTAATGAAAATTTATAATTTTAGGGCACCAGATGTACATATATAAATCTTGCTTTCCCGTGCAGCGCACGGGTATCCCACTAGTATATATTAAAGGGCGTCAGCCCATTAATTTTCGTCACGGAAATTCCACTTTTACCCTCAGCGGTTGATATCCCCGCCGTCCCCGCCCATATTTCCCTTTCTACCCCTACCAAATCCCCTTAAAGTCCCCCATGTCCATATATCCGAGAACCCTTGCTTTCGTCTCCCTTATCCCACATCAATTCTCACGGGGATGTCACTCCTTCCCATCTGCCAAACGTTTCCGCCTCCCCTACCCGCAACCTCCTTTTTCGACGAAACTTGCCTCACCTCCGTCACCTCTCTGTTGCGCTCGGCCTCCCCTCCCTACAGTCACACCACCACTGTCACACCCCTCTTATCCCTTCTTCATCCCAAAACCCTTGCGGTTGCGTCCTCGGCTCTGTTCATATGGTGCATGCCTTCGCCGCTACACCATCTCTCCTTGTGACCTCACTCCTCTTTTTCTCCCAACTTCACCTAAAGGATCCATATTTCTCATGATGTCGTGTTTCATTGCCCCAAATGTCACCTCTATCCTCTTTTTTGCTTGGAAGACATCGTTGTTGGGGCTTCTCCTCCTCCCATGGTCTTCGATCCAAACACCCATCCCATACCACCGTGTTGTCCTCCTCTCTGGTTATACTTGCAATTCTAACTCCTCTTCCCTCGCGGCACTAAACCCACCCCGCTACATATAGGTCTACCACCCTCCCGAAGAAGTGCAAGAACACCAACAGCGCCGCCCTATGCTTCACTGCAGCCACCGTCCCGACGTCCATGAACGCCCAATCGAGGTTGTCAGCACAACAAATGAATGCTTGAACCGTTAGGCGATGGGAGGCTGCTCGGGCTCATCCCGAGATTATGTGGGGAATTATCAGTTTTGCATCTTAATTCCTACAATTCCCATAAGAGAGGAACATGGGCATACAACACTAATTGTTGGGGTTGTTGTTCTAATTATGATGCTAATCGTTTGTCTCTTTATGAGTTTCTTACGGCTAAAAAAGAAATAAAAAATAATTTTGAATACCTCATTTGAATTTTATCACTCCAATGTCTGTCACGGGGATCTACACGAGGCAATAGGTGGGTTTTCTACAAAGAATTGACTGTGACAAGAAGTTACAGGTGCGTCACAAAGGACATTTGGAGCAATACAGGAACATAGTGTTCGTCAAGGTGCTGAATTGCGGGAGAACATGTGGGTTATTGGGGTTCATGGCCGACTGCAAGATGTTGAGGATCAAATGGAAAAAACGCCTCTTAAAGGGTGCTCAGCTGGTGATACGGTGCAGACTGCAATGGTCGTCAATTTAAGGCTTTGGTGTACACATACTACCCACAAGGAGTAAAGAGTATGGGAAGCTAAATCTCTTTAAGAGAATATATATATAGCTAATGATGTTGTATTAGCTCTTAATTACTTTCATTACGATAGTGAGACGACGGTGGTTCACGGAAACTTGTAACTGAGTGACATTCTCCTTGAAGTAGATTTGGCCGCACTCGATGTAGATTTTGAACTTGCAAGGTCTCTCAACAAGATTGCTAGCTAGAATGGTGGCAATCATGATTACCATGACTGTGAAGGGGATTATCGATTACATCGTGTCATGTCCGTGTGCAATATGTAACTGATCTCTTATTTTGAATTCCTGTTTATGTTAACTTAATTCATAAAACTTTCAACGATAAAGTATGGTATGGAAAGTCCAATCCCAACACAAGGGGATCGTACGTATAGCTTTGGTATACTAATCTAGAGATGTTAACAAAGAAGAGTTACTAATCTAGAGATGTTAACAAGGAAGAGCCCCACGGACAGCGGATTAGCGGAGAACATGAACCTTCACAATATATTGATAGGAGTTATCTAAATAATATTCATGATATCATTGAATCAAAAATTACTTGAAGAGGGAGATGATAGAATCTCAAAACAAGATGTATATGATTGCATGGTTTCAAATATAAAATGACAACAATCTACAGAATGCGATAGAGATTGTAGGCTAGCCAAGCTATTTCTACGAGGTTCAAAATCATAAAATGAAACACCTCACCTTAATAGATGTTAATTTCAAAATATAAAACGACAACATTCTATACGAATGTTAAAGAACTGTTAAGCTAGCCAAGTTGTTTCTACCGGATAAGGAATTCGGTGTTCGCATAATGTGGATCCTTTGCCATCATAGACGCTATTGTAGTTACGCGTGAAACACAATTGCCCGTGCATAGCACGGGCTCCCTACTAGTCATATCTAAACTTAATCAAGGTCCGAAAATTTAGGTATTTTTTCACTACAAGGAATTAGATCTAAGGCAACGAGTAATTTGAATATTCGTTGCTATATCTTCCGATGTTAAAGATATAACAACTACTATCATTCGTTGTCAAATGATCTTTATACTTGTAATTAACAATAAATATCATATTTGTTGTTAAAGGTTCATATAACGATGATTTTTTTGTTGAATTACTCGTTAAAATTCACGTTAATCATTGCCATATTTAGCAACGATTAGAAGAAAACGACAACGAATAACCGTTGTTATATGATTCGTTACGAGGAATATAACAAAGAATATTATATTCGTTGTGAATTTAAAGAAGTAAGCAACGATTAATATTCGTTGATATATATTTAACTACAGAAGATATGGCAACGAATATTAAATTATTCATTACCTTAAGTCAAATTTCTTGTAGTGTTTACTGTTGTGCCCTATTAAATCCTGCAATACAAAGTTATGCCATTTCCTTTCTTGCAATATCAGTTGTGCTCATATCTTCTTTCACCCTTATCGATCATGCCCTTCTGTAATTTTTACTGTTAGTGAAATAAAGCAAATCATGGTTTATACAACCCAAAGCTTGACTCAGTGAAAATTTCTTACAGTTGTGCACCTGTGATTTTCTGAAAATTACACTTGTAACCTTGAGATAATGTCTGTTTGGGAAGGAAATGGATGGAAACTAACCCAATGGGCACAACTATTAGTTGCTCAAGATGATATGGAAACAACTGTTATTGCAAAAAAAAGGACCTAACCAATATTGCAGAATCTAAAAGGGGTACAACTAATAGAAAAGCTCACAAAAAATAAGTCCGATAAAAAGTGTGTTTTCTTCATTTCGAGAGTATGTCCAGTTATGTTCATTTTTTGCGGTAATGCCGATAAAAAGTACTCGTATGCCTTATATTCTTACAAAATTCACAATTCTACCCTTCCGTTAAGATAAAATAGGGACACAAACTGTAAAATTTGTAAGAATATAGGAGGCGTTATTATAATAAATCTATGTGCATAACTGTAATCGTAGAATCTTGAAAGGACACAAGTGTAAAAAACTTAGAAACTAAATGATAGTTGAGAATGTACTTGCATTAGTTAAAGCCAATAATTAAATAACAGAGGCCATTAAGATAAAATGAGGGCATAAGTGTAACAACTGAATGATAGAACTGTGAAATTTGTAAGAATGTAGAGGTTGTAATTATAATAAATATATGGTATAACTGTAATGCAAAATAACGGAGGGATACGAGCGTAAAAAACCTAAAAATTAATTGATAGTTGGGTTTGCCTTAGTTAAAGCCAAAATTAAATAATTAGTAGTTTGTTTTCATGAAATCTATATTGCACAACCCTAAGTTACAATTGTTACAGTTAACTGCCCATGTATTCTTAAATTAGTTATGGTAATTTCTGTCATTGCTTAAAATGAAAAAGATAAGCGGAGTTTATCTTGGGATAATATAATTTTATCTCGAAAATAAACCATCACGAAATAAATAGTCACTTTATGGTTAGATCCATTATTTCTACGATATTTGTTACTGTCCTTATCTCTCAAACCAACCAAATGAGAATACATCGTAAATAATATATCTCATTTATTCATTATCCCACCTTATTCGCTATCTCTCTCGTCCGATCAGTCTCAGGACTCATGTGGTTGATCTGTACTCTGCCTCATCTTACAAATTGCTTAAAGTAACGAATAATTTAATATCCATTGACATGTATCTGCAATTAAATTCGTAACAAGGTAAATCGTTTGTTGGATTTTTTTATTATTTGACTTGTGACAAATATCGTGTTCATTACTGTATTTCTAATATTGAATCATATTTACCATCTTTGCCACTGATCATTGCTAATCAACAGTGATTTTTATATCAGTTATATTTTTTTTACAATATCAGTTGTGTCTCTACTTTCTTGGGCAATTAGAAGTTGTGCTCATCGAATTAGTTTTGCCATCAATGAGATAAATTAAACCAAGATTTGTACAACCAGCATGATTTAGCGATTTTTCTTACAATTGTACTCCTATAATTAAGGATGAAAACGAATGTGGATATATTCGTATCCGACCCGTTATCGTATTTGTTTTATACATATTTTAACATTCGTGTTCGTATTCGTTTTAAAATGGATGCGGATATGGATATCACTTTGACATTCGCTAATATTCACATTCATATTCGTATATTGGTTTTCGTACATAAGTACAGTAATAGATTTATTTATAACTATGTGTAACAAAATTTTATGATTGCATTCACCATTATTGATATAATTGTTATAAAATTACTGTATCTGGTATATCTATTTTATGTGTAAACCATCATAAACATGTATATTTTGGTTAATCTATTAAAAATTTGTATTATTATTCGTATCCGATTCGTATTCGATTTACATTCATATTCGTTTTTAAGGATATGGTAACACATTTTTCACATTCGTCAATATTCGTATTCGTATTTGAAAATGAATAAGGATATGATTATACCTATATTCGTATCCATATCCGACCGTTTTCATCCCTACCTATAATATTAAAAAATTACATTTGCACGCCCTTTTTAATCTTTCCAATTATACTTGTACCCATGAGATAACATCCATTTGATAAGGAATGGACATAAATCACATCAAGGGGCATAACTATTAATTGCCTAAGAAGGTAGGGGGTGCAATTGTTGTTGCAAAAAATGAGGGTATAAAATGATATTACAAAATCTAAGAGGGACACAACGGTAAGAAAATCCTAAAAAATGAATTTGTCAATATATAATTGTCATAACGTGAACCTTTATTAATAAATATATGTTCATTGCAACTTTGCAAGGATTAATATCCGTTGTTAAAGATTTAACGTCGGAAAATAGAAATATTCATTGTTGTAGGCTAATATTGTTGTCAGTGATTATACCAACATATCAAGTATCTCAAAAAGCTCCGGTTATATCATAGCACTGGTACACTAAGGGGGTGTTTGGATAGTGGGTTTAGGTGGGTTAAACTGGTTGCAGGTAACCTATTTTTGGGTTTTGGTGTTTGGATAGAGGGTTAAACTGGGGGTAGGTTAGAAGTGGGTTTGGGGTGATGTAATTGTATTGGAGTTTGAAAAAGTGAGAAGTTGTTGTGATGTGATTGTATTGAAGTTTGAAAAAGTGATTAGAAGTGGAGTAGTTTATAATTTTTATATGATATGATGGTATAGTATATTATTTTTTGATGGAATTGATGATGGAGAATTGATTTATTTAATTTTTTTTAAAAAGATAAAAAGTGGGACCCACGTGGAGGGAGAATATGGGGTAGTGGAGTTAAACCACCCTTGGGGTGTTTTAACCCGATACAAGAACGCATTGTATCGGGTTAAACCACCCCAAGGGTGGTTTAACTCCACTACCCCATATTCTCCCTCCACGTGGGTCCCACTTTTTATCTTTTTAAAAAAAATTAAATAAATCAATTCTCCATCATCAATTCCATCAAAAAATAATATACTATACCATCATATCATATAAAAATTATAAACTACTCCACTTCTACTTATTTTTTCAAACTCCAATACAATCACATCACAATAACTTCTCACTTTTTCAAACTCCAATACAATCACATCACCCCAAACCCACTTCTAACCCACCCCCACTTTAACCCTCTATCCAAACACCAAAACCCAAAAATGGGTTACCTGCAACCAGTTTAACCCACCTAAACCCACTATCCAAACACCCCCTAACACTTTTACCGGCACAAAAGCTCACAACAACATATGCATGTTGGATATTTTGTTTTTCAATTGAATATTGTATAAAAGGTTAAAAATCCAATCCATGTGGGTGGAATAGGTACCCCTTGGGATGCTTGCAGGTGTGTGTGTCTATATATAAGAGAAACTTCAAATGAGGCATTAATTAAATTAATTTAATGATTGAAAACCTATTTTGGTTATTTTGTCACATTCTAAATATAGAATGTAACAAGTATTTTACCTAATATCTCTCCTCTTTCCATTGATTGACGGCGCCCCCTCACTCCTCTCTCTCAAGATTTGTCATCGACATGGTGGACGGTGGTGGACCTCGCACGGGATGAGGGGTGACAAGCACGCACCCCTGGTGGTGACGCGTGCTCTCCTCCAGGCGGTGGTCGATGGAGGGGTTGAGCGGCTTCGATCTGCAAGCGGTGGAGGTTCGAAACAGAGCAACGGTGGTGGACGTGGATGGCGACTCCTCTCCTCCAATGGCGGTAGGCGTCGACGGTGGCAGACGCGGTGGAGATATCGGTCGACGACAAGTTCCAAACGCGATGGAGGTGTTGCATCGAGCAACAGTCGACGATGAAGGTGACGGTAGCCACGATTGTGAGGTAATGCATGGATTTACATTGTGATTTAATAATTTACATAATTGGCCTTTCGATTTACATATGGATTCACTTTTTTACAAATATCATTGTTGTTTTATCTTATTTTGCAGAGCTCTCCGCGAATTTTACAAAAGAACGCGATATATATATATATATATATTTATATTTATTTATATTTATTTATATTTATACTTATATTTATATCCGATCTGCCTGCACTTATGTTTTATGTAGATTTTGATATCCATATCTGCAAACATTTTGAAGTGGATATGAATATGGATATCAATTTGACATCACAAACACTGACAATATATAACATTTTTTTATATCTTTTTTCATCATATTTGGTATTGGATTTTCACCCCATGAACCTTAAAATCTTTGTAAATTACCTTCTTGACATTGTAAACGTCATTATTATCCCCTAAAACCCACAAAGTTCGTATCTCTTATGCTACATATCATGTGCTTAACTCTCATCCATTTGATTGTTAAAACTAACCAAATTCCGTTAACTTCTTTAGCATAATACCCATTATGTTATCAAATTTACAGAGAATGCTCTCCTTCATTTCTCCCCCATCAGCCTCTTCCTTCGCCCCCATTTCTCCACCTAACATTAATCTACACCCATCCCCTCAACCTCCATCGTCCACCACACCGACCAACCCCCAACCTCTACCCATACCTCCCCTCAAACCGTCGTTCCCCTCTATGACTTCTGTCCATACGCCCCCCCCACCCTCCCCCTGACCTCCGCGCAGACTCCTTTCGCCTCCACCCAAACCTTCCCTCCTCGCTCAAACCTTTGCCCAAACCTCTCCTTCTCCCCTCCGCCTCCTAACATACCTCCCATCCATGTCTCCCTTTGACCTCTCCTTCCTCCCCTCCGCATCCGCACGGACCCACCTCCCCCCTCATCTCTCCATTCAATCTCGCAAAGCAACAAACCTATAGCTTAAACATCCCCCTCCCAACCTCTCAGAACAACATGCATGTAACCCGAGCGTCGATGATCCGAGCCTCCCAAAACAACTCTCGTGCATCCACCGGAGCCACACCCCAAGCCCCGCAGTACCACCTCCCTTGTATCTGAGGTTAAGAATGAAGGAGAGAGGGTAATGGGAGATCCGCTGTCGGATTTCATATGGTAAGATTAGCCAAAGATTAACCCAACCAATTGACTCAAATAAAGTTAAAGTTGACGGCAGGGTTCGTGGTATAAAACAAAACATCTTTACAGGGTCGAGATAATGATAACGATGTTTATAAAGTCGAGAATGTAATTTATAAAAACTACAAGATTCGGGGTAAAAATCCCAAGTATATTTACTATATCTCATCTATTTCATTTATATTTAAGATAATCTATAAAGTATTTCTAATACATCTATATTCATTTTTTAAGGATATTATCATATCAGGATATTCTGTATTTATATTTAAAAATGGATTAAGATACAGGTGACCCATATTTCCTTATCTCAATCCGCACATTTACATCTCCAATGCCAATACATTTCCAATGAAGATAATGAATCGGGTCGGGGCTCCGACCGTTAATTTGCACAGCCCTCGACTCACGGAGGGTTTCACAGAGATGGGCGGGAAGCGGCGGAGGCAGAGGCGGAAGAACTTCCCTTCCTCCCACGGCGGCGACACCCGCCAGCCGCCCTCTCCCAAGTCCAAGGAGATCGACGCCATCCTTTCCAAGCTCCGGCGCATTGTCGAACTCCAGGACGGACCTCGCCACCTGCCCTCCCACCGATCGAGTTTGCTTCGTGTTCTATTTATTTATTTATTTATTTCGGGAACGCATGTGTTGACAGGGGATTCCAACGACTGCGAGGAGAGCCGGAAGAAGCACGGTGCCAGGATTGGCCTCTTTTTGATTCCAAGGTTTTCTTAATCCTTACTACCTGGAACTTGATCTTTAAGTATTCGTCTGGTTATTGCTTTTGATTTATTTGATTTCGTTCGCGCTCGAGGTTATGCTACTTGATATGCAACTGTGGGATTTGGAAATGTGTGTACACTGATGCCACTTTTTTTTGTTCTTGCTGTGGACACACTTGCAGACTTTACACCACATATGACTTGTCTATCACAATTTTGCAATAGGTTGTTGCTGTATGGATGGATTGCTTGTAGATGCCTGATGCCATTTTCCCTTGGCGGGATTTGTTGAGTTTTTCCCAAATCTGCAGATAAACAGGGGGAGGAGCTGTGACAGTGGTTATGCAGCTTATGCTTTGAGAACGCCCTGACACGACCTCCCTTTGAATTACATGGGATTGTCTTGATTGATGACCAAGTTAGGAAGTCGCACGAGAGATTCCCCTGACATGACCACCCGGATGTTCTGTTTGTTGACACATTTGCTTCATGTGGGGGTGCATCTGAGGTTGGAAGGGATGTTTTGGAGATTATTCTTATCTAGTTTTGGCTTGTGAAGCAGATGTGTTGTGTTTGTATATGGGGTTTGTCACTTAGCTTCTTAAGGAGGAAGGGCCAGGGCATGAGGGTGTTGAAACTTGGAAAGATGAATAGAGCGTTGCTGATGAAGTGGGTGGTCAGGTCATGGGGACCATGTTGACAATTTGCTTTGTAGATTTCTGAGAGGTTTGAATGATTCCTCCACCAGGTTTGCCTTCACAGTTTAGAGTGTGAGATTGTATTCCACATTTTGGAAAGGCATGTTCTATGTCCTACGCCTACCTGATTCGCCCCCTTTTGGGTTCATGGTCCTTAGTGATTGAATGCTACGATTTCATGCTTTCTCCGCTACTTTTTCGGAGCAACGGTTTATGATGTTATGAGGTTGACAACGGAGTTGTAATCATGATGGTTTGTCATTCGTCATTAGAGATCATTAGACTCGAGGAGATAGACCTTTTTGGTTAGAAAGTCATACAATGCACTCAAGGGGATGCTATTCTCATCAAGGATAACATATTGATTTGGAGATCAAAGGCTTTGTCAATGGTGAATATATTTTTATGACTTTCTACCCACGTATGGGGGTGATAATGAAAGATGCTCATGTGCGGCATCTTCTCTAGCATTGGTATCACCTGTCCATTTTTCAAGAGGAGTCGTAGGATATTTGATCATAGACTTCTTCTTTTATGGGTTTGCTCTGGAGGACCAACCTGGTGCAAATATGGCTTGTGTAGATACCTCTTGTTCTAAGGGTTTTGGGAGGAGTCTCAGAAGTATTGTCTATTGAATCATTGATCTAAGAGAAAGCTTTTGCTTTCTTGTGGACTTTGTGACTAGTGGGGAATACTTCATTTTTTCATGGTGAGCGATTCTACATGAAAATGTTTTGGCTCTCTCAAATTTTATTTTTGATTCTTGGCTCTTAGGCTTACAAGTTCAGTGAGTGAGTAATACATTACTTAGGTTAACACCTACCTAGGGAGCTCATCCTTCACTTTTTCTAAAAAAACTTTCTAGGTATAATTTAAGCATGTCAATAGCCTTTTCAACCCACATGTTACTCCTTATTTTTGCTCAAAAACAGTATCTCCAACTTACCCATCTATTTTATTGTCGGACCAACCAAAAATGAACATGTGTTTATCTCTACACGAGGAAGTTACCTTTCCAGTCTACTTGTCCAATCAAGTTAACCAATAACCGTTAACAGTCAAACCTCTCAGATGTTGACAAAATTTTCTGCTTTATCTTTTCTTTCCACATGCCATTTCTTTTTATATATCCATGTTGGTTGCACCTTAACTTTCCTGGTTGATACTCACGCCAGGAGTAAAAAGAGAAAGGCGTTCAGTGACCCTCATATTCAGAAATTGATGCTTGGTGAGAACTTGACAAAATGACAACGTAAAAAAGAATAAGCACTTTATTTTCTTTTCTGGCAGTTACAATTAATCAAGATCTCTGTACGTACTTTCTCTATGTTGGTAGTTTATGTTTTGGGATTCTTTATAAATTTTAAACATTCTGGTAGAAATATCAAAATAAAAACAAACATAATGTTTACGTTCCTTTCAAAAAATAATGCAAATGGTTCATGATGATCTCGAAAGATCATCCTACTCCAGGGGAGAAGAACTATCAAAAGAGCATATATTTGTATTAAACTTATCGAGAAATACCATAGGTGTGGAGCTTTTATATAACCATCCTATCACACATATTCGTTGTTGAGGAAAATACTTTGTTGTTTATTCATAGAGTCCAAAGATTCTCTTTTATAGAAGAGAGGGACCCTAATGAGCAAATTACATAACAAGGACATACAAATAAATAAACGGTAAAAAGAGTAATATAGCATAAAAATTCGCAACACTCCCCCTCAAGATGGAGCATAGATATCTATCAACCTCAGCTTGGAACAATATATCTGAAAGGCTCCTCGGGTTAAAGGCTTGGTGAGCATGCCTGTTGTCTGCTTACGTAAGCTAACATGATATGTAAAAATGAAAGCCTTCTGGATCATGTTTCGAGTGTAGTGACAGTCTACCTCGATATGCTTGATTCTCTCGTGGAAGGCTGGATTGTTCACAATAAAAAATATAGCGTGTTTGTCGCATTGGAGGTGCATGGGAAATGGGAAGATGCACCTCAATAGCTAGATCAATCAGAATGGATTTGACCCATATCATCTTTGTACTCCCTTGTACCATAGCTTTGTATTCTGATTCCGCACTAGATCTGACGACAATTGTCTGCTTCTTGCTCTTTCATGATACCAAGGAGTTTCCTATGAACACAATGAAGTCAGAGATAGACTTCTTGTCTTTGGAGCATCCCGTATAATCTGCATCTGCATAGGCTGTAACAGTAAGGGATGTGCCTCTACTAAATAAGGGACCAGTACTAGGTGAGGTCATCAAATACCTCAAAATCATATGGACTATATCCATATGTGCCTATCTAGGCTGCCCCATAAACTAAATCACTTTGCTTTTTGCAAAGGATATATCTGGCTTGGTGATGGTCACATATACGAGCTTCCCAATGAGCTCCATGTATCTCCTCTTGTCTACCTCATCAGTGTTATCATCATATAGCTTCATGCTCGGGTCCATAGGAGTAGTAGCTAGCTTGCAATCTGGCATACCCATTTGAGAGAGAATCTGTAACATATTTCCTCTGGGTCATCACAAGACCTCGCTAGTTCTTGGCAAACTCCAATCCAAGGAAGGAGATATACCGCTAAGGTCCTTGGTTACAAACTATTGATCAAGGAAAGTCTTAGTTGTTCGAATACCCTATACATTATCCCTTGTATTGATGATATCATCTACGTACACCAGTATAGCAACAGTTCCTCTTTGAGACTTCTGAATAGACAAAGAATGATATGCAGTTGATCTTACGAATCCCTTCGCTTTATCATGTTCGAAAGCTTTTGAAACCGTGCTCTTGAACTCTGCTTAAGGTCATAGATTGTCTTATGAAGTCTGCACACCTTCTGACACTCCTTCTCAGTATTGAACCCATGTGGCTGTTGCATGTACACTTCCTCTTATAGGTCACCATAAAGGAACACAATCATCACAACAAGCTGATATAGAGGCCAGTTTTGTGTGACTGCAATAGAGAGAATGATATGTAATGTAGAATAACGAGCTACGTGAGAGAAGATATCATGATAGTCCATCACATAGGTCTCGGTGAACCCACGAGTCGCAACACATGCCTTGCCTTATAGCAATCGATGTTGCCATCTGCTTGATGCTTCATAGTAAACATCCACTTGAATCCACAACTGACACATCTGCAGGATGTGTAACAATGCTCCACGTGCCACGTGACTATAAAGCGGCCATCTCCTCCTCCATGGCCATGCATCATTGGCTCACTTTGAAAGCCTCTTGATATGTATGTGGGATTTCGATGTTAGATAATCCCACGATAAATTGCCTGGAATCTGGCGAAAGTCGCTCAAAAGATACATGCATAGCGAGGGGGTATTGCCATAGGAATGTTTGTCTTTCCGCAAGATAATGGACCACCTCAAATCATTTTGTTGTGATGATTCTGGCTCATCATGTATTTCTGCTTGCTCATCATTTGAATGTCCATGTTCATCATACAAACCACCAGTATCGTTAGATGAAATCGGATTTTCAGAATTTACCTGAGACGTGCTGGATGTTGGAGAAGGCGTTGGAGCATGAAGTATATGCTCATGGATATGTGTAGGTGGAGGTGAAAGAACATCCACATCCTCAGACTCAGAGGGACTCAATCTGTCGCATGTAGGAGAATAACGCACAGACTCAAAGAAAGTAGCATCAGCATTGGCATAATATTTTCCTTTGGTAGGATCAAAATAACGATAACCCTTTTGGGTACGTGAGTACCCAACAAACATACATTTGACAGCTCGATGAACGAGCTTATCACGACCATGATGCAAGAGGTGGCAAAGGCCACAAAACCAAAAACTCATGCCTTGTGAGAAAAAGGTTCTTCTCAGGAAAAGCAAGGGAGATGGGTGCCTTTTCGTCCAAAATGGAAGATGGCATCCGGTTGATAAAATAGCATGATGTTGTCACATCATCATCCCAGAACGAATGAGGAGCCCGGCTATGTATGAGGAGAGTCCCAGTGATATCCAAAAGATGATTGTGTTTGCTTTCTGCTGAGAAGTACATGGACATGAAGTCTAATGGATAATGTCACATCAGCTTAAAAAATGAGACGGTTGTGTAGTACAGATCTCAAGAGCATTATCATAACAAATATATTTTATAGAAAAAGAAAATATGTTTTATTTCAATCGCAACTTTCTGAATCAACATGCTAGCACCAGACTTATTCTTTAACAAAAATAACCATAATATACGAGAAAAATCATCGACACACACTATATAATATCTATATCCTGATAATCAAGAACACAACTTGGACCCCACATATCTAGATGAAACAACTTAAAATGCTCTGACTACTACGTCTTTGACGACTTGAAAAGCTGGGTCGATGATGCTTTTCCAAGTTGACATGGTTCGTACTGGAAATTTGAATTGGTTGAGATGCCATGGATGGGGCAACGAATCTTTTGCAGCAGAAGATGACCAAATCTGAGATGCCACATGTATAAAGAAATTGAATTAACAGAAAGAGAAGTTGCTTCGGTATAAGGAGATTGGGTCAACCTGTATAGCCCACTACGTTCACGACCACATCCAATCACCATGCCTGTGAGTATATCCTGTAAAACAAGGGAACTAAGGTCTAATATAGCACGACAATGTAAATATTTTGTAATCTGACTTATAGATAGTAAATTCATTGAGAAGGCAAGAGCATGAAGAACGTTTTGTAGACGCATGGAAGGAGTCAAATGCACCTTCATGTCCGGGCAATAGGGGAGTGTGTCCCATCATCAATAACCATTGATCTACCTAGTTGTGCAGGTCTATACATGCTAAAATGTAAGCGATCTTCATAGAGACGATGAGCCGCTTTAGAGTCCATTATCTATTATGAGGGATCTGGTCTAGAGCGACCAATAAATGCACGAGTAATACATGACGTACTAGTAGACGCAGAAGCAACAATGTTTGATGGACCAATACTGGAAGATCCAGTGACCGGTGGCATGATCTCTCTCAAACGGACAACAAAGTCATCATAACGATGATGAGAGAGATCAAGAGCAGTCTGAACATGCTCAGCAACATGGAAGGACATATCGATATCGGTATCGATATCGGTACCATGTCGATACCGATATATCGCCGATAAATCGACGCCATATCGCCGACATCAGGATTCAACTCGCCTTTTTTGCCTGTCGATACCCGATATCGGACATATCGACAATATATCGGTGACCTGTCGATACCGATATATCGCCGATATATCATCGATATATCGGGATACGACCTTCCATGCTCAGCAACACATGCTGGCGGTGGCAAGTCATGTTTAGAGTAATACATGTCCTTTGAGTGACCTGATCGATGGCAATATGAACATGATTGATGTGGGTGTGGACCTCCTCTGCTATGTGTGCCCTGTCCTCTGAATGGAGACAATCCACCTCTATCACAGGAAGCTGCCATCATCGACGATGTTTGAGAAGATGTGACAGAGGGGACACTCAGTTTGCTCAGCTTGCGGTAAGCTTCCTCTATAGGTAGTATGGTAGCATTTGTGAGAAGCTGAGAATGCGTTGAGTCATATTCTGAGTTAAGAACAACCAAAAACACCCTTATCATTATAGAATCTATATAGGTCTTATGCTGCTCTGGTAAGTCCGTCAGGGGTATATAGCTATGGAGTCGCTATGTTGAAGAGGACAATCATGGCGTGAAGATGTGTACATGGCGTGAAGAGGACGATCACCCTGTTTGGTTGTGAAGATATCATGTTGAAGTTACAATATATTCAACTCATTGCTCGCTTGAGAGTATGTACCTGTGGGGATGTTCTACATTGCCTTTGTTGTGGGTTGACTTAGGATTATGGCCTCAAATTTCAGCGAAATTCGGTCGAATTTTGTCGAATATCAATATCCAGTCGAAATCAAAATTCGACCGAAATGACCAAAATATGGGGGGTCCTAGTACAAAAAATGACCGAAATGATCGAAATTCCGGTCGAAATTCCACCGAAATTCTATTTTTGGTCGATATCGAAATGGTGACCGAAACCGACATTTATGGCCTTGCTTAGGATATCATTGGCTATCTCAATAGAAATAGTATTGGATAACAATACCTTGGCATATACATCATTTGCCTCCCATGAGGCATTAGTCCCGGTCTTGTTCACTAGCTCATCTTGTGTTACACTTACCATGTTTCTGCAGTAGATTTGTGAAGTGCATCGCCTACAACTTGTAGTTTGTATCGTCCATCTTGACAATAGGTGCTGGACCCTTGAAGGTACATATAGATGGCGTATCAACTCTGCTTTCTGACATCATGGACAAATAACTAGAACCTTCGACAGATCATGAAGTGTTTACACAGACATGAAAAAGAGTGGTTGTTGGTGTAGACTCATACCACAACCTACCCTAATCAATTGTTGGTGCAAATGAACCTAAACGATATGATTTTTCTGCTTTTCAGACCAAAATCAGGCGAAAGAGCTCTGAAATCAGGCCAAAACTGCGAAATCAGACCAGAAGACCGAGTGGGGAGTGACAACGGATGTATGGGTGTTGGGAAAAATGAATGGCTTGTTTATTCCATAAGCCCTAGGCTCTCTTATATAGGAGAGTAGCCTATGGGTAAATTACATAAAGCATACTATGAAGAAAATAAAACAGAGAAGAGGTACAAATACTACTACTATATGCGTTAACACTCCCCCTCAAGATGGAGCATATATATCAATCATGCTCAGCTTGGAAGCACACTTCTGAAATGGGCCTCGTAGCAATGCTTTGGTGAATATGTCCGCAGTCTGATTCTCTGAGGTAACATGAGACGTAGCAATGAATCCTTTCTGAATCATATCACATATGAAGTGACAGTCCACCTCAATGTGCGTGGTCTGCTCATGGAATGCTGGGTTGTATGCAATGAAGAAGGCGGCCTGATTATCACATTCCAAGTTCATAGGAAGTAATAGATCTAAACATAGGTCTGTAAGCACAGCTTTCACCCACATCATCTCTGTAGTAGCCTGGGCCATAGCCTTATATTCGGATTCAGCACTAGATCTAGCTACCACCGTTTGTTTCTTACTTCTCCATGAGACTAGGGCATCTCCAACATAGACGGCATACCCTGAGGTGGACTTCCTATCCTTGGGACATCCTGCATAGTCTGCATCTGCACATGCTGAGATAGAAATCCCCTTTCCTTTCTTGAATAGCAGACCTGCACCTGGAGAAGATTTGAGATATCTAAGAATCATATGTATTGCATCCATATGCACCTGGCGTGGTTGCTCTATGAACTGGCTCACACGACTTACTGCAAATAATATATCTGGTCTAGTGATCGTGACATACAACAGTTTGCCTACCAGTTCTCTGTATCTTCTCCTGTCCACCTCCTCTGTGTTATCTTCATAAAGCTTCATGCTGGGATCCATTGGTGTCGTAGCAGGTCGACACCCAAGCATATCTGTTTCACTCAACAGATCTGTAACATATTTCCTCTGTGACATTACTAGCCCATATGAATTTCTAGCAAATTCAAGCCCTAGAAAATATCTAATGACACCAAGATCCTTAGTGACAAATTCACTACCCAGCATTTCTTTCGCCTGCTTTATGCCCTGTTCATCATCTCCTGTAATCAAGATGTCATCAACATAAACCATAATGACAGTGATACCTCTAGCAGTCTTCTGTACAAACAAGGAATGATCAGCATTGGAGCGTTTGTATCCTTGTTTCTCGAAGAGATCCGAGAGCTTCTGAAACCATGCTCGGGGGCTCTGCTTAAGGCCATAGATAGCCTTATGTAACCTGCATACCTTGGAACACTCCCCTTCAACAGCAAAACCAGGTGGTTGTTGCATATAAACTTCTTCCTGCAAATCTCCATACAGGAATGCATTCTTCACGTCCAATTGATGAAGCGGCTAATCTCGAGCAACTGCAACTGACAACAAGATCCGTAGAGTGGAATGACGTGCCACATGCGAGAATGTGTCAAGGTAATCCACCCCGTATGTCTGTGTGAAGCCACGTGCAACCAGACGCGCCTTGTACCTGTCAATAGAGCCATCTGCATTGTGCTTCACTGTGAACACCCACTTGCAGCTTACTGGGTTCATATCTGGAGGTATAGGAACCAAACTCCAAGTTCCTCTGGACTGAAGTGCCGCCATTTCTTCTTCCATTGCTAGCCGCCATCTACTATCCTGCAGAGCCTCATGATGATTCCGTGGAATATCTATAGCTGAAAGTGCCATAACAAAGGACCTGAAATCTTCAGATAGCCTCTCAAATGATACAGATGCTGATAATGGATATTTAGCACAGCTCCTCTTCGACTTCCGTAAAGCAATGGGAATATCCAAATCAGCTGTAGGCTCATCTGACTCCTGCACCACATCCTGTTCAGAAATGTCGTCAGATCCATCAACATTAATATTTTCATTACATACCATAGGTGAGCTAGTGGACGAGTCATGACCATGAGCTGGAGGAAGCCTGCGGGTATAATGGAACGGTAGCGATGCCATAGGCGGCGGCGGTGGTGGTGGTGGTGGTGGTGATGGCATATGAGGCAGTGGTGGTGATGGCATCTGAGGTGGTGGTGTCATGTATATGGCATCAGGAGGTATAGGTGGGAGCTGCTTGTCTCCTGATGCTGAAAAATATGTAACAGATTCAAAAAATGTAACATCTGCACTGATCATATACCGCCGACGCAGAGGATCAAAGCACTTGTACCCCTTTTGAGTTCTGGAGTACCCAACAAAGACACACTTGACAGCTCTAGGAGAGAGCTTGTCAGTACCAGGCGACAACTGATGGACAAATGCAACCGACCCAAACACACGAGGAGTAAGAGTGAACAGATCCTTGTCAGGATGAATAAGTGAAAACGGAATCTGTTCATTCAAGACAGACGAAGGCATACGGTTGATTAGGTAACATGCAGTGAGAACTGCATCACCCCAGTAGGAGTAGGGAACGTGACTCTGTATAAGTAGTGATCTTGTGACATCGAGAAGGTGACGGTGTTTTCTTTCAGCAATCCCGTTCTGTTGAGATGTATGAGCACAAGATGTTTGGTGAATAATCCCTTTTGAGGAGTAGTAATTGGCAAGAATATTGGTGCACAACTCTACAGCATTATCACTTCTCACAAGCTTCACAGACGTAGAGAAAACATTTTGTATTTCATTCAGAAAATGGATAATGATATTTCCTGCTTCAGATTTATTTTTCATCAGAAACACCCATGACACTCTAGAGAAATCATCCACAAATACTATATAAAATCTGTGTCCCTGATGATCGGGTACACGACTCGGACCCCAGACATCAATATGAAATAACTCGAACTTGGAGGTACTACTCCGACCTGGACGACTGGGAAAGGACGACCTGTGATGCTTTCCCAACTGACACGCCTCACACTGAATAGGTGTGTGAGGGAGACCATAGGGTAAAACTTGACGCAACTTCTGAAGCGGTAAATGACCAAAACGCAGATGCCATAATAAGGTTGATACTTGTTCAGAAGAGGATGAGGATCCAGCAAAAGGAGTCTGATTCAGGCGGTATAGGCCTCCTTGCTCATAGCCACGACCAATCACGTTGCCCGTATGGATGTCCTGGAAAATCAAAGAAGATGGATCAAAAAAATTGCCCGACAATGTAGATCCTCCGTAATATGACTAATTGACAATAAATTCATTGAAAAATCAGGTGCATGTAGCACATTCTTGAGCTGCATAGAAGATGTCAATCTAATCTCCCCTTGACCAGTGATGGGGGAATGAGTGCCATTGGCAATCACGACTGTCCGACCTGGAGGGATCTGAGTGTATCCTGAAAGCAGACTCTGGTCGCCACATAGATGATGTGTAGCACCCGAGTCCATAATCCATGGTAAAGTATCTGATCTACTACTGTTCAATGCAAGTATACTACCTGAGGTACTGGTAGAAGCGGAGGCGGAAGCAGCGGCATCAGACTGAGGCTCTGTAGTCAGTGCTGGGCCAGATGGTGGAATGATGCCCCTCAGGCGGGCAACTAGATCATCGAACCGTTGGTCTAAAGTAGCAGCAGATGGAGGCTCTATCTGCTCAGCAACTCGTGCGGATGCAGGAAATCCATGCTTCGAGTAGCATGTATCTTCATTGTGTCCAACTCGGTGACAGTAGGTACATGTTGGCCTAGTGCGGCCACCCCTTCCACGAGGTCCACGCCCACGGCCCTAGTGATGAAATCCGCGACCTCTGTTAGCTGCCATAGCTGACGAATTCTGACTCGCGGTTGTGGAAGGAACTGTGATCCGACTCAATCTATGAAAAGCTTCCTCCATGGGAGGAATAGTTGAGTCGGCCAAAATCTGTGATCATGCCGCCTCATACTCTGGATCGAGTGCAGCCAGGAACACACCCACCATGGTCGCATTCCTGTACGTCTTCTGCTGTTCTGGCGTGGCAGTAAGAGGCATGAAGCTATAAAGCTTCTCGAACATCCCTCTCAGTGATGTATAGAGAGAATGTAAAGGGCGACCATTCTGCTTGATTGTGAATATGTCATGTTGAAGTTGCAGAATCTTCGTCTCGTTCTTCGCCTGAGAGTATGTTGCCGCCAGAATATCCCACATATCCTTGGCTGTGGGTTGATGTAGGATGTCATTGGCAATTTCAATAGCCAACGTACCAGATAGCCAAACCTTGGCATATGCATCATCAGCCTCCCAAGAGGCATTGGCTCCAGTCTTCTCTGCAGGCTCCGGTTCGGTAAGAATGTGCTTCTTACCTGTTGACTTCATCATACTCATGAACTGCATTGCCCACAATTCATAGTTTGTACCGTCCATCTTGACAATAGGCGCTGGACCACGAAAGGCGCCAATAGATGGGATATCCGCCTTGCTTTCTAACATACTGGAGATGGAAGACTGGAGCGATTGACCGAAGATGAGCTTTGTCTACAATGACATAGACGGGATTAGTTGCATGTGTAGACCTCAAGCAACTAACCCCATGAAGATGTGTGTGCTAAACCTTACGCGCGCGCAGGAATCACGTGCTGGTACAGAGAAGATGCACGCGAGGTGATCGCGCATAGGTGATGGCGCACAGGAGCTACAGCGCGCGCAAGGATGCGCGCAAGGATGCGCGCAAGGATGCTACAACGCACGCAAGGGGGCGCACAAAGGCACTGGAGATGCGCGTGCAAGGCGCAGGCGCAAGGATGCTACAGCGCGCGCACTAGAGATGCGCTACAGATGCACGCGCAAGGATGCACGCACAGGAACTGCAGCACAGGCGCTGCAAGGAGGCGATGCGTGGTGCGCAGGCACGCTGCAAGGAGCGAGGCGCGCAGGCACGTTGGAGATGCGCACAGGCGCACAGCGCGCGTGCGCTGCACGTGGAGGCGCGGCGGCGATGGAGCAGAGCCGAGCTCGGGCGGCGCCGATGGAGCGAGAAGAAGAGGCCGGCGGGTGTGGTAGGGTTAGGGTTAGGGTTTCGAGAACTCCGGTCTAGGACCGTCGCTCTGATACCATGTTGGAAAAAATGAATAGCTTGTTTATTCCATAAGCCCTAGGCTCTCTTATATAGCAGAGTAGCCTATGGGTAAATTACATAAAGCATACTATGAAGAAAATAAAACAGAGAAGAGGTACAGATACTACTACTATATGCGTTAACAATGGGCATTGAACCAGGCAGTATGAGGATCGCCGACTTGCAAGATGCCGTTTGGGTGGCACCAGCCGCTGCTGGGCAGCGCTGGACTGCGTCGGAATGGCACTGGGTGACACTTGTTGCTGTTGGGTGGTGCCTTGGGGCACTGTCGAGCGGCGCTGGACTGCCCTGGGACTAGGGATGGGCATTGGGTTGGGCTGTCCATTTTTGGCAATGTCATTTTTATTTTTGGTCTCAACCATATAGGATTCATATAAACCAATTATCAAATAATTCTTTCGATTTTTTGGGTTATCTTTCAAGTGTATTAATAAATCCTTTGGCAGTAAGAAGTAAAATGCTAGAGTATTCATTTCTAATAAACACAGTTACTAAGAAATTCGATACTATAGTCCCAGTTATTCCTCTCATTGGGTCGTTGTCTAAAGCTAAATTTTGTAATGTATCTGGGCATCCCATTAGTAAACCGATTGGACTGATTTATCCGATTCTGATATTATTGATCGATTTGGTCGGATATGTAGAAATCTTTCTCATTATTATAGTGGATCCTCAAAAAACAGAGTTTTATCGGATGAAGTATATACTTCAACTTTCATGTGCTAGAACCTTGGCTCGTGAGCATAAAACCGCCGAGCTCGAAGCCCAGCCCACAAAGCCCGGCCCAGCCCAAGTCCAATAGAGGATTGGGTTGGGCCTAAAATGTCAACCCAAAATACTTTGGGCCGGACTCGGACTTGGCTCGGCCCAACCCGACCCGGAACAAGGCCCATCCTGTTCGGGGGCCCGAGGAATGGTCTGAAGTTGGCCTGAGGGTAGAGCGCAAGACCCAGCCCGAACATGGGCATGGGCCTAAGCCAAGACGTTTTGCCTATTAAGGTATATTGTATACGATTGTTGAAGTACCGATATTGCTACTGTTTAGCCATTGTTTTCTCATTGGAATATTACTACTGCTTAGCTATTGTTATAAATTCAAGATATGTGCAAACTTAGTTGTTCTGTAGACATCTTAGATTCTTATGCATGGTTTAATAGCTACTTTAATGTAGACATTCTTATGCTTGTAACTTCTTTTTCTGCGCTTGATTTAGGAATGCGTAATCATTCTCTTGAATGTATAACATGATCCATCATTTCCATATTTCTCATGTTGTGGTTTTCATGAACAGGAAATGAACCAAGGTTTGGACCGGTTCGACCCAAAAGAAACGGGTCGGGCCTGGGCTTGGGCCGAACAACACCAGAATATGTGGGCCTAAGCCCGGCTCCAGGCTCGAAATATTTAGATGGGTTTGGGCTTGGGCCTGGGCCCTTCAGGGCCCGACCCAGCCTGGCCCATGCCCATTCCTACCTGAGTCTGGCTGCAGCGTTGGGTTGCCGCGGGGTGGTGCCGTGGGGCACGACTGTGCATTGACACGCCTATTCGAGGCGCAATGTGAGGCCGCAAGGCGATGCTAGAAGATAAGGTTGAGAGGTGGAGCTCAGGGCTCAGGTCTAGGACCGCCATTCTAATACAATGTTGAGGAAAGTACTTTGTTGTTTATTCATAGAGCCCAAAGGTTCTTTTATATAGAAGAAAGAAACCCTAATGGGTAAACTACATAATAAGGATAGAGAAATAAACAAAAAATGTACTAAGCCTTCTCTCTCTATATTATTTATAGAGAAATAAACAAACTATAGAAAAAATAACATAACATAAAAACTCTCAACATTCGTGTCTCATTACCAAGGGATGTGGGGCTAAATAAGAGTGGGTATTGTCCTAATCACCACTCGGTGACCGTCCGAATGCATACACATATCACTGTGTGAATGCCTACCACTAGTCGACGTGAGAAAGATCAGGGTGGAGTGAGAGAATTTTTTTTTTGAAACCAAAGCTTTTCGGGGGAAGCACGCCGTGGTGTTCGCCCCAAATATTATTAAAATCAAAAGGAAAGAGAAGAGGGGGAGGAAGAAGAGAGATACAGACACAAAGGATCGAGAGGATCCCGCACCACACGCAACATGAATTACATTAGCAACCAGTCACTCAGAAGCAGATCAACGTGTGCTAAAACATTCTCCTTGTAAAACCTTTGTCCCTTGAAAATCTTAGCGTTCCTAGTGAGCCACAGCGCCCAAACGCAAGCGAACGGGCGGAGCAACTCCCTCGTTGTCCGATCAGCACCTGAACGCATGGATGCCCAAAACGAGTCAGCCGAGGATGCGTTGAGCCAAGAAACGTTGAGGTCCTCCCAGATAGTGCCAGAGCACGGGCAATGGAAGAATAAGTGTTGCAGAGTCTCCACATTTTCGCCACATAGCACACAGTCCAAAGAGTCAGACCCCGAGAGAAACCTAGCACATCTATCTCGGGTCAAGACCCTCCCACGCCTCAAGAGCCAAAGAAAGAAAATCACCCTCTCCGGAAGCTTTAAGCGCCACAGCCACCCAAGATCTTTGCATAGAAGGTTTCGGTCAGAGGTCAGGTGTTGCGAGATGACGTTGAAAGCCCGCCTTGACGAGAAGGTGCCGTCGCGCCAAACCCAATGATCCCTGTTAGACGTTGACGTTGGCTTTGGTGAGAGAATTAACTGAGCTAGAGGAGGTAGAAGAAGGCGCTGACAACGGAGGAAGAAGGCATTAGCAAATGGATTTTGTATTAGGGCAACATCGAGCATGTCTATTGGGATTTTTGTTTTGTCTTTTGAATTTGGTTGAATAATTAGATTTTGGTTATTAAAGTCTAGATTTGGATCCAAATAGATCCGATCAGCCAATTAGGTGCATATTAAAGCATATGCAGGACGCATATGCACATGGATTGCATAGTGTACCAATTCACATAATTAGTTCATTCCTCAAGCTGCATGGATAATATGTAGCCCATGCGGCCATGTGGTTGATTTCTTGAATACTGTATATACTCCTACCACTCCATCTCGAGTTAACGCCAAAAAAACTACAACTTGTTATAATGGATCGACCAATACATTTTCACTTGATTAAAAAAATATTTTCACTTGATACATCTTCTAAAGAACTAGGAGGAGACCAACATAAAGGTGACTTCACTGAGAGGAGACTCATGCTTGAAGGAGATGCTCAGAGAAGATAACTAGCTGGAGGATAACAATCTGAATCGGGTTGGAGTGCTATTGATCATGCAATCCAGTAGATGAGTCTTAAAATAATGAGGCAATTCCACGTAGCTCCTTTACAAAGATAGCAAAAGCAGACCTCTCCTATAAGGAAACGCGGATGAAATATCTCTTCATATGGAGGCGTCAAGAGTCGCTTCTCGCATATGGGGACTTCAAAGAGTCTCATATATGGGCATGTAGAAAGCTTCATCACATGGAAATCTCAAAGAGAGCGATCTTAAACTCAGGACCAAGTTTTGAAAAAAACGAAAGGCGGAACGAGGCATTTTCCCTAGTGGCGAGGTGAGGCGTAGCCTCGAAGCGTATCCTCGAGGCGATCAAGGTGTAAGCCTCAGTTTCTATAGGAATATGCTTACATAAAGTATAATAAATATATTTAATGATGAAATTATCTAAATTGACATATATACATTATATACCATTGTAATATATGATGAAATTATGAAGATAAGAACGTGAAAGAAATGATATGTAAATTTCATGAACCTATCCACTAAATTTCTACCCAATCAAAAATAGAATTATTGGCAGTAATTGTCATTAAAATATCGAAGGTAACACATTTTTCACTAAAAATATTGTGGTGCATAAAAAATTATTAGATATACTTGTTATATGACTAATATATAAAATATGACAACATTGGCATGCGTTGAATCTAATCTTATTTTTTCTAGTTGGTATATTATATCGCTCATTATGTCTCCTCTTTTAACACTAGTTTTTCTTTAAGTTGTATGGACTGGGTATTTAAAATTGCAATATTAAGAATTTCTTGAAAAAAATAGATAAGTTTAATGCTCAATATGAATATGAACAAATTTAAAATTCCAAGCATTCATCTTGTAAATATATATCGTAGTTGTGACAACTACACATTTATAAATATCTAAAACTACAATAAGATAATTGAAATCTTTAGAAAATACTTTAAAATCCAGAAAACACCTCACAGAATGCCTCGTTCCGCTTCGACCGCCTCATAGCCTCGGACCGCCTTGATCTTTGAGGCGCACGCCTCATCAATACCATCCAAGGCGTTCGCCTCGAGGCGAAAAGGCCCCGCCTCGACCGCCTCGAGGCTAGCCTTTTCATTCCATGCTCAGGACCATAGGCAAATGATGGCCAAAGATGAGTTTTGTTGGAAGATCTCAGTCAAAATAAAAGTCATACCCCACTCTTTCATTCCACTTTTTCCTCGTGCATGTTGGAATTATGGAGATATCTGACCCAAGTCAATAGAAAAACAAATGCAGACACAAAACTTCCCTTCTATCATCTCACACTTTTTTACCACCCTTCGATTTCTGACAATTGAATTTCCTTTTTTGATTTCACTTGGAGGAGCTCTTCCTCGCGGTGAAGGATTGACCAGCTTCTGATTTCGACTAAGATATTGCAGACGTTATAGTTGGTCAGGGTCAGAGGACTCTCGAGAAGTAGATTCAATATGCTGCTGACTAGAATTCAGGATAAGAGCTGCACCCTTCATCGTGCTTCAAGTTCGAGTGTTCATGGTTTCGTGAATCAAACTTCAAAGATTGAGTGGAGGGAAAATGGATGGAAATTGTGGCGGAACGATAGAAAACCAACCGCTTATATTAAAACTCAAAGTAAACGAAGATATGAAAATATTGCGGGGACAAGTTTTACATCACATGCATCAGAGGAAGAATGGAGCGTGAATTGAGGTGGAAAGATAATATCTAGCTAAAGACTTTCATCCCTTGAACCTTGATGGAATTTGACACAGCCATAGTCAATATGCAATTATAGAGGAAGAAAAGAAGAGGTTGCTTGACTGGAGATAATGCTTGAGAGCCACGTGGTTTGGAGAAAGGGATGCAAACAAAGCTCTCTTTCATGCTTGCGGTGCAAAAAGAAACATATCTTACAAAAGATTTCTTATATTAGGATATATGGTATACGATGGTTGATGCACCAGTGTTCTTTATTAAGATTTTGGAAAATGGTAAAAGCCGACTTATTAGATTTTGTCAGAGTTTTTAGAGGGGAACAGGAGCTTTGGGCGCTTCAATGGCACTATTTTTTTTTCTGCACAAAGCAAATGTAACTCCTCGTATAGAGGACTTGTATGGCCAATAACATTGTCAAATGCAATTTACATGTTCGATGCAAAGTTTGATAAGCAAATTCAGAAAGGAAATGAACTCGATTATCAGCCCTTTGCAGATTACTTTTGTACCTGGAAAATATATGTCAGATTCTGTCGTGATGTTCTCGGAGATGGTTGCCTATAGGAAATGGAGGAATGTTGCTGGGTTGCTTTGGAAAGCTGATTTTGCAAAATCATACGGCTACGTGGACTCAAACTTTCATGAAGCTCTTTGCATAAGATCGTATTTTCATACCTTTGGATTATGTGGGTGAAAAGGTGCATCACAATCTCATCTTTCTGTATGCTTGTAAATGGTGAGTTTCAAGGTTTTTCTCTTAAATGCATTGGGGAGGTGAGGGCAAGGTATCCAGTAGCCATCATTTTTTGTTATTATGACATACGCCTTTAGCATCACAATGGATTTGGGTGTGTGATGCGATTTTTTCAACCTGTTTAGTAACAGGGTTGGATTGGAGTAAACATCTTTCAGGGGTTAATAAGACGGGTTAATAGTAGGTGTTTGGATGATTGGGAAGGTTGATTTGATAAAATATGATGCAACGTGATATTGTTTATATGTTATATTGATTGCATTTATAATTACAATATGTTTTTTATATTTACTTTTTTGGTTTAAAGGTGGTTAGGAATATTATTTAATGAAAAACGTGGGACCCATATCATTAAATCCAACCCATGTATATGAGGGAGTCGAGGGTAACCTTGAACCAAATGTGGTTTGATAATGGGTAACCGGCTTATCATCGTATGAAACGGTAGGATTTTTTGTCGGGAGTTTCTCCATTTCTTTTTGCAATATGTGGATGAGACATTTTTCTTCATGGATGGGGATTCCAAGGAGGATGAGGCTTTGGCTGTGTTGGTCAAGATTTTAGCGGATTCTCAGGTTTACATATAAATGGGAAAAAAGGTCTTATTGTATAATGTTCACTGATCTGAGGATGAAGAAACAAGATCTCGTCGGCTACTTGGGACACCCAAATGTCAATTGTTGATACAATACAAAGCAAGTTTGCAAGGTGAAAAGCAAGATGTCTTTTAAGAGGTGACACATGAGGCCATGCTATTAATATAATTGTTATTTAATCTCTTGGTACATGAAAATACCAAATAAATCATTCGAAGGTTGTAAGGCGTTTTTTGAAAGAAAAAAGGGTCTCCACCGTATAAGTGTGTGCCAAAAAACTTCGCTATTTATCACCTCAATCTAATTACAAGCCTGGTACATGCAAATAGACAACAAGAAATTACAAGTATGAACTCTCAACTAGCACATTTGCCACTATTTTTTTGCCATAGACACGTTCATGTCGAAAGACAACACCATTTCAGGCAATCCAAATTGCCCAAATTAAAGCTAAAAATCCCAATCTCTCCTTCTTAGTTTGATTCCACCCTACCCTAATGGAATCCCAAGAACTCGATCCACAATAAATTGCGCACTACGTGATTCCCCAAAAGGGTTCATGCTTCCAAAGTTCCAATGAGCATCTAACAACAACAACAAAGCCTTTTCCCATTTTAAGTAGGGTCGACTACATGGATTTTTTTGCCTCCATTCAGATCTATCTTGGGTCATTCTCGGGCTTAGATCCAAAAAACTAAGATCCCTTCGTATAGTCTCATTCCAACACTTTTTAGGCCCTACACACCATCTTTTAGCCGGCTTAACATTTCAAAACTCGCATCTCCTCACTGGTGCATCAGGTGACCTCCTCCTTTGCACGTGATCAAACCACCTTAAGAGATTTTCTCGCATCTTATCTTCAATCAGAGCTACATCCACTTTCATTCTGATGGCATCATTCCAAATCCGATCTTTATGTGTGTATGTCCACACATCCACCTTAACATTTTCATTTTTGGTTCTACCATTCTCTGCACATGTCTATGGTTCACAGGCCAACATTCAAATCCATAGAGCATAGCAGGTCTCACAACTGCTTTGTAAAATTTTCCTTTGATTTTCAAAGGAAATTTCTCATCACAGAGAACTGTAGAGGCTCCTCTCCACTTCCAATGAGCATCTGCACTTGAAAAAAGATGATCTACATTTTCCACGCCCTCCTGGCACCTTAGGCAGGTTGGGTCAACATCATGGTCAAAACACACAAAACATTATCCTGTTAAGAGTTCTCCCTTTTGAAAAGCCATAGACCGTACCAAACCTCAGCCGCTAAAGCTTCTCGATGGGTGGTAGTCAACGCCATCAACCATGGAAAGCGCACATCCAAAATCCCGTCCTCACTCCAATCATTTTTCCAGAACTTGAAGCCGTTATCGTCCTCAAGAACAAGTCTCAAGAAGGGTTGAATCTCCCGTGCACAAACACCCCTCCAAAAAAATGATTGCCCTGTCCCAAGTTCCTTGAAGCAAGGAAATGAGCACATGAGGTCGTAGATCTTGCGGATAATAACACAGGCCAAACTGTCGCAATCCCCCCAAATATGAGCAATCCACTTGCTGAGCAAAGCCTTCTTCATATCCAAACTACGTACCTCAAGGCCTCAATCCTCCTTTGAACGGGTGATTGTCTTCCATTCCACTAAAGGGAAACCATTCGCCTGCCCGGAGTATGACAAAAGAATCTCCTCATTATGCCCTCAAGTCTCTTCCTTACCCCCACAGGGACGAGCCTAGCTGACATAAAAAGATAGGAATCGTGGATAATATTAATATCGATCCCAGCAGCACTTGTTTGCTTCCTATACACAGACAAACAGACTTCCAACTCGCAAGTCTCTATTCCAACTTCTCGATAACTAGTAGCTAATCCGTCACGCCCATCTTCCCCACCACCAGTAGGACACCGAGGTAGTGCATCGACAAGTGGCTCTGCGGGTAGCGTAGTCAATCCACAAATCTCACAATCCCCTCCTCCTCTAATCCAAAAGGAACGACCTCGTACTTCTCCCTGTTGATTTGCAAGCCCAATACCGTTTCCAAACAATGATCGTATCATCTGCATACTGGAGAATAGGAATCGAGAATTCCTCGTTCGAGTATCCGCAACAAAAAACCCTGTAACAACGCAGTCAACCATAACCAACAGAGCATCAGTAGCAAGAACGAAGAGAACGGGTGCCATCGGGCATCTCTGACGAACTCCCCACAATGGTTGGAATACCCTCTCCCTGGCTGGCCATTCATTAATACAACACATCATGTGGTTGCGATGCATCTCTTCATCTGTGTGATCCACTTATCTGGAAAGCCTCGTCTGTGCAACGATGCCCATATGAAGCACCTGTCCACACAGTCATACGCCTAGAAAAAATCCACCTTCCACAACACCCCCTTTGTTCTCCACCTACGCCAATCAGCCACAATCTCAGAAGCAAAGACCACATTGTCCATAAGTTGCCTCCCAAGGAGGAAGGTGCTCTGAGTCGATGAAATAATCTTGTTCAATATCCCCTTCAGACGGTTTGCCATTGTTTTTGCCATAATCAAGTAGATCACAGTCAACAACAGTGCAATAGGCATGTACCCCTCTAATCTTGTAGGAACATCTTTCTAGGGAAGCAAGAAAATTAAAGATCGATTAATTCTATCAAAGCCGTAATTCCCCTTCGTAAACTCTGCCACCGCCGCCATCACATCATCTGCAACAAGATCCCAAAACTCATTGTAAAAGAAAATCGAGAAACCATTCGGGCTAGGGCATCCATCCGGGTTCATCTCGAGAAGGGCTTCATGAACCTCCTGCATCCCAAACGACCTTGTTATCACATCCGCATCATCGCTCAAAATGTGGCTAACCCCCGCTCCCAATCACCTCAACCTGGTGTGATTCCTACGTTAACTCATGTTCTTGAAATAGCTCGCCACTGCCCTCACAATTTCCACCACCCCATGTACTTCCACGCCCTTGGCCTTAATCACATGGATTAGGTTTCTTCTTCTACCGTTTGCCACATTATGGAGGAATCTCGGATTTGCATCACCCACCTTCAACCACTTCTGTCTTGACCTCTGCCTCCACTTAACCTCTCTCTTCTTGTTCTCCTCCTTAAGAATTTTTGAACCTCCCCACGCCTCAGAATCTCTGCAAGGTCCAAATCCTTATCATCCTCCATCAGGTCAAGACTGACAAAGCTATCTTGGGCTTGATTTCGTCTCAACCCACGCTCAACCCTGTCTGTCCACAAGCCTATGTCGTTGTGCAGTCAGCTTTGAGGCCAACCTCATCATAGCCGACCTCTCCACCTTTAGATCTGTCCAGAAGGAGATGATCAAGTTACAAATACCTTCCTCTAACATCCAGCATTGCTCAAATATGAAATATGAGGATCTTCTGCCAATGCAAGTATCAAAATAGAGGGGCATATGGTTGATCTCGATCTAGGCAAAGAGGTAACAACCGCCAGACTAAACATCTCCAAGGCATCGACCGATAGAAGAAAGCGCTCAATCCATGATCTCGATGACGAGTTCCTCCACATATATTTGCAATATGTTGCATCAAAAAACCTTCAGGTTTAGCTCCTCCACCACGTCAACAAAAAGTCTAGATCCAGGATCCTCCACACCTCTACCACCGCCAGTTCTATCCTCTGCATATAGCATGGCATTGAAGTCGCCTCTCACCACCCATGCCGAATCCGTGAACATCTCTCTAGTGTTCCATAGTTCTTCCCACAAAACCACATTTGTAGATGTCCCTGGGATGATGTAAACTGACTAAAAGAGGTTGGATCGGTCTGCCTTAAGAGAACTGAAATCGAGCACGTCAAAGGCACCTCCATAGCCATCTCGAGCGAAGGTTGTAAGGTGTGATGAGAAGATTCTTCTGAATGGCTTACGGTTATGACAGTAGGTGGATAACTCTGGTGGTGCGGAACTCCATGACTAGGTCAATTGGAGATGGAGGGTTAAGGGTCTTGCGATCACATACTCCGAAAAGGTTCTTCTGGCAAAGTAGATGGTACATACGGGGGAGTAAAAAAGATGCGGCGAACAGATTTTTGTGGAGTATATATTTTGTGAATACATTGCGGAATAGGGAGGCCAACTTGACTAGAGCCCCATCGAACTTTGGAGAAGGCATCCTAGCGACAAGGTAGGAATTACCATATAGATGTGATTGGTGGTTGGGGTGGAAGCACCTTCCATTTATAGATAGATGACTGGATTGAGATATGACCCTTGATAGGAGAGATTGCCTAGGTTGTTTGTGCGTTTGTCTATAGAGAGGCAGTTGTCGCAGAATGTTGATCCCTGCCAGGGTAGGCTAGATGTTCTTGGTTGCTACACCTATGATCCAATCTTTCAGATGAGCATACGTTGGATTTTGTTAGAATGTCGGAAGAATTGTTCACAAAGGGATGCCCATGGGAGGGCCCAAATTATTGGGTTTGGGATGAAGCGGGCCACCTTCTCGAGCAATCTCCTTCCCCTCCTCGAGCCTATGTCTCCTACTCCTCCCTTCATCATTGTAATGCCTCAACCCATCTCACTCCCGACTTTGCCCACCTCACAAGGACTGTTGTCGCATCCTCTACCCCACATGATGCACATCAAGTTTGTCGTTGTTGAGGTCAAGCTTAGTTGCACATGCAACACATACACATCAAGTCTATCATCGTTGGGGTCGAGCTCAGCCGCGTAGATGTCCGATCTTCATCAACTTCGATGATGATGGGAGTAACTGCTGGAAGTCGGTGCCCTTCACGCACCGAGCACCTTAGACAGCCTCGCCATGCATCCCGACCTCAAGCCCCGCTTCATAGTCGACCTCGACTCCTTTCTCAAGAACAAGAACTACTAGCACTGCCTTGGGAGGGTGTGGAAGATGACCTACCTCTTGTATGGACCCCCGGAACAGGAAGTTGAGCTTCATCGCCGCCAAGGCCAAGTGTTTCTCCTATGACGTCGACGACGTTGACCTCACCAGGATTTGCAATGGATTCGACATCAAGAGCCGCCTCCTTTAGGCCTCACCCAAGTCTGTCATAGTGGTGGAGGACCTCGGCAAGCACCTGCACAACTTGCCCGACCTCTCAACCTCATGGACTGGCTCTTCTCGTGATGCGGCAAGGCAAGGCTCATGGTTTTAACAGTGTATAACAACTCAATGGTGTAGCAACCTCTTAGGGCCTTTGCCGAAGTCCGTTGAAGGTTTGCGCAATGTATAGAAACTCCATGTGGTGCGCAACATGCTCAATGTAGATCAGCTTCACTTCAGATCACACTTATGTTGTTTTTTCACATGATTATGATGTGATAAAACACTAACAGCCATCAGGGTAAAAAATGGTTTCGTTTGTGATATTCTACCTATATTTGACATAATGGTTTCGTTTGTGATATTCTACCTATATTTGACATCTCATTATATTATTTTTAATAGTTTTTTTAGTGATTCTTCTGAGACAACTTTCAGTATTAAATGTTAAGAAGATTAATATTCTATAGGAATGTTACACATGGCACCTGAAATACTTTCCATATACAACATTCACTATTATTTATAACTTCACCACAATCCCGATAATCTTAAGCTAATTACCTATATGCTCCTTCTAAAAGTTCTGATGTATGAGGTAGTAATAATAAATGGGGTGTGGCGATCTAGAGCAAAATTTATGCGGACATTGCGAGTTGTCTAATGGTACTTAGTTTGCACGTCCTTTATCAATGCTTGCAAGATCATAGAGGAGGTAGCTACACTTTTAAGCCTATACATAAAAAACATAGTTTTTTACAACAAACCATTTGATGGCTTCTGCCAAATGATCGTGGATGTAAGAACCGTTAGAACTTCAAGGGCATAACCGTGAGATCCTACTGCGACGTATGCTCATAAAAAACTACAAGTATAACCAAAAGGCTAAGCTCACAAACACAATCGGGCATGTCTCTCCTATGATAGGAGTCCTATCGTCTCTATTTTTAATGTCTTCTACTGTGTGCCGGAGGTGAGAGATTCGCATACATGTGCTATTGCACGGGTTCCTATTAGTGATTTTATATGACATCATGTTGATGTCAGTATCTGCTTGCTTGCTGTAATGATCAAGAGGTGCCTTGGAGGCAACATTGTTACAACGGTGGAGACAAGATCGCAAGAGGTGAAGTCACAGGAAGCTTAAGTTTGGAAGGAGACATTGAAGTTAAGCGTTTTCGGCAAAGTAGAGCGAAGATGGAGTTCATGGAATGTAAGTTCAATGACTGGGAACTTAATGATGTGACAGAGGAAAAGTGTCAGGTACATGTAATTTTGACGGAGGAGATTTTAGAATATTTAGGTTCAATTTTTCGAAGAAATAAAGGACTTGGTGGAGATGCCAGTTATAAACTTTATGCAGTTGATTGAAGGTGTAAAAAGAAGAAGAGCTTCGTAAGAGGGTTCATGGAAGACCAAAGAAATGGTGCCTCAACTTAGAACCATTTGAAAGCAAAAAAAAATCCATGTAGTTGAACCTAGCTTGACATGTAAAAACGCTTGGTTTTTTTATTGTATATGGGAATTTTTTTTATCAGTATTCATTTAAATAAGCAAGGTTGGGTAATAAAAACGTTTCAAATTTAAGGATTTTGCACTGTCATTCCGTATCTTTCCAATAACATTTATTTCTCAATTTTTCTAAATAACAGTTGTGTCTATATGTACTCACTTAATGGTCTGGTGGTAGTACGGTCTGTCTACCACACAAGAGACCAGGGTTCAAATCCCACTCTTGCAGGAGTTGTGTTAGGTAGTCGACGGCCAGCGTAAAAAATAGTTGAATCTTTCAACATGGATTTGAGCAAGAATCCATGTAGCCGGCCTTACTTATGGAGGGAGAAGGCTTGGTACATTTTTAACAGTTGTGTTTATATATTCTTACAAAATTCTCAGTGTGCCATTTCACGTGCACCTTTATTCCTACAAAATTCATAGTAGCGCCCTTCGGTTGGTTTAAAATAAGGGCACCACCTGGAATAACGGAAGGGCACTACTCTGAATATTGTAAGAATATAGGAGCACACGTGTAATTGCAAAGATGTCGCTGGCTTAATGTGTTATTGGAAAAACTCGGAAGGGCACAAGTGTAAAAATTCCCAATCTTTAACAATCAAAATGGTTGCTATGCTCCAGTAACAGCTTGCTGATCTTATGGGCCTAACGAGAGCAATCATAGTACTGAAGTTCACATTAGGTGCCGACATGTCTTTTGATTTGTGCAGATACGTTACTGTAAGGAAAAGGAAACATGAGAAAACAAAAGACGAGGGCATTAGACAATTTCCTGGTCGCGACGACATCAAATTCGGCGAAATTGTGGATACCCCTCTGAAACTCTCAACGCCTAGGTTTATTATACTGCTTATTTATTATACTGCTTGGAAATTGTGAATGATAAGTGTGTTGTGGATAATCTACCAATGTTTTCTCGTAGGCCCTGAAGATGGACACATCAAAGGAAAGGCTGCGGGTGCAGGCCGTCGAGGCTTATAGAAAACACAGGTCCTGGACTTCCAGACCTGGCTCAATCTTCCCTACATCACAGAAACGCCAACCTGAGAAGGCAGGGTAACCCTTTAAACAAATTGTGATGTCGCGGATATGCTAGTTTTCACTGTTAAAAAACCTATATATATTATATCACATTTTCTCTAAAAAATTATATCACATTTCACCTAAAAAAACTATCTATAATGATCTTGCTTATCATGTAAACATCTGAATTTCTCTGTCAAAGTTCCGGTAGATATGATCGAGTCCTTGGATTTCTGAAATAGTGAGTTAAAAGCAAGTGCTTTGAATCGTTGCTCTTTGGTTCGAATCTGTTCTAAAGGAGTCGAGTGACTTCGAAAATTTTGTTAACACGGGCAAAGTTATATGGAAAACTTATTTAATGATTTCTATGTTGGACCTATGTAATATCTATACAGTATATTGTGCAACACGATGACAAGGGTGATGGCAGCAGGTTGAATGTACAGTATATCTATAAATATACGGAAGAAGATCCTCTGCTGTAGAGGGGATTGCATGCAGAGGTGCTGTAATCCCCTTTATGTTTTTTTTGTTTAATTTTCAAAATCCAACCTTATAGATTGAAACTTAGATTAATGAACTACATATATTCCAAATTTCGCTCAATTCCGAGATTATTTGCTATTCTATCTTAATAGTTGAAGATTTGGATCTTTTTTAAATGGACTTTAAGTTGCTTAGATTTTGACTGAATGTTTGACCATTAAGATAAAACAGCAAATAATCTCGGAATTAAGTGAAACTCGGTGGATATATAGAACATTAATTTAAGATTCAATCTATAAGGTTGGATTTTGAAAATTAAATCACAAAAAATAATTAAAGGGGATTACAGGCTGCAATCCCCTCTACAGCAGAGGATCTCTTCCCTAAATATACAGTATATTGCGTGTGCAGCAAGTTGATGATGATGATAGACTGATGGTAGGGTTGAACATCGGGTTGGGCCAGATTTGAGTTGGCTTGACTCAAGCCCATTTAAGTACATGGGCTAATTGGTTGAGTCTATTTCATTTTATTTTTAAATTGCAGGCCCAAGCCCAAACCGGTCCAAACAAAATGGGTCGGTTTCGGATCGGACCGGCCTAATTGAACACCTATGTGCATCGATATCATGTGTTCCATTCTTGCCTTTATCTGGTTGTTTCTTATGCATGTGTGCATGTTTATTACTTTAAATGTGCCAACTAATTCATTATTTTGACATTAATTTTATGTTGGAAATAAAACGTAGTAGAAAAATGTGACTTAAACCGCCATTCAATTCACCATTACATATTTTATTGTAGATGCATGCACTATGACCCAATATAGATTGGTTACTTACTATTGTACATGCTCTAACACTTGAGGACATAGATTCCATTCTTGCATATTAATGTAATAATGTCATCAATCCATGCTAATGAATATGATTATTAATGGGTCTAAGCATTTATTCTAAACTTGAAATAAGAATATGAAAGCTAGAACATGGTATTTGGAGCAAACATGAATATATCGGATATAATTATATCGTATAGATTGGGCTATCGGGCTTGCGGGTTCGGGCCTTCTCTGATTCGAACTTGGCCCGATAATCAATATGGGTTCATTTTGAGGTCCATGGCTCGTCCTCTAAATTTCGGATTTGAGTTTGGGCTGGGTTATACGAGTTGGATTTTGGGCCAGATCGGGTCGGCCCAACCCTAGGGGATGGCAACGATGAAAAGAAGGGGAGAGGTGGTGTCACCACAACAAGCAGTGTGCGGAGTGGTGGTGATGGTTGCTATTTCCACCTCTACGTATAGATTGATGCCTTCACGTTGTAGCATTGGACGATGGTACTGGACTTTGCAATGCCTTCATGAGGGTGGTGGGTAAGGAGAGCTGGAGACGATCTTGGAGAGGGGAGGGGGAGCTTTGTGAATGATGAGGTGGAAGGGGGTCAAGTCACATGCATCCCCAACCATCGTGCTCTCTCTCTCTCTCTCTGCTCACGATTATAGTGTCACCTCTTCTTCTCCATGATTGAATTTGAATTTTGAACTGAAGGAGAATGAGGAGATAATTATGGGATATATGATTGTTACATCTTATATTTAAAATTTCTAGTGATCTAAATAGATTTTCAATCAACTAAATAACACACACATGGTTGATCTTGTGAGAGTCAAAAATTGTAAGAACATGAGTAGTAAATCCGGACCACTAGATTTTGCTCACCTCTCTCCTCCAATCTATCAGGAAAGATGACATAATCACTGCTCTCATGCTCTTACAATTTTTGGCTATCACATGATCGTCCTTCTATATATGTGTGTGTCTGTACATACACATGAATACACACAATTAGGGGTGTTCATGGGGCGAAAACTCGCTCCATTTAGAGTTGACCCAATCTGATCCATGATATTGGATCAACGGATCAACCCGCTCCAATCAAAATGGTTATCCATTGGATTGGATGCCCATTGGATATCGGATTACCTGTGGGTATTCGCGAATCCAAAAGAATTAGATGCAAGCCAAACAAAATTTGTTAAAGCTTCAAAAATAGGATTTCGTGTAAAAATATAAATGACAAAAAAAATCAAACACTACAAAATTTGCAATTATATTTTAAAATTTAAATGTCCGAAGTCAAAATATGTATGAAATGAATATGCCAGATGGTACGCGAATATATCAATTCGACACTTACATAGTGATATAGAATGGGACAATTTCATATCGATACCACTTTGGCACAGTTATTTCGACTTCTCCAATGTTCAAAAATAAAATTTCTCTTAATCACGAATTCTACGTTCCTATTTATCTTACTATGATTAAATTAGTGTTTTTTAAAAATTCTTATCTTCAACGGTAATTCTATATAAAATATGGGAAACAAAGGAATGGGGAAAGGAGCCCCACCCCACCCAAACATCGTTGTCGAGTCATGCATTGTTATCGATTGCTTGCAGGACGGATATGGTGACGGATCATACATAAATCTTAACTGTTTTTGTTGTGCTTAAGACTAAGGATAAAAACGGATCGGATACGGAAAAGATATGCCTATTTCCATATCCGTATTCGCTTCATCTCTATTGAATACAAATCGGATACGGATACGATTCGGATATGCGTTGAGGAAACCATATCCTTAAAAAATATGGATACGAATCCGAATCGGATATTTATCAAATCCAAATATGGATCGAATAAAGAGCGGGCCCAACCACATCAGATAAAGAGCTAATTCAAATATGAATCGAATAAAAGCGAAATCCAAATATGGATCCAGTAAACATGGAATTTAAATACATGTCGAATAAAGACTACATACGAATACGATTTGTTTTTTTCAAAGTTCATGTGATTTTAAAAAAATCAAGTAACAAATAATATTCAGTTATTATATATCTTATTGTCGAAGATATGAAAACGAACAGAAAAATATTCTTTGCTATATTTTCATCTTAGTACTAGTAAATATTATTGTGAAATTTAGCAGTTGATCGTATTGTGACATACGAAATAAAGCAAATTAACTAATGATTATTATTAAATTGATTATTATTATTATTACATTGTCCTCGACAATTCGGCTCAAACAACCGATAATTAACGGTCCACAAAGGCCTACAAAATTAAACAGATATATCAAAGTGATGCTGCAAAATATATAATAATGCATATATATGGTAACACCTATACCCATATCCGTATCCGCCCATTTGCATTATTAATGAATACCATCTACGTAGATCCATAGACATCATCCCGATTGAAGGAGTTATGAAATGGGTTGGCCTATGGTTATTCGCAGACCATTGGATCGGAGCCACGTATGTCACGGGTCAAATAGGATTGGATACCCGATCCGATGTGATTCTTTGGATAACAATTGGTTTAAGGTCAATCCATACGGATCGGGTCGGATAACCGTGAAACACGTGAAATCATGCACAGCCCTACACACAATATATTGAATGGTAAGGTTAGACACTTGGAAATGGGTTTCGTGTCTTCGACTCAAAGAGCTCTCAGCTGTAAGGAACATCCAAGCCCGATGACTGTTGATGCTTTGATCAGATTTGATGGAGATCTAAGGCCAAAACTATCTTGCTCCTCTAGGAGGCAAGCTGTATTCCATGCTAGCTCACACGTCTATAACCCCCAGGAAGCCAGAGCACATTGACCTGATACAACCACTGTCGGGTCAAATTACAGTTACATCCATCCAATATAGAAAAATATCATATCATTAATTGAAGTTATCGACTGATATAACCGATCGCAAAAAGGTTTTTTTGCTTTCCGACCACGTAAGTTTGCCATAATTAGTTTCCACCGGTGAATAATATATATATATATATAGTAAAAGCGACAAATATTTCAAATCTCGTTTAAATTTTATATCGAAAGTACCAAAGAAAAATGCTTGGGGATAACATGTCTACGTGATACCTCCAATGATGATGTTGGATGGGCTTCTCTTCTTCCTGCTGCTATCCATATGGATAGTGTAGTGACGATGTCAGGGATATCACATGGAAGGGAGCATCAAGCACTTGCCATTGAAAAGCTTCTCCACACTTTCCCATGCAAAGGTGCTGACGAGGGATGAGCACCCCTTCCATTTGGCACATTGTTTTGGCATTCCCGATGGAGAGAGGTGCTGACGAGGGATGACCCCTCTTCTCACGTCACCATACTTGCCATTAATTGCTTCTGTGCTGCCACACTCAATCAGGATTCCAATCTCACCGCATCAACGACACCTTAGAATCCTTGATTGATTGTTTGAAGATTTGAATCACATGTGCATTGGTTTCCGGTTCCTTAAAAATTCGATTAAGATTAACAATGTTAGTTAAGCCTATCGGTACTCGAGTGATTATTTAAATAACTAATTAATATAAAAATAAAATAATATCGATTCTATGTTTCTTTTTTTTATAGTAGGCTCGATAATTTTGAGGGTTCAGAACGTCCTTCGCGAGATTTGAACCCGGATCCTTTAATGTGGAGGCACGCTACACTATCACCAGACCACTCATTTGGATTATATGCTTCTTACCTAAGGCCGTGTTTGGTTGGAGAATAGGCCCTGGAATAAGGGGTCAATTCTCCTCTCGACACGGTTCCCAGTGGTGCGACTATTCCCCATCATTCCATCTCATTTCACTCTTATTCATATCTTTATCCCACCTTACTTACCTTTATTTCACCTTATTCTCTTTATTCTTATCCTCCAGTCGAACGGAGAATAGACCCTTATTCTCCTTATTCTCCATCCTTATTCCTGCTTATGCTCCTACCGAACGGGCCCTAAGGGTGCCGTCGACTTCATATTTAAGGCAAAGTTCTTTGCTAGGAATCATTAAACAAGCAAACAACGACCAATCTTCATACGTGGAAAATACCTTTGAGAGTACAACGGGGAAATCGATGGAAAGACATACTACATCAAAATTGGTTTAAGGCAATGAATTATATGTCATCGTTATATCTTATGTGACTAAATATATGACAAGGAGTTTTATTCTTTTCTTTATTCTTTAAATTCATAATGGATATATTTCTAGCAACGAATTAAATAACAATTGTCATTCATTGATTTTTTTTCTAATCATCGTTAAATGTAGAAACGTTTGATATAAATTTTACTGAATAAATAAATAAATGGATGGAAATGTATTCGTTATATTAATGTTCAACAACGAATACATCATTCATTGGTGATTACAGAAATAAAAGATGATTTGATAATAAATAATATTCGATGTTGTTTCTTTAACATAGAAATATGGCAACCAATGTCCAAATTATTCATTGCTTTTGTGTATAGCTAGGAAGAATTGAAATTCAAAATGAGTACTCCTAAAAAAGTCCTAGAAGATAACTACATGTACACCAATAACTCCATGTATACTCCTAATACATAGACACATGCATACGTATACATACATAAACATACACGTAAGGAAGCGTGCACTCGACATATATACACACACTTTTTTTAGGTTTTTTTTTGAGAAAACGACTTGTGACATCTACACATTTATCGACATAATTGGGAAGATTATTATGCCACATGCGTATATTGATTTTACATAACCAGCCATGTAACCCTAACCCCAGCATTGCAGTATAAAAGTGCGCCATTGACGGCAACCCAGTGTGAGCAGCGATCCCATTAAAGACCGCTCACTGTAAACGGTAGATCAACGACTTAATGTAAGAGAGATAAGAGAGCTCGATGTGAGCACGGGATGTAGTTACATCGTCGAATTACTATAAATCCTTGAGCGTGTTTCACTTGTTTGGTCATTATTATGCTTGCGTACAGTTGATTTGATCTGATTGCGCTATATTAAGGCATGATGACAGGTTTTCTTTTTGAAACAAAAAGAAATCAATATAGATTCCATTCTCATGCACAAAAGCCAAGATACATACTAAGCTACAAACCCTAACCCTAGCTCCTTCACAAAGCTACACATTGCTGAGCACCTGCAAGAAGGGCACATGAAGCGCAACAGTCCAAAAACATGCTATTATTGAGAAACATGCTCCTCGGGTTGCATTGACGCCCTAGAATCCAAATCGAGGTACACAGTCACAAGAACAGCTCTCACGCGTATATTTACGTTTGCTCCCTTTCCCTGCGGGGGAGACGTCGATCTGGGAAAGGCATGCCTTTTTGTAGATGACAGCCCACATTATCCATCTGGGGGATCGCCATGGAAATGTGCCGACATGGAGGAAGGGATCAGAGCCGAAGAGAGAGCACGGAAATGGTAGAATGGCACATCTCCGGCTTTCATGTGGCGTTGCTTCGTGCTGCATGGGGGCGCTATAATGGCTGTTGAGAAGGGATGGAGCATTTGGTAGGGAAGGAATCTTTGCACCGTTGGATGGAGAGGTGCAGTATGCTATGGGAAGATGAGCGCAGGCGCTCTCTCTCTCTCTTGATGGTATCCGTAACGTTTCGAGCTTAGATCCCGGTCTCGACGGTAGACCGTTATTTTAGCTGAGATGATCGATTTATGCTGCTTTTCTTGCTTCGATTGTATACGTATGCACTGAAATATATTACTGCTTGTACTGTGAGTGGTAGGGATGAAAACGAATGTCAATATATTCGTATCTGATCCGTTATCGTATTTATTTTTCTACATATTTTGACATTTGTATTCGCATTCGTTTTAAAATTAATGCGGATATGGATATCACTTTGACATTTGCTAATATTTACAATCATTTTCGTATATTCATTTTGGTGCATAAGTATAGTAATGTATTAATTTATTTATTTATAATTGTGTGTAACAACATTTTATGATTGCATTCACATTTGTTGATATAATTGTTATGAAACTACTATATCTAATATATTTATTTTGTGTAAACCATCCTAAACATGTATATTTTAGTTAATCTATTAAAAATTTCTATTATTATTCGTATCCGATTCGTATTCCTTTTGCATTCGTATTCATTTTTAAGGATATGGTAAAATATTTTTTTGCATTCATCAATATTCGTATTCGCAATCGTATTCATATTTTAAAATAGATAAAGATATGATTATACCTATTGTATATGTATCTGACCGTTTTCATCCCTACTGAGTAGGGGTAGAGCAAGGGATTTTTTATTGAAGGGGCCACAGAGACAGAGAGAGTTGTCATTGTTGTATGATTACACACAGGCTAATTTTGTTGTGGTGATAGAAGAGTATTTGTGCGATATTTAAAATTTAGAGATAATTGTGTAGATTGTAGATAAAAAATTATTTAATACTAAATATTTGCATAGAAATCTATGTGATGTAATAATATATGAGTTTATGTCAACATCGCAGTTGATGTCAAATGCATTTTTAAGAGATATCATTTCTACTATTTTTGATATAGGATACATCTCTTCTCAAAATTATTCAAACAAAAATTTTATTATGTATTTTTTTATTTTATAATTGTGTTGTAATGATTAATAAAATATAAGTATTTTACAATTACTTCCTAACTGTTAATAAATTCTATTTTATCTGGACGGATGGTAAAACACTTCTTTTATGATTATGAATCTATCCAATGAACAAATTTATGAGTACATCATTCCTTTCACTACAAAAAAGACGGGATTAGCGTGCACGGCTCTGCGTGCACCTGGCGAGCACATGTGCTCGCCCCTTAATGGGCGAGCACACTAAGAGCACATGTGCTCGCCCATGAGGGTCGCTGGTTTGAATTTTGCGGAGAGGCGCGGTTTCCAATTTTGCAGAGCACATGTGTTCGCCCATGTGCTCGTTCAATTGTGCTCACCCACTTTAATTTCCTTGCGCGGATAATTTTAGCGCCTGGAAATTTGGGCGAGCACCTGGCGACGGCCTGGCGAGCACTTAAGTGTGCTGGCCCAGGCCCGTAAACAGAACCTCGCGCGGCTCTTCTTCCTCATTTCTCACGCAACTCTCTCCCATTTTCTCCTCTCCGATGACCCGCCAGCCCTCCGCCCCGACCCCGACGCCTGTGGTTTTCGTGTTTTGAGTAGATCTTCATCTACCACTCAGTATAATCCTTAATCCTTTCTCTTTTTATTCGATTTCATTACCTATTTGTATTGTTTGGATAGATTAGGGTTTAAATTTTTTGTTGAATGTAGTGTATTATTTTGATTGTTTATATGTGTTTTACATGTTAAGGATGATAGTAGATCACTATAGTATTGTCATTTCGAATTTGATTGTCTAAATAATATGTATAATTGTATGCCCTGTAGGTGTTTGATAAAATGCCTCAACCAATATTATGTTTAAATTTTGTAAATTTTAAATGACAAAATGCTTGTATGATTAGTTAAGATTAGTTATGTTCAAAAAAGATTAGTTACTCAACTTTTATAATGCCTCGGAATAATGTAGATAAAATCCCTCAACCAACATTATGTTCAAAAAAGATTAGTTATGAAATTTGTGAATAACTTTAGTTACTCAACTTCAATAATGTAGATATTAGATATTATTAACATCATTAATAACAGTTTTAAAATTTCATATCGTTTTGATATGAGATATGATATACACCAATGTTTCCTTTGTGATAATTTATTATCACATTAAATTCTAGTTAATGTGACCAATTATATCACATTAACTTATAGATAGGTTTATAATAAGTCCAAAATATGATTTAGCAATTATTAGAAAATCGCACAAAATCCATCACACACAGTGCGTCCTTCCACACCGAGTGGTGTGTGGCCCTGCACAACGGGTGGTGTGTGCAACACATTGGAGGATTTGATCACCTCTAACTGTGTTATATTTTTTATTTTTTTCACAGCACTATTGGACTCACTTTGGGATGTTTATCCCAGACCAATGGTCGTGGATTTTGATGTTTGCAGGTTCGAATTTTTTTGCAGGTGCCTATTAACTCTTAGTGACCCAAGCACTGTATTAGGCACTAAATAAGGATCACACTTATCCCTATCCCCATCGTTAACCAGCCAAATATACCTAATTGCCCGGTTAATATAAATGAATAAATATTTTAGGATTATTTTATAGTCTCATTTGTAGCACATACAAATGTATGACGTAAAATGATCTTAAAGTATTGCATTTATATTAGCTTTCGTTAGTTCGGAGGTCCCGGACTAAGGGGGTCCGTAAGGATTCAAATTTATTAAAAGGTGATCTGTGTCACAATGTCTTTATTTCTTACGGAAATTCGATTCATAACCCCTTCCTCATCTGTATACCAAATCAATCATAGTTATTATTGAAATAATCACTAATATGATTATTTTGATAATTAATTACGATTGATTTATGGGGTATACGGGAGAGGTGCAGGGTTATGCTGCCGAATTTTCGTTAGAAATAAAGATACTTGTGACAACGATCATCTTTTAGTAAATTTGAATCCTTATGGACGGGCTAAAGTGATAACATAATTAATACACTTCTCTTCTCATCTTTTATCTCAATAATGTGATACGTTTAGATATTCTCAATTTCCTAGATTTGATATTTTAGATTATTTAATTCAGGTTCATCAATATGGCCAATAGAGAATGGATGTACAACCGTGTAGTAGATGGACGTATAGCAGATACCTTTCAAAGAGGTGTTGAAGAATTTATACAATTTGCTTACGCACAAGGTTCCCGTATTGTGGATTCAGATGGAACTATCTTGTGTCCGTGTAAGAAATGTCGTCTAATGAGGAAGAGATCAAAAGATGAAACTCAGTTACATCTTTATAGAATGGGTTTCATGGAAGGATATCAGATTTGGTGGAGGCATGGTGAGAATTTCGAGGACAGAATGAATGATGTGAAAGAAGCTGACAATATTAATCCCTTTGCAGATATGGTTATGGATGTTGCGGGTCCAGAAATTAATGATACTTTATTAGATGATGAGGAACCATATGGAGAGTCTGCAGAATTTTATGAGCTGTTGAAAAAGCGGAAGAGCCATTGTGGTTGAGTTGCAAGACATATTCAAAACCTTCTGCGGTCTCGGATCTTCTATCGATGAAGATGGAATATAATATAACCGATCGTAATTTTGATGCAATACTGAGGATTATTATGAAGATGTTACCAGAAGATGCAGAATTACCCAATAATTATTACAAAATGAAAAAGATGATGCGGAAGATGGGTTTAGCAGAAGTTAAAATAGACTCATTCATAAATCACCATATTCTATATTACGGTGAACATTAACATTTACAACGGTGTCCTGAATGTAATGAGCCAAGATATCAGACATCTAGTAAGAGTGGAACAAAAATATCGAGAAAGATTCTACGTTATTTCTCGTTGACTCCGAGATTGAAACGACTATATTATTGTAAAGGAACGGCGAAGTACATGACATGGCATGCGGAACATAAAGTCGATGAATATATAGAGCATCCATCCGAGTCTGATTGTTGGAAAGAATTGATGTCAGCTTTTCCTACATTTAATAATGAAAAGAGGAATTGCGTTATAGGTTTATGTACAGATGGGTTTATTCCTCATGGAAGAAGTAGAGATTACTCTTGTTGGCCAGTAATGACAACGCCATATAATCTACCCCCATGGTTATGTAATAAGCGACAGTTTATGTTTCTTTCGTTGTTAGTACCAGGACCTACACATCCGGGAAAGTAAATTGATGTTTATTTACGTCCTCTTATCGATGAGTTGAAAATATTATGGGTCGATGGAGTTGATACATATGATGCTAATAAGAGTCAAACATTTAACATGAAAGTACCTCTGCTTTGGACGATAAATGACTTCCCAGCATATGGAATGTTATTTGGATGGAGTACGCATGGACGTAAAAGTTGTCCATATTGTATGGATAGTACTAAATCATTCCAGCTTCAACACGGTCAGAAAACATGTTTTTTTATTGTCACAGACGATTTCTTCCAATTAATCATCCATATCGAAGACAGAAACATTCTTTTAAAAGGAATACAATTGATCTTTCAGATCCTCCACCAATTAAGACAGGCGATATGATATTATCATACTTGGAACAATTACAGAAATCAGCCTTAGAAAATGGAGATAAAACAAAAACCTTCCTGGTTTTGATGACGGTAATAATTGGATTAAAAAGAATATATTTTGAGAGTTATGATATTGGAGTAAGTTACTAATACGACACAACTTAGATATTATGCATATAGAGAAAAATGTGTTCGATAACATCTTCTACACTGTTATGAATGTAACCGGTCAATCAAAAGATACAGTAAAGTCTCGTCGTGATTTACAACTCATATGTAATTGCATATCAAGGAACATGATAGTGGAAGGGTTGAAGTTCCAAAAGCAAAGTATACCTTAAATAGAAATCAAGTTAAGCTTATTTGTGAATGGACAAGTAAATTGAAGTTTCCAGACGGATATGCATCAAATTTTTCCAGTTTGATCGATCTGAAGAAGTTTACATTTAAGAGAATGAAGAGTCATGACTGCCATGTTTTTATAAAAAGATTACTACCGTTAGTGTTCATAGGATTGTTACCAAAAAATATTGTCGATGCTCTTTCAGATGTAAGCAGATTTTTCCAGGTGTTATGCTCGTCACGCATATACCGCATGGAGATGGATTTTCTTCAAAAAAATATTCTTGTGATTATGTGTAACCTGGAGAAGATATTTCCGCCTTCATTTTTTGATTCGATGGAGCATCTGATGATTCATATTACATGGGAAGCAAAAGTTGGAGGACCGGTAAAATATCGTTGGATGTATCCATTTGAAAGGTAATTAAATGTATTATAATGTCATTCCTTCTTTACTATTTGGACTAAATGTTTAACCTATTTTCTTATAGGTTTATGTTCTTTCTTAAAAGAAAGGTCCGAAACAAAAGTAAAGTTGAAAGATCTATAAGTTCACAATATATATATGAGGAAGTCGCAACATTCTGCGCAAGATATCTTTCAGAAGTTGTGGAGACTATACACAAATGATGCAGGAGGAGTGAGACAATTTCTTCCGATGAAGAACCTTGCATCAGTATCTTTCGGCCATCCACTCATCTAGTAGGCAAAGCAACTGAACGTTTCTTATCGAAAAAAGAGAAGGATGCTGCAGAGTTATACGTATTAGACAATTGCGAGGAAATAACACCATATGTTCAGTAAGTATTTGAATTACTTTATGTATATATTCATCACAAGTGTTGAATATTTTTCTCTTATAAATTGTAGGAAATTTAGACAGAAAATTATGGAGGAAAATCCTATGTATTCAGATGACGAAGTTTTGAGCACTTATAGAAATCAATTTCCAGTGTGGTTTAAAGACCGCTCAAAACAGTTGGACGGTGGTGATTTCTATTCTCATATTTTAAAATATTTTGGAGAAGGACCTATTTATAAGGTTCGATCATACAACTCATGTTACAGTAATGGTTATCGTTTTCATACCTTGAATTCTGGTAAATATTTGACAACTCAAAATCATGGAATGATGGTTCGCGGATCTTGTTATGAGGAAGATCATCTGAATTATTACGGAATTTTAAAGGAGATTATAGAAGTGGAATATAGTATACAAGGCTTGAATAAAGTAGTTCTTTTGGTGTCGCATCCCTGCTGCAGAGCAGGAGAGACTGTTTGACATGTTTCTGGTAAGAAATGTTTCTAAGAAGTGATACAGAATTTTTTGGTCAAGTTTTTTATATCTTATAAATTGTTATAATTTTTCAGAGTAGGTTTCGCCTTGGCTCTGGTCTGGGGAAGAAGGTTTATCGTAGAGTCTTCATTCGTTTGGCAGAAAAGAGAATGAGCGATACATTTTTCAAGGTAAGGAGAGACTCGCATGCAAAAACGGGATGCGAGGAGATGAATTTTGAGGAGATGAAGAGGTTTCCGCCGTCATGGTGTACGGAGGATAGGTATTATACTTGTCAAATAATTTATATTACACTTTTTAAGATAATCAATTATCATAACATAATCCTTCCAGATGGGCGGATTTCTGTGATGCATTCGTTGCGGATGATGAGTTTGGAAGAAGATCTACGGCGGGAAAAACAAACCGCCAAAAACAAATGATTAAGTCGACCAGTGGCTCTAAAAGCCACAATTACATTAGAGCGGAGATGGTATTACGATTTAAAATTATTTTTTGGAGATCTACTTTAATATAATGCAATGTTGTAATTGATCTTAAAAAAATTTTCAGGAAGCTAGGTTGGAAAGGGAACCCTCTTTTCAGGAGTGGTGGTCGAGGTCCGACATGAGTGGGAGAGAAGGAGAGTCGCAATGGTCCACTCCTGAAGGAGGACAATTATTGGTAGTCTATCAATTTATTTACAATTAAATGATATATTATAACTTATTTATATATATTGTAAACTTTGTATTTCAGGATCGTTATCTGGCACTATCTGCAGAAAAATGGGGTGTCGATCCAACTGGAGAGCAACCACCATTTGATAAAACGATCTGGAAGCAGGTATATATGGATAAATATTATCCTACTAGATTCATTTCTAATATATAATTTTATATTAAAAATTGAAAAACTCATAAGGTGTTGGAGGAGAGGGACGTTGTGGCGAATAGGAAGCAGACGCTCGGTGGTCTCCCTCCATATTATGTGGAGGAACATCGTCACTCATATTCTGCATACTCTCAGCCGTCGTATACGCAACCACATCCGTCCCAATCAACAGTTCCAATGGAGTCGCAGATGGCGACGATGGTGGAGCAGGTGACGAAGCTCCGAGAGGAGTTCACGGCGTACATGTAAGTATTCTTCTTATAGAATGAGTAATACTTTTAAATTTCTATATCTACAAAATGCATGTAATAGATATATATCTTCCATATATAATATAGGTCGCAAGGGCGTGCATCTAAACCTGAAGAGATTGAATCTGATAACGAAGAGGAGGAGAACGACCCTGAAGAAGAGGCACGCATGTATGCAAGGTTCAAAGAAAAGGAGAAAGAAAAAAAGAAATCAAAGCAGGGTTTAGTGTCCAAATTTTTTAGATCAAAGAAGTAAATTTTTGGTGGTTTGGACCTGTATTTTTTTAAACTTTTAGCACATCTTTTAATTTATATGAACTTTGTTGGTTTTGGCTTGTTTGTAATATTTAGATATTAAATTAGATTGTTTATTTCTGAATTCATGTATATTGCGTTCCTTTAAATTCTTAGTGCTAGTTATCTTACTCTGCGAACTGCTATAATATATATACCCTTAGGGAGCTACCTGCAGTGGTTTATTGGCAGGGTATACAGGTTCGACGGGGCGTCAAAACCCTGTCGAACCTGTATATTTTTTTCCTGGAAATCACTTTGGGCGAGCACATGTGCTCGCCATGTGCTCCGTGGGTAATCGCAAATTATAGAGGAGGCGATCACATCGGCGAGCACATAGCGTCCCGATGTGCTCGCCCACCAGCCGTGGCAACTCTCACAGAAGCGAGCACGCCCTTAACGAGCACATGTGCTCGCCCACCCCTCGGGCGTGCACATGGCGTGCACTAGGCTTGCACATAACGAGCTTTTATGTGCACGCCAATCCTGCCTTTTTTGTAGTGTTTGCAGGCAAATGTAGTTGTTTTGATAAGTTAAGAATGGAGAAAGCAATAAATACTTTTTAATAGATTTTATCCAATTCACATCTAGTTCTACCAATTAATGGTTTCCTCGTAAAATTTAAATGAGAATAATTGCAAAACAATAAAATACAGAATAATGTTTTAAGGTGAAATATTAAGCATACTCACAATTGCATTGAAACAAAGAAGAATATATAAATGATATTGAGTTTTTGAGAATGTCAATTGAAAATCTGCAAATCATATGATAGTCCACCAATGTTGTTCTATACTCATATGTAACATTTGTAAATCAAGTAGTTTGAAAATTGTGTGCTTTGTTTAAGTGTAAATTGTAATAAAACAGTGGACAACTCAATGATGCATCAATAGTCATTGCAATCTTTTGCGTGTCTTGTGTAAATGGAGAAGGAACCATGATATCTGGACAACTTGATTTGTGGAGGTGTATCGACGGAGTCTCTTGTCAGTTTGGAGGTCGTGGGGGATCCTCGTCTTGTCAAATTATCGAGATCTTTCAATATTGTAAATCATGATGTTGATCCCATGTTCGTATATACATTCAACTTCCGAAGATTTGCATGGCATTTCAACTTTCGATGTTAAACATATATCAATTAGTATTATTCATTGTGGAATTAACTTTTCTTCTTGAAATTAGCAATGATTATCATGTTTGTTGCTAAAGATTCATATAACAATGACATATCTATTGACTTATTCGCTAAAATTCTTAGTAACCGTTGTTAAATTTAACAACGATTGGAAGAAGTCAATGATATCGTTTATTATATGATTCGTTGCGAGGAATATAACAAAAAAATAGATATTCGTTGCAACTTTAAAGAATGAAGTGGTGGGTAATATTTGTTATTATATATTTAACTACGGATAATATCAGAATTGATAAAAAAATATTTGTTCCCTCAGGTTAAATTTGTTGTAATATGGGTGGAAGTTGCATCCTTAAGATTCAAAGTGGCATTTTTAAAAAGAGATAGTAAAGGGGTGAGGGCCCTTTACTACCGTCAATGTGGGAAACAAAACAAAAAAAAGTTTGGTAACGTAAATGGAGGGTCGTAGTTATCGATAAAATAGAATTCAGATACGACAAGTTCAGATATAGAATTGCGAGAACCATATATATGATATTTTAAATTTTTGAGAGGGGATCGAGACCATGGCTCCAACCTGCCTCCTTTCCCTCCGCCCACAATTGTGTATATCTGAACCTAGATCCGAGTCTGGATAGCTCGTGTAGATGTACTCGCATGTTAAATGTATACAAAACTTGTTTTTATTATAGCATACATTACAAACCTACACCCATCTTTTCCGAAAAAGAATAAGTTGCAAAAAAGTACCTCCAACTATGCCTAGATTCCCAATTAAAAGTCTCGTTTTTCAAATGCAACAAAGCGGGATACTTCGAGGTTTATCGCCATTATAAAGACTTGTGAAAGCCTTACGGAGAGTTGTACTTGAGACAAGAAATGAGATCAAGCCCCTCTTTGTTACATTTAAAATTTACTTCCACAGGTTACCATGTTTCAATGATTAAGGTTATGAAATGATAGCTTCCTAAGGCCTTTTCGTTGAGAGATTAAGCACTGTAATAAAAGAGCAATTTCCTGTCTGATGCGGTTCTCAAGAGTACGATTATTCCCATCCACACCTCATTATTCCATCTTATTTCACCCTTATTCATATCTCTATTACTCCTTACATACTTTTATTCTACTATATTTTCCTTATTCCTATCTTTCCAGCCAAATAGATAACATACCCTTAGGCGAACGCGGGTCTCCAAAACCCGCTGTCGTAAGTTCAAATCCTATAGAGCATGATTCTCTTCTTTGTTATGCTGGATAACAATAAAATCACTTAATAAAATAGAATTACAAGTTCTCAGGTAATTCAGTCTTATGAATCTTTATTATCCGCGTATGGTCTCTTTTTCTTGGGTGCTCATTTTGTCTAGGCTTTTAGTTTAATGTTTCTATCCAACGGACGTGGTTCCCTACCCCCGAAAGGAATATCCACAAATCCACAAAAACAACTAAAGTAGTAATAATATCAAGGTGATGACATCAGCCTGCGGATTTGGGGTGGGGGGTGAAAACAAAAGTGGAGTTGGGGTTAATTGGAGTGACCCCCCACGTGATAGAAGAAATATGTCATGTGCCAACCAGCTGCAAAGCACGAGAAGAGGTCCAAAACATATAAGCTGCCACATATGTAGTTAATGTGTCCCTTCCTATGTGGAATCCCTTCCTTGGTGGGCTTCACATCTTTGTCCTTTATTCCTTCCTCCCCTACCTTACCTAAACCTTCCTTCATTCCCTTCTCATCCTTCCTCCTCTTCTTCTTCCATATAGTATGGGTTTTTTGCATATAGACCCTTGAGATATTCGAGATGGGGTGTGTTCCCCTATCTTATTTGAATTCTCACATGTTATCCCTAAGCAAGTGCAACGTTTACAAGATGTTGACTGATGATGCACTAGGTGCGGATGATGTGTTTGATACGAGGGTTTGAAGGATGAGTTTCCTTTCATTGGTTGAGGATCGTCTAGTGAATTGACAGTGTAGGGTAAGCAACCAATAAATCATGTGCTCACCCTCGAATGAAGTTGATGGATAAGCCCTTCAAAAGGGATAACCCCTCTGGTCGACCTGTAGTCCGTCTGTTGGGTCCTAACTACTACAAAGTTAAGAGGTTTCCTCGTCTTCCTTTCTCACTTATTCTACTTTTTCGACAACCTTTTGATATGTACTCCAATTCGAACAAACGAGTCCTTCAATGAATCAATATCGAAACAACCAGTGAAGCAGTAGAGCATATAAATAGGTATGAAGAATATGGTAGTACTATGACAATATGTATGTTTGTCAAAGCTTATGTGTAAAAGGTTTAATATTCTAATGTATTATTGGAATAAAAAAAGTGCCTTCCTCACTCCACAAGCTCACATCACATGCCTTTTAAGGTTAAGGACAATGGAAACCACATGGTCTCAAGCAAAAAGTTGGGTGCTTATTCCAATCACGATCCAGACCCTAGAAGATAGCCCTAGATTTAGGGAACCCGCCAACCCAAGCCCATCCCCTCCTCTCCAAACTCCTAAAAGAGAATCCCATGTTTCATGACTGGACCAACTCCAAATCCCATAACCTAGATGTGGCCACCATAGTCTAAGAAATGCATAAAGTATGTCATATCATGCTACCAAAACCTACCATAGTAGACAAGATTGTGACCCTTTTGTAGCATGTGTTTGGTTTTCAATAAGAGGTAGTCGCATACACGTATGTATGTATGTATGTATGTATGTATGTATGTATGTATGTATGTATGTATGTATGTATGTAGACTGTGTAGGTTCAGACTGGTTCCATCATACACATACATTTGGCAAGAGAGTTGGAGGGGCTTAAGTGCTCTTATAATCAATAGAAAGATTGGAGAGAAAGTCGAAATGAAACGAGAGATACAGTAGAATAGGTTTGACGTATGAAGTGATCTTGATTTGAAAAACATCAGTGTAGGTGAAGAATTACCTTTTGAGGATAACCTCTTCTCATAATGCATGAATAACCATGTAAATCATGGTATCTACATGTCACCTCCTTCAGAGGGTACGCTAGAGTGGAGAGAGGGTTGACATGCATGATAAGATCGGGCTACATAGGATTGGAAGAGGATCATCTGCTGTAGAGAGGATTACAGCAAAGATGTTGCAATCCTCTTTAATTTTTTTATGATTTTGATTCCAAACTCTAACCTTATAGATTGAATCATAGATTCATGCTCTACATATCCTCTAAATTTCGCTCAAATCCGAGCTTATTTGTTATTTTATCTTATATGCAACTAAATTCCATTTAGAAAATATCTGAATCTTAAAATATTAAGATAAAATAGCAAATAAGCTCGAATTTGTGTAAAATTTGGAGGATATGTACAACATTAATTTATGATTCAATCTATAAGGTTAGATTTTGAAATCAAAATCACGAAAAAAAATTAAAGAGGATTGCATCATCTTTATTGTAATCCTCTCTGCAGCAAAGGATACTCTTTCCACGTAGGTAATGGTGAATTTGTACGAACACCCCTGAAAAACATGGTATCCACATGCAACCTAATCCAGAGTTAAATTTCCTATAGAAAATATTAAAAATCTGGGATTGGAATGAGAAGGAGATATAGATGGTGAGCATGGATGAGGATGAAGGAATGTGGGCAGGGGGTGGGTGTGACTGTGGAGGAGAACATGGGAATAGTTTGGGAACAGTGCTGGAGAACTCAGAGAGATTCCCCTTCCCATATGGGGGCTTTGATTGATGGAGCCACTGAGCGAGATGGAGAAGAGTTAAAAACGGGAGGGTGTGGTTAGTTATTTTTAGTGCTGGATGTGACCATGGGTGCTTCTGACCCGTCTTCATCTTCATGCTGTGGGCACCTTTCTTTTTCTCTTGGGCACCTTTTCCTTCACCTGCAACAGATGCCTACCCAACACCCATCTCCCAATAGGGTATTTGAAATAAACAAAAGGAGAGGGAGGAGAAAAAGTGATCCGCTCCCTTTCTGCCAAAAGTGGATTTTGCTTTGTTTTTAGTTTTGGCTTTTGTTTTACTTTTAATAAAAGGTTTTTTTTCACTTGTGTCCCTCTCCGCCATTACAATTATCTCTACTTTTTCTTAATAATATATGTCCCTCCTGTATTCTTGCTAAATGCACAGTAGTGCGTTTCCATTGATGTACTGTAGGGGCAAAAGTGTAAATAGAAGGGTAGTGCCGTGCATTTCATAAGAATATATGGACGGGTTGTTGCAAAAATGGAAGGGGCATACTTCTAACTGTCAGATCTCGAAGGAGCATAGGTGTAAAAAAATTATTGTAATTACTATAGATATTCAAGGGGGGATCTGCCTTCTCCCATTATTACTGGGTTGCGGGTCGACCCGACCAGTTTCAACTGGTGTTCGTATCTAATGGGTACCCGCTTCATTTGAATGGATAACAATACCCCCGAGATATGTCTTTCAAGAAAAAAATGATCCACACATCATCCATCTATTTACACTTATAGGAATAACATAACATTAAGTCGAGAAAGTTGTTTAAAATTCAATCATCATATTCTTTTATTATTCGATAATTTTAAAAATATCTAAGATGTGATGGAGATACACTTGAAAATCAAAAAAAATGGTCATGTATTAGATTACTTGCATTCCTAATTAAGAGTAGATTGATTATACATTAAACAATAGTCAAGATGCAAGAGTGTACAATCAAAACATTATTATTGATTTCTGCAATAAAATTATCTATATATGAGGATATGCATGCCCGAGTGTCCAATTATTTTATTATTGTATCTATTTATTCATAATTTATTATAAAAAATATTCGATTGAAATATTATTAATGATTTTTATAGTAAAATTATTTATATATATATATATATGGATTTGTAGTCTCCTATCCAGATTATTACTGTATCCACTTGTTCATAATTTTTTTGCCAAGGTGTTTAATTGAACATTATTAAGGAGTTCTATGGTGAAATTATTTATGTTCATGGATGTGTATGCTCGAGTGTGTGATACCACCGTATCTGTTTATTCATATTTTATTGTATGAGTGTTCAATTGAAACATTATGAATATATTTTATTGTAAGGGTGTTCAAATTGAAACATTATAAATATTTCTATGGTAACATTTTTTTTATATACACTAATATGTAGGATCGAGTGTCTGATTAACTACTGTATCTATTTATTCATACTTTGGTATCAAGCATTGGGCTCGACACAGCCCAACTCGAAAAAACTCAATCCCGGCCTGTCAATTCTCCTCGAACATTGAATTGGGTCAGGGAGAAAGCTTAGCACAAGCCTACCAGTTCTTCTCAAATCTTGGGTTGGGTCGAGGAAAAAGTTCGGCCTAAGCTCCACAGATACTTTGATTCCAATCTCTAAAGCTTAAATTAGATGTGTAATTATTGAATTCCTAAGTTCTAAGCTCAAAATCGAGCTTTTGATAAATACTTCCCATTTACCAACGTGGCACATTTCTATTATTTATTAAGTTGTTATTTTAATACAACTTTGATATCATTTCAGCATTGATACAAATTATAAAGCAACTAAAGTCATCCCGGCTCGAATTTACAATTTTTGATAATAATTGGAGGTTTGGACCCATTGCGTATATAATTTGGATTTGGGTTATGTCCGGTCTTTTACGGGTCAAGTCAATGTTGGGTTTGGATCGGCTCGATCCAATACTATACCTTTTACATCTATATTCATTTCAAAATCGATATGGAAATAGACATGGATTTTCCATTTACGCTTAAATTTAAGATAACATGTTTAAATTTATTCTACTAATCGTACCAAATTCGATTGATTCCATATCGATATCCATTTTAAGGAATAATCTCAATTTTTTCATTTATTGAAATATGTATTCATAACTATATTCTTATTATAATATATATATATATATATATCAATAACACAAAACTACATTTGTGACATGTTTATTTTTTTGTATTCTTTTGAATCAAAGTGGAAGTAAACGCTTCCACTAGGGTACCACAGATACCCACTATTCCATATGGATATTTTGAATAGGGCATGGGTCAGGACTCAAGACATAGTAGCTATATGATCAGTTATTTCCTGATGGGTATCCGGGAATTTAGGGTAAAAATGTACTAGTCAAGTAGGGTACTTGCTTGACCCTGATTTGTCTGATATGCATTCACATGTGCAAGGGTTTGAATGTGTGATTTAGTAAGATTACATGGGATGTTGAGTAATTTCGAAGGGTTGTGGTATGATTGCAAGGAGTGTAGTGTAATAGAACTATATTTGAAGGGGCATAGTGAAATAACTCCTCCTTTTGGATGTACCATAGCATTCATTTCTCTCATAGATTATATCTTGGAATAAGCTACCATAGGATAAGTGATTACATCGTAATCACATCATTCATTACGTGTCTATCTGACGTTTTCACTATCTCTCACATCAACCAAACAAGAAGTCGTTTATCCATTTACCCCATATTTAGAAAAAGAGTTTTTTTATACAATGACCCCTAGGTTCTTGTTTAATTACACCATAATTCCTGCAAATTTTGTAATTACACCTTGACAACTACAATTTCACCACATATAACACGTGCTCATATCCATGGGTTGGGATGAAAGAGTGAGTAAGATTATTTGGGCCATTTACATAAATATTGGTGTAATTGCAAAGATTACAAGGCAGGGCTTCTCTATAACTTAACCACACTTAACACATATGCCCATGTCCAAAGATTAAGCTGCAAGAGTGAGTAATATTACATGGGCATGGTGTGGTTTATGCTTTACGGGGACCATATTGTAATTCGACAAATATTGGACGGGCGTTGATGCAAAAATGCAGAAAATTTCATTCATGAACAAAATTATTTATGCGAACCTCAATTGATGCTTGATTGAAGTGAAAAAATGTATAATATACACATAACAAATCCTTAATCAATGCAAAAAAAAATATATAGAAAGAAGATATGTATTCAATGTTTGTTCTATAACAAACCTTTAATGAATCGAATTGAACTTCCACGAATCCGAACCAAATCAAACTTGAACACCATTTTCAACCTATCAAACCAAACGGAATCAGACTAAACGAACGGGATAGAGGAGGACTAAATTTAGAAATTTATAGGGGTCCATTTGGTTATCTAAAGGGTTTTTTACATTAGGGTCCCTAAAATGATGCTATTTACACCACAATACCTTTAATATCTATAATTACACCAGAGCTCATGTAGACTACATCAACGCCCCCAAAGTTTCAGTAACCCTTGAATCTATAGATGCAAACGGATGCGAATATATCTATATCCTATCAACCGTCATATCATTTTTATGTTAAAAAAGGTTTTGACATCCATATTCATGTCTTTTTTAAAATGAATATGGATATGGATATTATTTTGACATCCGTAAATACATGTATCTATATTCGTAGATCCGTTCACATATATAAATATTACTGCATATTTATTTTTTAACTATAGTTAGCATATTTTTGTACATTCATTTTCTTACAATTGATATAATTGTCACGAAATAAGTACATTTAATGTTTTTATATTGGGTGTAAATCATCGAATATGTGTATGGTTATGATAATGTGTAAAGTACTTCTACTATTATTGATATCTATTTGTTCCTATTTACATCTGTACCCATTTTTTAAAAATATGGTAAGATACTTTTCATATCGGTCGATATCTATATTCTGCATTCATGTTCATATATAGAAAATGATGAGAATATAGTAACACTTTTATCTATAATGTTAGACAACATTGCTAAGGATCGTGATATAAGAACAAATGTCTTTGAGCGAACCTAGTGTGAGCTTGTGGACTTATCGTATACTTGAGTCGTTTTGATGGCAGATCCTTTGAGGAGCATATCGTATTGTCATATCATTCAAAAATAAATCTTTGGATACATGCCTTATTATCGACTAGTTTCGATGGCATAGTTCTAGAGTACATGATAATATTATTAGTCCATTTTAATGACAGGTCTTCCCCACCTGCCTCTGTGACACAACGTCACGACTGCCTTACCCTTCCTCTTCACTTACCACTACCAACTTATCCTTCATCCAACTATTGTTGCGGATCTCTGCCTGTCTCAGACTCTTGATCGACTGAGGCTGTGGTTTCAGCCAAGTCTTTTCCTGGATGAGTCTTTACCCTCGACGTCGTCGTGCCACCGCAATTATGCATCACTACTGACACTTCACACTACTATTGTGCATTCCCCATGCACCATTGCATCGCTAGCCTACTCGAACTAGAACAAAAGGTGCTCGTACTTCTTCACGTATTGAAAGCATTTGACAGATCAGACTAACTCTCATCCAGATTTCAAGCTAATATTGGAGCCAAGGATATAAAAGCAAGCCTACCCACATTCTGAGCTTCATCACCACACACCCATCACATATCATGCTGCATGACCTCATACATTGCAGTTGTAACATCTCCTGCTTAGATCCATGGACCGCTATTTGAAAAAAAAAACTATAAGTTTCGAACCCAATCGAATCCTAAACAGCCACCCATAGTGCTTAAGCCCAAGCTATCAAGTCGTAATTCATCGCTCTTATGACTCACTCTCGCATTCTGTGAGCATCAGATGCGATACCATATTTGGTTTGCCCGAACATTGTTGCTCTTTAAAGATCATGTACGGAATTGAAATCAGGTATATAATTCATTCAGTATCTGTATATTTGAAATAAAAATTTGAAGATCAAGTATCATATTGTTATTTTTTTAAAATTCACATGAAACATCGAATAAGGATGTGTAACTCATGTAATTTGTATGCAATTAACCCTGAATTTATTGCAGGTAAAATGTACCTGCTCGTTTTTTTTATTATTTACACATTTAATAGGGATTCATGTTGTTTGGCGATATATAAATAATGTAGGTATAAATTAAATGAAGGGCAGTGCAGGGGGCATTGTCCTTAGCCCTAATCCTACGGCCATTCAATTCACTGTTGTGAAGTAAAGGCCAAACAGTAACTCCACAAGGGATGTCGTCTATGCCTCCCTCCAATCACCACCACTACTGCAGCTCATCAGCCCAGACAGCAATTTAATGGAAATTTTAAATACATGTATAAATTATATCCATGGAAATTTTACATCCATACCCCTGTAATCATGTTCAAATTAGTGATTTTTACACCACGGTCCTCTATCAACTTCGGAAGAGTAATCGATGGGGTCGTGGTGTGAGAGTTAGTAAGTTTGCATGGATCCTAGATGATACGAAGAATACAGGAGTTATTACGAATAATACGAAGAATACTGTTGTGACAGAGTTTACAGGGCCTATGTCTAAAAATTCCTTCCAATTAAACCAAATAGTTCTTGAAATTAAACTGTGATATAGTTGATTGTAAGGATTAAAGGTAAAAAATAGAAAAAAATCATTATTGAAAATATATCTTATATTTATCGCTCCCTCGTATCCTTCCTTCACCTCCATTCTAATTGTTCAAACTTAAGGATGTAATCAACATCAATGGACAACAGTGTAAAACAGAGCGAAAATTGTGAGACCATGAGAGGAGTGATTCTGGACCACTAGATTCAACCAGGAGAAAGAAGATCATGAGAGAGAAAACAGAATTTATTGGTCCAGTATCACTCCTCACATACTCTCACAACTTTTTGCTCTCACAATTACTTCTCGTACTCGAAACAGGAGTTTTTACGTCGTGACCCCTAAAATCCTTACAAGTACAACATAATCCTTACAATCTTTCTAATCACACAAACACTCTTATAATGTGGTTCGAGATGATCTAAGCATGCAAAAATGGTATGATCAACCCAATTCCAATTACATAAAAAGTACATGAATTGTATACTTAACTCAATTTTGTACCGGACTTTAAAATGTAACAAAATAGTATATGACAGTTAAGATTTGTTTCAATTCGATACGAGACGAAGGAATTGACTTGATCGATTTATCGTTCTAGCCTTAAATCACACGAACTCAACCTAAATTGAACGAAACTATAAATACCAACTAACACATTTTTATATTTTAAGGGTGTGTTTGCTACGCGGGTTAGGGCGGGTTAAACTGGTAGAGGGTAATCCATTTTTTGTTTTGGTGTTTGTATAGTGGGTTAAACCGGGTGGGTTTGTTGTGATATAATTGTATTGAAGTTTGTAAAAGTGAGTAGTTATTGTGATGTGAATGTATTAAATTTGGAAAAGTGAGTAAAAGTGTAGTAGTTTATAATTTCTATATGATATGATAGTATAATATATTATTTTTTGATGGAATTGATGAAAGAGATTTGAATTATTTAATGCATTAAAAAAAAGATAAAATATGGGACACGTACGAGAAAGAAAAAATGAGATAAAGAAAGCTTGCATCGTTACTCGAACGGGTCCTAAAGATATGATATCACATTGAATTTGGATGCATAGTTCAAAGATTTTTTGTTGTAATTCGGGAACTTTTATGCAACTTAGTATATTTGGGTGTGATTGCAAATGATTATTAGAACATGGAGGCAAACTTCCCTTACAGATTAATTAAAAAAACAAAAGGGAGAGTTGGACAAAATCTCCCATGAAAGACGTGAGGATGCACAGGAAGATATCAATCAATTCATGAGAGATGGGCATTTAATTACTATAGTAAAGGCTGAGGTCCTGTAGGGACTTACTACTCCCGTCTACTCCAAAACTTCCTTTTAGGTCAATTAGGGCTCAATATCTTAATCAATGGTCCTCCCAATGGATTATTTAAGGGTACAAGGGGTTTGCGCCAAGGGGATCCCCTTAGGGCCTGTTTGGTTGCAGGGTTGGGTTGGCCCAACCCTTCCCAATCCTCCAACCAAACAGCCCAATCCTCCTCACAGTTTACTATTCACAGGGGTACCCCTGCCCAACCCAACTCTGCCCAACCCTGCAACCAAACATGCCCTTAGTCTCCTTCTATTCACAGTTGCTATGGAAGCCCTCTCTTCCATGGTCGAGATTGCTGCCATGAAGGGCCGCTATCTCCCGTTGGGGAGTGGTCGTTCAAGGGCGCCTACGCATCTAATCTATGCGGATGACCTCCTATTCTTTTGTAAGGGTTCCCTCCGCTCGCTCTCTTTTATTCGTGACATTCTTCAGGATTTCGAAATGGTCTCGGAACTCAAATTAAATCGTAGGAAGAGCAAAATATACAGGCCAAGAGGGGGCAATTTGGATTTCTCAGCCACCCTTCTAAATGGGATGCTACAAAAACACCAACCCGCAACTTATCTGGGCCTTCCGATGGCCTCAACCTATAGCCGCTGTTGTGATTCGCGCGTTCTCGAGGACCGAATCAGGTCCCTTATCAATGGCTGGAGTGCAAGATGCTTATCTATGGCTGGAAGAGCTCAACTTCTAAACACGGTGATCCGTGGCATTCTTCTATATTGGGCGGCTGGCATTACTCTCCCTCTGGCTGCTATCAGGCGCATTGAAAAAATTTGCGCTCAATTCCTTTGGAGTCGAAATCACCATGATATTGCATGGAGTAAACTTTGTCTTCCGAAGAGGGAAGGGGGCCTTGGTCTTCTCTCCCCGCTTACTATCCGCAAAACTGCGATCGCCTCTTAGGTTTGGCGACTCCTCTCGGCCGATACATCGATTTGGGCCGATTATATTCGTGCTAAGTACCTATCCAACGGCTCCTTCTGGGAATGTTCGCCTACCTCCTACTCCACCATCCAGTGGCGCAAAATGCTGGCTATGAGGCCTATTTTGAGGCAAGTCATTCGGGGTGATACTCCTTCGGCTTCTTGGCTCCACTCGCCCTCCGGTTATTCTTTTGCGAGTGCCTACGATATCCTGCGACCTCGTGCTGAACAGGTCCAGTGGCATTCTGTGATTTGGGATCGCCATATTCCTCCTTCTTTCGCCTTTACCCTCTACAGAGCATACCTTGGTAGGCTTCCTACCACTGATCGCCTTAACTCATTCGGTTTGGACCTTCCAACAACTTGTGGGCTATGCTCGGCTGAGGAGGAATCGCATGCTCACCTTCTCCTCCACTGCACGTACGCTGCTTCGGTTTGGCAAGGCGTGTGTCTCTCCTTCGGCTACCTGTCGCCCATGGGGAATGATTTGCATGATTTGGTTAACTGGATTCTCAACTTGTCTTCAAGGACTGTGCGTACCTCCTTGGCTACTCTCCTTGCTATTACGGTTTGGCACATTTGGCGGGAGCGAAATAGCCGTTGGTCAAACACGGGTTGCTGCAACAGCGATCGTTTAATTTCTGGCATCATCAACACTTTTAGAGCCATCAAATTCTAAGCTGGATGTTTGAGTTTGCCTCCTCCCTGGAACGGCTTCTTTGTTGTGATTTTTGACTTTCCAATTGCATAGTTGTTCGGGCTTGCTCTGTGAGCCCATATCTTTTGTAACTTTTTGTTACCTCGTTTTGGTTTTTTGGAATACATAGTATACTTACCAAGCAAAAAAAATGTTAATATCCCTTCAGCTAGTAGAAAAATATATTAATTATCGCCCGTAATCCCAAAGATCGAATCGAACTTGATCGAACCAGATGTCTAGGTAAATCGATATTAATTTTATGGAATTCATTTTTTTGTTATGAAAAATAATTTATTAGAATTTCGAGATCTGCCTGGGATATTATATTTCATGAATCTTTGCAATATTCATTTTATCAATAAAAATTGATAAATGTATTCACATAATAAAAAATCAATGTAATGAAATTCTTGTTGTATTAATTATAGAGTACATTATAAAAAAGTATCTGACCGATTCAGATAATTTCAATATCGAACATAAACATTAAAGAGTACATTATATCTGATCAATATAACTTTAAAAAGTAACAATATAGACGTTAACCCTAAACCCTTCTCAAAAAACGATATAGACGTTAATGAATACTGAACAGAGATTTTTATTATAGTTCAGATCTTATCCTCGGAAGAAAAAAAATTGGATAGTGATATATAAAATGTGGATAACGGTGGTCAAGAGGAGAGCGCGGTCCGGTCCAAAGGTCAGTCAAAGGCCTCCGCGCTCTCGTCTGCCAACGAGAAGCGCCGGCAGCAGTTTATATGCGTACGTACAATATTTAATTATATACTGGGATTTTTACACGATTACCCCTAAGATATTTTTAACTGCACAACAGTTCCTGCGGTCTTGTTCTTTTCAACCGATATATGGTGGCCATGTTGAAGGGCTGCCAGGTCGGATTTGGGGCGGGTATTACTATTCTTAAATCCATACCTATTTATAATATCACTACTCATACCCACCCATTTATTAAATGGATAATTTCTTTCGGGTACCCACATACCCGTCGGATACCCGTGTTTCCAATGGGTATCCATATCTCGACATGGTAAATCTTAAGTTGTTTATAAATATACAAGATTTTTAAAGATAGACGAAATAGAGTGAGGTCGTGTAATATGATGATTCATAAAATTATGCAATATATAGATAATATTAAATGTTTATATATGTTAGGTGTTTGACTCTTTTGTGTTGATAGTTTTTATTTATTAAAGATACAAAAAGCTAGTTGAATAAGAAAAACAGATGAAGAGGAGAAAATTGAGTTGGATATTTATACATGTAGATCGATACATATAAGATATGAAAAGGATTTGGGTCTAGTTTCATTAAAATGCGACACACACATTTATCTTTTTATATATATTTTATTCGGGTTTGCGACGGGTTCGGGTACCCATAAGGCAATCTTAAACCCAACCCATACCCGCACGGGTAGTCAATTCAAAATCCAAACCCGTCCAAAAGTAATTGGGATGGGGTTTCGGGTCGGGTACCCAATGGGTAGACCTAGATTGATATCCCTAGTTGCGGTGCGGTGTAAGAGACAGTTGGGTTGAAAATAACTTGAGTGTATAAGTGCAAAAATCCCTTGAATATTATATGTTAAGTAATGGGGGCACATCATCCCAAACTCCTCGGACGGCAGTCGAGAGGGAGTGCATCGGATTCACGCACCATTCAAAGGACTGACGCCAATTTGTTCTTTTGGATTTTAGCGCTTTTAATTACCATAGCAATTGGATGCTCCAATTGTTTGGTTTCCGTGACTTCTATGGATCATATTCAAATTAGGAGAATCGTATGTGCTTGGTCTGGCAAAATTTTGGAGGAGAGAGATGGATTAGGGTTTGTTGTATGGAGCAGTGTAGTAGGAAGGGCTCACCATGCTCCCTTCTTCCTCCTCTGACATTCGTTCTCCTCCTTCGGAGAACTTTCTCGGCAGTCCTTCCCTTGCCATACATCTTCATGCAAGACCTGATCTGTGTGCCTCGCCGTATCTCCTATCGGTCACCCTCTCATTGCCGCCATCCAACCAAGGTTGCCTCTGCATTCTTAAATTATTGCACATTGTAGTGTCCTGAACTTACATTCCCATATCATTATCTAGGAAAATTGATCCTTACTACTTTTAGATCAGACTCAAAATTCAAATAAACCCGTTGACAACCACTCGAAACACTGAAGCACGAGTTGTTCAATAGTAATATGAAGTACTAATGAAATTGGACTCCTAATCCTAATAATAGTTGAGTTGTATTCTATTTATACTTCATTAAGAATTGAAATATGGACTTTTGTAATTAGGCTATACATAATGGGTGCCATAATAATAGTGAAGAATCTACTCAACACTGTATTTCAAAGTGTTATTTTGTCTTAAATACTGACAATATATCTTTGCATCCGAGCTTACGTGTCGACATGGAGTTAGAAATTTCTGCTGGGAGGCAATACTATTGAGATGTTATTTGACTATTTTTTTGTCTTCTTCGTTGTTAGTGTTTGATTCTAAAATATTTGAGACTAATATTAACGATGTTTTTTTTTAACAAACATCACCATGAAGCCTTGTGATTTTTTTAATGGTATATATGGTCTGTATTGATTAGATAAAGAAGGGGAAGTTACTAGAAAATCAGAGAAAGATGTGCATATTTAGCCTCGCACTATAAGAAAAATGAGTTGTGGTCACGGAATTTGACTCGAAAACTTTTGGTCACGATAATTCCTTGGCCACTACTTTCTTGTAGCTACAATATCGTGGTCAAAGTCTTCATACAAGAGTTGTGACCATGACAAATTCTGTTATCGCTTGTAGTGGCACGACACATTCGTGGTTAGAGAACTTTCGTGATAAGACTTATAGCTACAACTATTGGCCACGACGTGTTGTGGCCAGAGTCCAATTTCGTGGTCACAAGCCTCACATCCGTGGGCATTATTCTGTAGCCACAACTTGTTTTCCTTGTAGTGTTAGATAAGCATATCAACCATCTTTAGACAAGTCATATTGTAGATAAGCCCAAAGGATCTTGAAGTCTTCCAAAATATCATATTGTAGATAAGCCCAAAGGATTCTTGAAGTCTTCCAAAATACGGTCACAGTGACTCTTGCAAGCGTACTGGAGGTGTTAATTAGTTCAGCGAAGGCTACACTCTTTCCAAATCCACCACGGTGCCACGGTAAAAGCGGTCTTGATCTTTAAGGCATGACGTGCATCCGACCCGCGTACCATCCTGGCCCAGTCAAGAGCACCCATGATTGAAACTTAATTACCAAACAGAAGCAAAATTAAAGTAGCATGAGTCTCTTCCTAGACGTCCATCGTGTAAGAATATTCCCAAAACAAATGATCCCTAGATTCGAGAGGGTGGTTATCATGTAGGAACATTCCTACAACAAAAAAGGTCCAATCTTGTGATTTTTCATAATCCCAAAACGTTGTCTTACGGTACAACAAATTTAGGCAAGACAAAATTCTATATTCGTCGCCCTGTCTTCTATCATACATAGTGATAATTGTTACTAAATAAGCAATGGTTAGTATAAATTTTAATGACAAATTAAGTAAACGCATAATTGTTATTATATAAATATTTAGCAACTAATATTGAATTCGTCGCCAATTATAAGAACAAATTATATGAGTAGTATTCATTGTTAGGGATTTAACATCAAAATGGTACGAGTATTCGTTGCCATTTGGCCAATTTCGATGCGCAAGTAACAAAAAAAGTCCTGCAATTTTTTTTCATTTTATAGAATCAGACGTTTATTATTGTGACACTATGTAAAACTGTAAAATTTATCGTTTCAAGATATATAAAATTATACAATCCTTTTGTATATGGAAATGGGTGTAGATATATCTATATCCATATACTTAACGATTTCTAAACATATTTCAAAATTTTTGTCAATATCTATTTTAAAATGGGCACAAGAACTGTACCAAAATGAGTTTGTAGTAACACTTCTTCGAAATCCATCCTTATATTGGTTGTTATTAACTATGTAACGATGAATATTATTAAAGGACTTTTATACTATAATGTCGTGTCTATTGCCATGCCATTAGTAATGGTCCATGTAACACTGGTTATTTTACCTAATGACGCGATTGACTATAACTCTGAACAATGTGTATATGCTTAGGGAAAGATCATTACATATGATAGAACTTCAGTTATTTCCAATATGAGTGTAATAAAAGAAGGCACAGGGTTATCCACGTCTGTATTGAAAGAATGTGCAGCAAGGAGAAGCGAGTGTGACTCACTTTGTCAAAGGACAATATCACACACTCACTACAAAAAAAATGAGTTGTGGCAACAGAATGTAGCTATGGAAGTTTGTGGCCACGATGATTCCGTGGCCACTAGTTTCTCGTAGGTACAATTCCATGGTCAAAGTCTTCATACAAGAGTTGTGGCCACGAGAAGTCCGTGGTCACTTGTAGTGGCCACGACATATTAGCGGTTAAAGAATTCTCGCGACGAAACTTGTAGCTACGGTTACTGGTCACGACGTATTGTGGCCATAGCCCAATTTTGTGGCCACAGGCCCTACATTCGTAGGCATAATTCTGTAGCCACAACTTGTTTTCCTTGTAGTGACTTTAGCCACAAGAGATGTGTAATTTGTGTTAGAACGCTTAACACTAAAATTTCCAAAGCGTGTTCAAGAGGATGTGATATGGAGGGCATCTAGCAGCCAGTGCACCACCCAAAGATGATGGGTTCTTGCAAAGAGAAGCTTGTAACTAACAAGAATAAGATAGGTGCATGCTAAAGAATACGTGGAGATCGTGGTGGAATTCAAGTTAACGAGAAGATTATTAGGAATACGGGTAAATAATTAAGATTTGGAATTAGTTAGCGAATTTGCAGAAAAAATATATGCTGAACTCTTTTAGAAATACGAGTATAACTGATGTACTTAGATTATATATAAAGGAGGTGCAACATTTTAGGCTATAATAATCGTACCATTGTCGAGAAATATTTACCCTCCAACTTATTGAGTTTAGGCCCAATTGGCTCTCACGATAGTGATAATGACATAGACATCGACGCTTCGATGGCGATCCTTACTCCTTGCCTTTTTAAGGGCTCGTTTGGTTGCCAGGTTACTTTGGGTAACCTGGCATCCTACTTGCTCTATCCCTACATTACTGAGTTTGTAATTAGTTGTTTGGACCGTATAATTTATTTGTTATAATATTTTTTAACCATATTCAATTAAGAAAGTTAACACAAAAAATATAATATAATCACTAAAAAAAGTTAATATAACACATAAACATTGTCACATCGCATTTATCATTCCAGTTATCTTAACCATTTAAACAACTACTATTTACATGATATTTTCAACCAACCCAACTAAGTTACCAAAAATGCTCTAAATAATTTTCCAACATCCTTCTCCAAGAAAATGATTTCTTGATTAAAAAGTACTTATAAGATCTTGGACAAAGAGAAGTTAAGCTATGCTATAGCCACTCATGGTCTTGAACAAGGAGAAAGTGTAACCATGGTAGGGACTCACAGTGACCATGAGTAAAAAAGAAAGCTAGTACAAAGATGATGTGCTTTAAACATTACTAAGCATCATAACAGTCTAGTATTCCATATCTATAGATATCCAAGACAAAATAGGCGACCGTTTTGGTCGGACCGGGTCAATCCGCCTATCCAACGACAGGATCCGGATCCGGTTTTAGAGAACTGGAGCTAAACCCCGTTTACCACAAAATCCGAGGGGCGAAATCACAAATGACCCTTAAGCGGCAGCCACCGCAGGGGCAAACTCGTCAACTCGTCATTCCAATCCTCTCCCTTCCTCCTTTAAAACCCCCTACCTTCCCCACGAGCTGCTCCCAAAAGAAACCGGCCCGCCATGAACCCGGTTCTCCTCGACGACCCACCACCGGACCAGACCCACCTCACCACCAAGCACATGGGTTGCATCACCGGCTTCTTCCACCTCTTCGACCGCAACCACCATCAACACCACAAACCCCAGACGGTAAGCCCAACCCCGCCGGTCACCCCACTCCCATCCTCGTCCGAGAAATTCCAGCTGTCCGATCCCCCCCGCCCCTCCCTCCCCGTCACCCTCCTCGAACCTCCCAGAACCCCTTGGAAGCTCCGGGACTCCCCTCGCCTCTCCCTCGACAGCCGCTTCCCGCCACGCGAGATCAGAGCCGTCCGTTCCCCGTCCGACGGCTCCGACCTCGACCGCCGCTCCCCGAGCGTCGTCGCGCGCCTCATGGGCCTCGACGCACTCCCCTCCGATCTCCGCCGCTCCTCCTCCGCCTCCGCGGCCATCGCCGCAGCCGCGCCTCCACCCCCGCCGCCTCCTCCTCCTCGCGACGTCGACCTCGAGGCGCTGAGAGACATCCTGGAGTCGCTGCAGCTCAAAGGCCTCCTCCGCTGCGGCGACGGCAAGCGCGACCCGATCGTCGTGATGCGCCCCGCACCGCCACCGCCTCCCCGGAGCCGTCTCATGTCCGACCCCCGCCCCAGGAAGGACCACATCACGCGCACCCCCCGCCGTAGACCTCCGCCGCCGGCTCCGAGGCGGCGGCAGCCCGCCGCGGACGATCCCTGCACCCCCTCCTTTTGCGAGGTGAGTAATTCCACCATTTCCGTCATCTCGATCCGATTTCGGTTTTAAATTTTTTCTGTGATGCGATTGTGATCGTGGAATTGGAATGCAGCGGGAGAAGATGGAATACCGGCGTGGGAGGAAGCTGCTGGAGAGGTGTGATCGACTGCTGAGCAGCATTGCGGAGATCTCAGATGTCGGCGGTGTCGCGGCGGATCGCCAGCCGAGCCCCGTGTCCGTGCTCGATTGCGGCGCGGAGTTCGCGGCGGCCTCGCCGCCGTCCCCGTCGCCGAAGCCGAAGCGGTCCCTCAACTTCGAAGGTGAGTGAGCGAAAATGGATTGGAATATTTTTGTGATTTTGTTAAAGTTATTCCTTGTTGTTTTTATAATTGGTATTCCTTGTTGTTTGAGTTTCCATCTCTCCTTGTTTTGTTTCTTTGCTTGTCTGGGTGTACTACTTACTGAATGAGTCAGGGTTTTATCTGCAAATTTTCCCCTATTTAGTATTTTTGTTTATTTTACAAATCGATGGTAAGAAAGACGGGTGAATGGAAAACAATTTTATACAACATCTCGAATTATTTATTTTATGAAAAAGGTAAAAAATTGCATAAATTGATGATGGTAATTACGTGCGATCTCATCAGCGCCACTTGACACGTGGGCGTGTTTTTGGATTGCGCGGGAATTTCGGAAATTTGTATTATATAGTTTTCCGTGGAATATAGTTTTTCCTGTATGAATCAAAACTGTTTCCTTTTTATTTCTGTTATTATTAACCTCTAAATTACTTAAAGCAGATAGAACAGTTGAGACTCATGGAGATCTGCGGACCACATCCCGAGGTCAGCTCCTCGTGCCGATCGATGCGTCCGAGGCTGCCGATCGGGACTTCCTCTATGTCGCCAAGGTGCTTGCTGTCGCCGAACGGATGACGAAGACGGTCGACGAGAACGTCTTCCATTCCTTGGAGAAGGAGCATCCCTCGAAGGCATCCAAGGCATCACGCCTCCACCGAAGGCTTGTGTTCGATGTGGTTGCGGAGATTGTGGATGAAAAGAAGAGGTTGCCCTCCACTTGGGAGGCCTTTGCCCGATCCCCGAGCGTCGCGGCATCCGCTGCCTCACCTCGGGCAATCTGGCAGGAGCTTAAGAGGATCCAAGAGCAGGTCTCCTCGACCGACGACCTCTTCGAATCCGTATCCGATGCATTGCGTAAGGACATAGATGAGAAAGGAGGCAAGGATGCAAGAAAATGGTCTGGTCGGGATTCCGAGCTATCCGACGTGGTCTTAGACATCGAGCGTCTCGTGTTCAAGGATCTCGTCGCCGATGCGATCCGTGATCTCGCATCGCCAGACCTTAGGTGGCGATTGCGCGCAACTTGCCGTGCACCTTCTCCTCTGTCCTCGCGCCGGAGGCTGGTGTTTTAGAATCAGATGCAGACGCATCGGGCAGGGTTTTGGCGCCAACTTTCAATTTGAAAATTAGGGTTTTGGATGGTGTCGAGAGTTGATTTTTTGTTTTGCTCTCTCTCTCTCTATCTGTTCTTTTATTAGTTAGTTTTTACATACTTGCGTTCAAGGGAGCGCTGATCAAGCCCGTGATGTAATGTTGTGGAGTAGTTATCATTAGGAGCTTAATCTGTAATTAGTGGACTTGCTAAGTTCTTTGATCACATGTCTTCTAATCTACTTTGTAATTTGGCACAATCAAATGGTTCCTATTCATTTACTGCAAAAGTACCTTTCAATACACGTATTTATACGTATTTGAGATCTTCTGCTTTGCATTCCAACTGTGTGACCTTGTGGAGGAAATATTTCCAAAAAGTGTCAACTATGTTAATCATAAGATACAAGTACTTGTGTAATAAAAAATATTGTATTTTTTGTTTTTATTATTAATAGGATCTTGGGTGACATGCAAAATGTCTATTGCAATGGAAGAAAGATTTGCGGGGGAAGAATCAAACACAAACATGCAAGACAAAGATGTAGCATAGCATTAGAGCGACTGCCTCACGGTCTCTTTAGGGAGAGATCCAGTCGCTCCTTCGTTGCTGTAGTTTCCTATGTTGAGCCTACTCAGCCCCCACATTGATTCTCAGGAAGAACTAGGACGGAACCAACTACTTAGAGGAGCTCCCGTGAGCAGGAGTTCGATTTTGATAGTGCTTTGGATAGAGCCCTTGGCACCTGGCGGTCCGCGTAACAATAATGACATTTGGCGATCTGCCACCGCGTCGCTCGACTCCTCCTGAAGTCAAAGGCTAATTCAGCCAAGTTCCATATATTGTCTTTCAAGGAGCCCCTGTCGTTCCCTCTGCTCTTCAGTCTGTTTGAAGCAGCTGAAGACTAGCGAGGAAGAGCTAGGAGTCGATGCGCATGTGCACCTACTGGAAAGGTTCAGACTATTCTACTCCGGGAGATAGAACTACTAAAGGCACAAAAAGAGAGGGTCAACTCGGGGGGGGGGGGGGGGGGGGGGTCCTTTGTGGATTTCTAGACTTATGGGTATCAGGTTGATCCTTGGCTTGGGAATATCGATCGGGCGATCCTTTGGGGATGTTTAGACTTATGGGTGTCAGGTTGATCCTTGGCTTGGGAATATCGATCGAGCAATCATTTGAGGGTGCTAATATTTTTTAGTGTCATTTGTACGGTTCCATAGCAGCATATTTTGGTCCGGTATGCCATATTCTTCGTCGGGCCGCTGGTCGAATGGGTGACTCGTGATTTTGGAGTTTCTATTGCTCGTGGTATCTGTAAGATAAACAATACGGAATATTATTTGTTGCACAATTATCTAGTTTGCTTTCGAATCCTAAATCAGCAACATATTTGTTGTAATTTTACAGGCAGCATTTATAAAAATATAATTAATAATATTAAAATGTAAAAAATTAATGAAAATTAAAAAAAATGGTACTGAGGTCGCGCCAAAACTCTGTGATTCAAAAATAGCCAGCCGACTGCTGCTGTTGAAAGCTCTGAGGATAACGTCGTCCATTTCCAATTTAGTCCATAGAACTCCCATTCCCATTTGGACGCACATCGGAATCGAATTCTGCAGATTTGAATCTTGGGTTTGTTATATGTGGGGAGAGTTCTTTCATCCCGACATGAACCCATAGTTCTCGCTGTCGAGAGGGGCCAATGTGCCCTCTCGAATGGTGACCGAATGCTCAGAGCTGCAGAGGGGGTCGCCATGAATTCGATTGCAATTAAGGTGGATTAGTATATTGTTAGCAGTTCGTTTCGTCTGAACCCATCATGTGGAGGTGTCCGGTTGACTTGTATGGGTTTGATTAGCTTGGTCATGGGCGGTTGATTTCGTTGAAATGACGTGCACCTCTGCCGATGTTGGAGCCAACGATGGCTTGAATCGGTCGTTGGGTGTGATCGAACAGATCGAGTGAACCTATCTTGATTCGGTTAAATCGAACAGTGATTATCTCAGATTTGATCTTGTTTTTTAGATTTGTAAAGGTTCGGTTCGTTAAGGTTCGACGTAGAACATAACTCGGATTATGTAATGATGCCGGTTAGCGAATCGATGATTAAAATAGATCTAGATGATCCGGTTAATTTAACAATGATTAGATGCCTGGCTCGAAAACCTAATGAATCCGAGCTTAAGTTGGATATGTGAGGGTTATCGAGTCGTGCTCGATTTGCTAACTTGATCGATATTTCATTTTAATGTTTACATAGTATCCATTATATATAATATAGGCATGGGCGCAAGTTGTGGTTTTTATATATTTTCCAAAATATTAATCGATGTTTCACTCCTGCTTCCTTTCTTTCCTCCTCTGCCTAACCCCGTTAGGGTTTGGGAGAGTTCTTTCAGGGTTTGGAAGAGGATCGTCTGGGAGGACGAGAAGGACGACATGCCTCGCGCGTGTAGTGTCCTGAGGATAGCCTCGCAAGTTGGGCATGTGCTCGGGAGAGGTGCTTGGATTGTGGAGAGGATCCGATAGAAAAACGGGGTTCATATTCCGATTTTGTGTAGGGCCCGCTCGGTTCCGGAATAAGCAGGAATAAGGATGGGGAATAAGGAGAATAAGGGTCTATTCTTTGTTCGGCTGGAGAATAGGAATAAAGAGAATAAGGTGAAATAAAGGTAGGTAAGGAGGGATAGAGATAGGAATAAGAGTGAAATAAGATGGAATAATGGGGAATAGTCGTACCACTGGAAACCGTGTTAGGAGGAGAATTGACCCCTTATTCCAGGGCTTATTCTCCTACCAAACAGGGCCTAAGGATCAGGTGCCCGCACTTGTCGCTTGCAGAGACAAGCTCGTTCATGTGACAATAAATAGGAGATTCTTGTTATTTTAAGTGCGGATTTGTTGATATTGTCGTTACAAAATTAATTTTTGGTTGTCCCCAAACACCGATATCTAACCCTATATGATATTAGAAATTAATAGAAATTGCATTAAAAGACACCACAGAGGGAGTTGATTCGAGCAAAGACATCACACGTACGGTTATAAAAATGGATATTACAATCCAAAGAAGAGGCTCGTGAGCCAACTCGTACTCAACGAGTTGGAGTCTGAGCCAGCATTTCATGACTTGAACATCTTTTATTCCAAGCTCAAGCCCAAATTTGGTTATTAAGCTGGGGTTGACTTGACCCATTGAACTCGATAGAACTCCTACATATATGTATGCATGCATCAATGCATGCATATTCATGCATATATACATTTATGTTGAACTTAAATTTCATAAATTTGAGTTGAGGCTGACTCGACACATTGAACTCAATAAAAACCCTACATATATGTATGCATGCATCAATGCATGCATATTCATGCATGTATACATTTATGTTGAACTTAAATTCACTTTTCATGAATCGAACCTTAATGAACTTATTTGATTAAGTATTTAGTTAACATAATAACAAATATGAACTGAGCTGTGTTTATATTCCGAACCGAATCATAACTTAATTTCTGAAAGCAATCGAATTTGAATAGACATTGAACTTTGTAATTTTATCTTTTGATGCATCCACATGGAAATATAACTATTAACCATGCTTCCCTTCAACATTGAGAACATCAAGCGGGCATGGAGCAGTAGGCTCGTGTATGTGCAATTGACATGGATGGATTAGGTCCCATTGCGTAAATCTTTTAGATAGACACCGACCGTGGTTTGCGCGTTTGATCGGTTGGTTTCGGTGTGTTTCAGCGATGAACGATCATGGGTATAAGATGTTGTAATAATGTGAGTTAAGTTAAAGTCATGTGGTTGATGTTCGTGTGGCAAAGACGCGCAATATTGATGAACGCATCTTCAGCTACGTTAATATGGTTTAATTGTAGCACAACCAAATACGCATTACATGAGCCTGAAAAATCTTCATGAGGAGGGGCTCGGCCTAATAAAGTATTTTTAAATTAGGAAGTCCAACGTCGAACTCAAGGAGGCAATTGTCTTATTAGGATGATTTTTAGGTCGTTTAGAGATCACGTTTTCGAGGATTTTTTTTCTTGTAGTTAATGTGAAATGCAAATCATCGTTATGTTGGGGGGCTAAATCATAATTTTTTAGTCATATAAAGTATAAAAACCTAAAAATTAGCCACATGTTAATGCATGCAAATTCATGCTAACGTGAATTTTTGTTTTTTTTCTAATGTAAAATAAATTTACTACAAATTTAAAAAGCAAACAACATGTGTTTATAATAAGGGGAAAATGGGGCTTCCCCCTAGGGGTAGCCAACATGGCTGCCCCCACCCAATTTTTTGGCAAATTTTTTTTTTTTGGAAAAATAAAATCATGTATATTCATCCCTATATCCCTCCTATATGTCATTCGAATTTCGTCGGAAACAGAGACTCCTACGACCTCCATCCATATGTCATTTTTTAACGGTCGCAGGATTTTTTAAATCGACCATGTCTAGATGGAGACCGTAGGAGTCTCTGTTTCTGACGAAATTCGAATGACATGTGGGAGGGATATAGGGATGAATATACATGTCGATATTTTTCAAAAAAAATTTGGCAAAAAATGAGACGGGGCAGCCCCATCAACTCCTTATAATAAAGATGAATTTATGGAAATTTTAATTCCCTAAAAACATTTTGTGCATGATCAATTAAAATTAAATCATGCAGATCATAAATTTATTTATTCAAAGCAGAACATGCATGTGGATAAGACGATTTTGAAGCCTAATAAATAACTCGATTAGATGAGCCGAGTGTAAATTTATCAGAATTTTCAGAGCAGCTAGTGATTTATTACAAATTATGCAAGCACGGATAAGCAAATAATTGATGTTTACACCTAAACAATTCTAATAAATCAAACACCGATTGGATAAAAATAAAAAGATAACTAACTGAGCTTATGCAAATTTCATAACTAAAAATAGGTGAGAAATAAGCATGTAAATGTTGATTCGAACATAGGGGTATAGATGCAGCAAAGAAACAACAGTTCAGAGGAAAAAAAGGTCGTACCGAGGGGGTACTTCTTTATTTGCTTAACCTTTAGGTAGTGTTTGGTTCGCGGGTTACCTGCGGGTTAGGGGAGTTTACTCCCTTAATCCACATCCCCCTCTCTCCTAGTGGGCCCCACTTTATTCATTTTTTAAAAAATTAAATAAATCAATCTTACATCATCAATCCTATCAAAAAATAATATATTATACCATCATATCATATAAAAATTATAAACTACTCCACTTCTACTCCCTTTTCCAAACTTCAATACAATCACACCACAATAACTACTCACTTTTTCAAACTCCGATACAATCATATCACCCCAAACCTACTTCTAACCCACCCTCAGTTTAACCCTCTATCCAAACACCAAAACACAAAAACGGGTTACCCTCTACCGGTTTAACCCGCCTTAACCCGCCAACCAAACGCACCCTTAGGGAGCCGTGCTGAAATTTTCCAAGGGTAGGGGTGGGTAAACGCACGTGAGAACTTGGTCTTCATCACTCTCTGGAAGTAGTTCCTATGCAGTGCTGCAAATTCTACTGCAAAATTGTGGAATATTATAGCGGTTCGCATGAATTCTCTGTTCTCGTGGAACATTGGGCCTCTATCGCAGAAATTCGTGTGAACCTCTCGATCAAGATCGAGCAGTTTGGATTGATTGCAGCAGGCTCTGCAGTACTGCAGAGGATCCACACACCACTCCCATGTTCCTTCGATGGATCCACGACGCATTTAATGATGTTGATGTCCGTGGTGTTAGATGGTGCCTGGCGCGGAAGGAACCTCTACAAGCAGCGGTTGTTGCTTCAACGGAGACAGAGGCATGCCTGCAGGTCTTAAGTCATCATCGTTGTCATCACGGAGGTCGCGGAGGAGCTTACTTCTGTTACTACTTGTGAAGGGGGGGGGGGGGGGGATGACCACATGATATTGCTATCGCGCGAGGCATGGAGGTTGTTGCTTGGTGGAGAGGGTGGTGACTGCGCATTGAGATTCTCGGTAAGTTTTTTACTGCTATGTGCAATTGAAGGGTTGCTCCTAGCTTTCCAACCCGCATAGCTGGAGGTCCATGAAGAGCGGTTGTAGCTTGGATGGCTTCAGGGATGGTGCAAAGAAGACTTCCTGTTGGAAGTGCGCTTGTGCTGCGAATTAATTGTGCGAACAACAAAGTAGATGCTTTAAGCTCGTCGAGAGGTCGATAATGATGTGGGATATGCTCTTTGAAGTTCAACAATAGTTGGACCTCCTCCTCTCCTTCGTTTTCAAGCACTGCACGTGCACTCACTTTCTCGGCCATTTAGATTGACTTCATGTGCAAATCCATCACGATCGCGGACTTGAAACTGAGTTAACGAAAATCTTTCAACGTGACATGCTCTTGCCTCCCTGGTTTGTTTCTCTAATAACTCTTCATATTTCTTAGTCAAATATGTAGTCATTCCTTCAGACTCCTCACGACGATCATTGAAATAGCCATTTATTCTAAGGAATACTGTTAGGATGAGAGAAATAATTGGCAAACCACGTGCTCCTCTAAAGGCTCCGTTAAAACTTTCAGATAAGTTGGTTGTCATATGTTCATAACGATGTCCATCATCTAAACTTAATGCCCAATATCTCAGATCGCCATTATCCTGAGATACGATCCACTCGAAAGCACTTATATCTAGAATGAAAATTTCACGCATCATACTGTTGAACTTGTTCTGACATGGTTCTTGTCCAGCAGCGTAGAATCGACTTAGAACTGTACGATTTCTATGACCAGCTCTCTGCATGTTTGCACGCATGTGTCTCAGACAATGACGATGTGTGAATCCCTCTTCCGGTGGAAATAAACTACGTACAGTATTCTATAGACCAGGAAATCAATCACTTATAAAAAAACAAATGTCCCGATGATCGATAATTTGTTTTAATAAATTCAAAAACCAGCCCCATGCCGAAATATTCTCGTTCTTTTCAGCAACGGCAAATGCCAACGGAAAAAGGTCATTATTAGCGTCAATTGTTGTGGCTACGTACATGTGATCAGCGTATCTCCCGTATAGATGGGTTCCGTCAATAGACAAAACAGGTCGACAAAATCTGGACGCTCTACGACACGCTGCAAACGCTACAAACACTCTCTGAAAATGTATAGTGCTGTCGTTTTGGCCTTCTACTGTCTTGAACCACGTATATGTGCCAGGGTTATGTCCTTCTAAAGCACGAATGAATCTCCGGAGATCACGATATGAGTCAACCTCATTTCCATAAACCACATCCATTGCACGACGTCTAGCATTTCAAGCTGTCATGTAGTTGATTTCAGTTTTCAACTCCTCCTTTATCTTTTACATTATTGCTCCTGGGGTCATACTAACTTTTGCTTTAAAGGAAGATAAAATATACCGCGCTACAAAAACAGAAGTGCACTGGCGATGTTTCACTAAAAGGACTGGATTTCTGCATGTATTCTTTCCCCTATATCCTGAAACATACCAATCTCATCGAGATTTCCTCTCTGATGCATGCAAACGCCATCCACAGTTTTCATAAATACAAACAGCAGTGAAATCTGCTCGTTTGATGCTTTGGGTTTATATTGCACATGATTTTCCATGCTCCATTTCTGTAAATCGTATTGTAGATCCCTTTTCGACTTATAACTCCAACCTAACCAATAACTTAGTCCGGAATCATCGGTGGATTCTGATTGACTCTCTACAAATACTACATCTTCTGCCTCTGCAATTTCATTATCGAAAACGTGAGGCAACTCCTCCATCGGTTCTTCTTCAGCATCATCATTATTAGCAGAATATGAGTTCCCCCTTTCCTCATTACCTATGGGTAGAACTAGCGAACCATATCCAAAATCATGACAAGTATTACCATCAATATTTTCTTCTAATGTTTGACTATCATTTTCTGGCTCGTCATTTTCGGAGTCCTCATTTTCTTCGGATATTTTTGTCACTAAATCATCTTCTACATTTACTTGTGATGACCCTTCAATATCATCAAAAATGGTCTCATTTGTTGGCCTGATTAATTTAAATCTTTGTTAGTTTAAATATAAATGGTGAAATTATTCTATAATTTGAATGTAATTAATTTTACCTCGAAGATGACGGCATATTTTCCATACTAAAGGGAGTAGCTTGTACAAAAAGATGGATAAATCTCACATCGACGATTGAACTCAACATTGCTAATGTTGATTCATCATCGTCAATCGGTACTGCAAAGAAAGTGGATCCCTCATACAACCACTTACAAGTTAATGTAAGTATATACTGGTCGAGCGGGAGATTAGTGACTTCAGAGACTTGAGACAGTAAGTCAATGTATGTTAATTGGCATGGTAATGTAACCATCCGTTTCTTGCCCCCAATATACTCTACGTGGTCATCAGATACATCAATCGATCCTCCCCAATATATTAAGACATGAGCGGTGCTGGAGGCCATCTATACGAATAAAATAATGATTTAATTAGTTTAATTACACAAAACAATTACTTAATAATCAGCTGTAACAATTAGTTTAATTAATATTTCAGTCAGATGTTATCTTTAATAATCGATAATTTAATTGATATACTAATCACTCAGAAATGGAATCCAAAAGTCCGGTCTTGGGGGCTCATCAGTGCTCACCACAGTGAGTCCTGCCAGCGCTGTATAGAGACCCTCTCGGCGCTCGATTCCAAATCTAAATGACAGTAATTTCAACATGAATATGTGCACTTTTAAATCTAAATGAATGAAATGCTAATGTAATGTCTAATGTCCCCTATTTAATTAATTTCGATTTTTTTAATAATTATTACAAAAATATCCTAATAAAATATCTACTGTCCACTACTTAATTAATTTCAATTATTTAATAATTACAACAAAAATCTCCTAATAAAATATCTACTGTCCCCTACTTAATTGATTTCGATTTTTTTAATAACTATTACAAAAATCTCTTCTTAAAATGTCTAATCTGAGTGACATTAAAAAAACAATATTACATTTAAAATTACTATTTCTAAACTAAGTATCAATTTTGCATCTAATTACTTGTTAAATTTTAAAAAAATCCTAAGTAAAATTACCTGAAAGATGCGTGTCTTCTATAAGAAATGTTATCCAAAAGATAATAATATAATCCGGTATCCGATGTATATAGCGTCCTCACTGATAAAACCCTACAAAAAACGCACAACAAAATCTACAAAAAAAGATCTTATTCTTACTTGAATAAGATTAGGCGATCGAGAGAAGCAATCCCACTTCAGATATCAGAATGAGTGAATAAGAGAGGATGAAGAAGAGGAGATGATGAAGAAGGAGAGGAGGAAATTGTGAGAAGAATGGAATGAGGGGGGGTATATATAACAAATGGGGGAGGAGGGGACCGTTGTCAAATTTCCAACGGCCCTGAGGTGCCGATTTGGAGTTGAGGCCAACGGGTATCGCCCAAATCGGCACCTCAGGTGCCGATTTGGAGGGGGCGCCCCAAATCGGCACCTCAGGTGCCGATCGATGCCTATTTTTTTAATTTTTTTTCTTCATGTTTATTTAATTAATTATGATTTTTTAATAATTATTTAAAAAAATCCCCACTTTTTCAAACTCCAATACAATCATATCACCCCAAACCCACTTCTAACCCACCCCCAGTTTAATCCTCTATCCAAACACCAAAACACAAAAATGGGTTACCCTCTACCGGTTTAACCCGCCTTAACCCGCCAACCAAACGCACCCTTAGGGAGACGTGCTGAAATTTTCCAAGGGTAGGGGTGGGTAAACGCACGTGAGAACTTGGTCTTCATCACTCTCTGGAAGTAGTTCCTATGCAGTGCTGCAAATTCTGCTGCAAAATTGTGGAATATTATAGCGGTTCACATGAATTCCCTGTTCTCGTGGAACATTGGGCCTCTATCGCGGAAATTCGTGTGAACCTCTCGATCAAGATCGAGCAGTTTGGATTGATTGCAGCAGGCTCTGCAGTACTGCAGAGGATCCACACACCACTCCCATGTTCCTTCTATGGATCCACGACGCATTTAATGATGTTGATGTCCGTGGTGTTAGATGGTGCCTGGCTCGGAAGGAACCTCTACAAGCAGCGGTTGTTGCTTCAACGGAGACAGAGGCATGCCTGCAGGTCTTAAGTCATCATCGTTGTCATCGTGGAGGTCGCGGAGGAGCTTACTTCTGTTACTACTTGTGAAGGGGGGGGGGATGACCACATGATATTGCTATCGCGCGAGGCATGGAGGTTGTTGCTTGGTGGAGAGGGTGGTGACTGCGCATTGAGATTCTCGGTAAGTTTTTTGCTGCTATGTGCATTTGAAGGGTTGCTCCTAGCTTTCCAACCCGCATAGCTGGAGGTCCATGAAGAGCGGTTGTAGCTTGGATGGCTTCAGTGATGGTGCAAAGAAGACTTCCTGCTGGAAGTGTGCTTGTGCTGCGAATTAATTGTCCGAACAACAAAGTAGATGCTTTAAACTCGTCGAGAGGTCGATAATGATGTGGGATATGCTCCTTGAAGTTCAACAATAGTTGGACCTCCTCCTCTCCTTCGTTTTCAAGCACTGCACGCAATGGCGAGGTATATCGACTGTTGAAGGGGGGGGACTCGACATGAAGGAGGAAAGTCGAGGTAGTCCTCTGTTGTTGTTGGTTGCTCTCGTTCGTGTACATGCATTGTAGGTGGGAGGGACAGCTTGAGCCGAAGCTCGCTTATTGCATGCGAAAGGCACACGATGATCGTGGTCCTCGGAAGGGAGAAGGAGGAGGAACTATCTCTGACCACGTTGTTAGTTGGAATCGGTAGATTGTAGAGAGCTAGATCTCGAAATGGAGTGAGAGGATCATGGAGATGATGGTTGGATCAATTTGGGCGTTTGGTTTGGGGATTTGCTTCAAATCAAAGAAGGAGGAAACTCTCTGGACATGAAGATGTTCGTAGACGGGTGTAGCAGAGAACAAAGAGGAAATTTGGAGAATATGGTTGCAGGAAAAAACATATAATAAAGAAGGAAATATGATGAAGGGAAGAGAATGGGAGAGGAAAAATAAGCGAAAAATCAATTTACCTTGTCGTTTCGTCCGAGGACGCTGGAGATCAAAGCTCAAGCCGATCGTCACCTAAAAAATCAGACGAACATGTTTTGAAGCTTTGTAGGGTTTGTTCGAAGCTCATCAACAAGGAATCAAGAAGCTCCCTTGGACCACGCCGGAGGAAGGTACCTCATCAACACCGTCGAAGGTTCTCCTAGATGTTGTCACCAGCTCATCTTGAAGCCATGAGGGCTCACTCCGCTCGTAAGGTGGCGGATTGGTGAGGAGCGATGTGGAAGAATGGTAGCGTCGGAGGTTGATGATGGGTGAGGGCCGTTGGATCAAATGACCCAATGGTCAAGGGCGCGACACTAAAGGATGACCCAGATTAGATCAGATGATCTGATCAAACGATGATGAAACAATGCAGTCGTTGATGAAGGGGAATCGTTGATCGAATGGGATCCGATAATCGAAATGATGATGGAGTGTAAAAAAGACTCGGCCACATGGTTTCTCATAGAGAGCCACGTATCCGAATAGGAAATCAAAGAAAAGGTTAAATATTAGTAAAAATAAAAAAATAAAAAAATCAGAAGATATAAATAAAATTAAACATTCAAGTTGTGTATCTTTTGAAATCTACTGGTTTTATTCTTAATGCAAAGTCAAAATAGGTCTTATATATACATGTATGTTTTTGAAAGTATTTTTAGATAATAAAAATACTTGTGTTTAATTCCTTTTGTGATTTTTTGTAACTCCGGTTTACATTTAATTTCAAAACAAATATATGCAATGTTTATCTAATTTTAAAATTTTTAATAATCAGGAAAACACAAAAAACAAAGCACAATAATAAGATCAATTGAATACATTAACTATGGTCGGGGTATATACACGTGATAGTTTGTTGATATTAATGAATTAGCCCTGATTCCTATTGAGTTGTCTAAGTAAGAGGGATAATGATCAAAGAATACGATGATAAATCACATATTTATCAAGTATCAAACACAAAACATGTGGCAAATAATATTGTAAGAAATTGTACGTAGTAGGAAACTTGCATATATTCGGTCCCTCGATGGGATAATGGATTCATCAAAGAATCGTGCAAGCTAGCAACATTTGAAGCTTGTGGGTTGAGTTTTTTCTTCGGCAAGAGATCATTCGTGTCTACTTCGATGCTTATAGTGTGGGAACGATGAGATAAAACACTTCTCCCTTCTGACCATAGCCATCTAAAAATCTTTAGAGGCATGACGAGTCACAACTTCAACATCAGAGCACTTTTCCCCATTGTAAGCTTTTCTATTCACATAAGAGAAATACCAACCATTTCAACGGATCCTCTAACACTCGGAGCACTCAAAAGTAATCTCCAATGCTTCTTCACATATCCATCCACCTCCTTCAATCTAATTTGTAGCTGACCCAAGGTCGAAATACTATTTGACTTGATGCACATTCTCGAACTCTACACGCTCCATTCGAGAAGGCTTAAGTCAATGCATACCTTATCATGATCCATAAGCTCTAGATGTAATTTCCTCCAGCTCCGAGCAAGTCATCACTCACTTCAATAGGCACGTTGTCATGTTAGGACACTTGTAACTTCTTCGACATCATTCTTACCGTTCGTGTCGTACTTCAAACCGGCGCATGTTCATATCGTGAAGATATTTTTTTTATCTATGACCCTAGCATCCATTGATTTATATTTGTGGGCTTAAGTGGTTAAGTGGTTATAGTAGCCTACATGTAGCATCGGCCTCAAAGCCGGCAAGCCCACAACACCATCACCTTCCACCTTTTTCCCCGCGGTCGAAAGTCTTGCAGATTTCATCTGTCACTCCTCTCCAAAACCCTAAAAAAACGCCATGGCCCCCAAGAAGAAGATCGTCAAGAGGATCGTCAAGAAAGTCCGCAAGGTCGTCCCTGCCGCCACCTCTGCCACCGACGAGAATGATCCGACCTCTGCCGCCATCGAGCCGGCGCCCACGCCCATGGAGATAGAGGCGGCTCCGGAGTCGGTGGCAGTCGACTCCGATTCGACCGCCGAGAAGGAACCGGAAACCTCTGCGAGCTTGGGCAGTCCGGAGGGTACGGTGACCGTTTCGAATGCGGGAGGTGAAGATGCGGAGAAGAACGCGGGAAACGGGTGCGGTGCGCCTGCGGCGGAAGATGAGGCGGCTGCGGCGAAGACTGAAGGGGGCGCTGCCTCAGGGAAGAAGATGGTTAAGAAGGTGATAAAGGTGAAGAAGGTCATAGTGAGGAAGGTTTTGAGGCCGAAGAGACACACGAACGAGACAGCAGCACCGTCAGATGCAGAAACTACCGCTGATGCGGAGGGAGAGGACAAGCAGGGTGAGCTTGCCGAGAAGAGTGCCGAGGCGGTTGATGATGCCAAGGAGGAGACGGGTGGGGCTCCAGCGGCAGTAGGCGCGGCGATGGCGAGCTGGGAGGCAGAGGTGATGGAGCGGCAGAAGAAGAGGAAGACTGAGATATTCATCGGGGGATTGGACAAGAGCACGACGGAGGAGGACATCCGGGAGGTGTTCCAGAAGCTCGGGGAGATCGTGGATGTGAGGTTGATGGTAGACCCGAAAAAGGGGACGAGCAAGGGGTATGCCTTTCTGAGGTATGCCACGTCCGAACTAGCCAAGAAGGCACTCATAGTGTTCAAAGAAGTCGAGGTGCGTTTGTTTTGCTCTGTTTGTTCCTCTTCTCTGGTTGGGACTTTTAATGATTGGTCTCAGCTTAAATTAATAATCCGTAACCCGTGCTTTCATTGCATTATGACCGTAGTAAAATAATGTAAAAATATCATCGCACATCATTGTCGCGAGCCGTTTTCGAAAACTGAATTCTGTTAGCAGACTGCATATAAGTTGTACATAACTGGATGAAGAGTGGAAGGTTTCGAGTATATTTTAGGTTAGACTTACGATGTATGCTTTTGCTCCATGTATCTTTTGCTGCTTGTACTCATGTTCAATAGAGGAATCAAGGTTTATGTGTACAGTATGCATTCAGACATGTCACCGAATAGTGAATAAGCAGTATGCATGGACGCATGGGAGTAAATGTGATTCAATGCAATATTTAAATTTTAATTTTGTAAATAAATAATTATAAATATTTATGACTTTTGCTTTATGCAACAAAGCCAAGTTTAAGAAATTTTAACAAAGTTTTTTGTAAAGCTTGATATGGCCTCTATTGATAAATAAGTTGATATATAAGTACCAGATATATAAAAGTGGCACAAATAACATTAGTACCAAATGTATCAGTTCAAATAACATATGACAATCTAAATGCTTTAGCCGAATAACATATCGTAAGTTTTGGTTTCATGTATGTATAATCCAGGAGTGTAAATGGATCGAACATGAGTGAATGAATCATTTTAGGTCTGGTTTGATTACATAAACGAGCTCAAACATATGTTTACATTTGGTTCACTTATTTTTAAACCGAATATGAATCAAACTTCTATTAAATCGAATCGAATTTAGACGAATATCCAACTTTAGATTTTTCTGATAAGAAGAGAGTGAAAAGAAATGAAATAGAGATATATAAATAAGTAATTAGAACAATATTCATTTTATTTTTCTTCGTCATCTCACCTTCTTGCAGGGGTTGCGTTAGGTACCTACTTTATTGTCTAGTGGTAGTACGGTATGTAGGGATGCAAAAAGTTATGGATATATCCGTATCCGATCCATCACCGTATCCGTTTTATACAGTTGTTGACATTCGTATCCGTATATGTTTTAAAATGGATACATATATGGATATCGTTTTGATATCCGCAAACTTCCGCATCCGTATTCATATATTCGTTTTCGTATATACATACAGTAATAGATTTAATTTTAACCCCATATACCATAATTTATACCTTCTTTTACCATATTGTTATAATTTTTATGATACAAACACAATAATAAATTTATATAATGTATTTTCCATCCAATTCATATATATTTATGTCGATTCTATATAGTATTTCTAACATTAATTGTGACGATAGATATCCGTTTTACATTTGTATCCATTTTTTAAGGATATGGTAAGATAGTTTTAATATCCGTCAATATCTGTATCCGCATTCGTATTCGTATTCAAAAACGGATAAGGATACTGTAATACCTATATTTGTATCTGTATCCGTCCGTTTGCATCCCTAACAATATGTCTACCACACAAAAGACCATGGTTCAAATCTCACTCTTGCAGGGGTTGCGTTAGGTAGTCGACGGCCATCGTAGAAAATAGTCGAATCGTTCAATATGGATTTGAGCAAGAATCCATTTAGCCGACCCTACTTATAGTGGGAGAAGGCTTAGTACATTTTTATTTCACTCTTTTTCATCTTAAAAAATTAGATCAATAATGTTTCTTTTCTTTTAAAAAATATAATTGCAATATACTTTTATATACGTTCACTTCAGATGTGGGATAAGGATTAGAGTGGGATATGAGATAAAATACTTGTTTTGTGTGTTTGAGGGATAATGAAGGCGCATTAGTATAGGCAGCGGCATAATGAATGGTTTAACCTTGATGTGACCATATCTATTGGGATAGTTTTATCTTAATGGTTAACCACAATGTGACCATATCTCTTGGGATAGTTTATCTTGGTATAAAGTCTATTTATTATGCAAATGTTCACTTATCTCTAGATGAAGCCCTCATATCACAGGACATAACATTTATCCTGGGATAATGATTTGTACAATGTATGTATATATGTGTATCAAAAAATTAACGAAGCAGACCTGTGTGAACCTATTATTTTTTGGTTCAGTCCATTTATGTAATTGAGCCTAAACTTAATCTTTAGTTTGTCTATATTTGAGTAGTTTTGAATCATTTTTTTAGTGATTTTGAATACGAGAGAATATCGAAGTTGAGAAATTTCTGACAACCTTGTATCAGTATATGTAATATTATAGAAATAAAAATCCGTGTCATATAATTTTTGATTGTATTTAACTGTTGCAGTATCTTTAACAAGTTTGAAATCTTGTAAAAACACATTTTTTTCAGTTTTAGAGTAGTTATTGTATTTAAAATATAGAGTATGTAAAAAAACTTTTGCATACAAGTTATTGGATGTTGAACTATAACAAAATGCAACGAACATGCACACGGATGATAATAAAAATATTAGCAATTGAAGGACAAAGTTGAACTTGTAGCATTAAAAGTTATGTTAATAGAAATACATAACAAACTAGGGACATACAAGCACAAGTAGTTCCTGATACATCAGCACCTTGCAACAACATAAGTTCTCCAACACAACAGTTAAACCACATAAGGGGTACATGCAGCCTGAATTTGCGCACATAGTGCATAGGGTCTTGAATTACGAATGCGGTTCGGTTAGGTATTGGCATATGCATATGTGGCTTTTATTTGTGGATGCCTTCTTGGCTAGAAAAAATTCAGATTGGTTGATGAGTAGCTTTTTAATTCGCAACATTGCCATGTGATGCATCGTGCCTCATATTGAGGTTTTAATGGACGCTACAGTAACAAACTACTTTTCCATATTGGTTGATGAGTAGTTTTTTAATATGCAATATTACCATGTGATGCGTCGTGCATCAGATTAAAGTTTTATCCATGCTACACTATCAAACTACAGGTAGTTTTTTTAATTTGCAATATTACCATGTGATGCGTCATGCATCAGATTGAAGTTTTTATCATGCTACACTATTAAACTATTTTTGCTAGATTGTTGCAAAGTTTACGGGGTCTTGGTTTTGGTGTGGTGTCAACTTGCATGTTCAAGAACCCAAGGAGTGGTCTGGTGGTAGAGCAACGTGCCTCCACTTTAAAGGACCCGGGTTTGAATCCAAGTGGGGACGTTCCGGACCCCGAAATTACCGGGCCTACTATTTTAAAAAACTTGTGTGTTCAACCTGATCTGGTTTTTAACTGATAGGTCAGTTTAAGAATACTATGCGATTGCATTGAATTTATTAACTCGGTGAGATAGGAAGGAGGTGGAGGGTTTCACGTGGAAGGTAGAATTTGCAAATGTCAATGATACATCGAAATGGCCATTCTTATGGGAAATGTTGCGAATTTGTGGTTGTTTAGATCTTTTGTTGTAGTGGATGAAGGGTTGCATCATCCTTGGTTTCATTTTTCATTTCAAACTGGAGGGTGATTGAATATGATGAAGGAGAAGGAGTTGTGTTGTGCTCCCAGGATTTCCATTAACGTGTCTATGCTATTGTTTTGACATAAAATTTCATAGGAGTGTTCGAAGCTTATATGAGGGGTTTCTTCTTTTGTTTCTATGTTTCCAAACTTATCCAATATATTTAAAAATTTGTAATACGTGTATTTGTTCTTTTGCGTCTATGTTTCCAGACTTTTCCATTCTATTATAAATATTGTAGTATGCGGATTTGTTCAGACGTGTCTCCATACAATCATTGTGCAACATGTGGGTGAAGATGTGGGAGTTATGTTGGGAATATTTAATCTTATGTGATCTTGCAATTTTTTAAATAATGAATGCCACTATTTTTCAACATGCATCGGTAAGTGCATAAGATTACTTATGGGAAAATCATTTTCCAAAAGGAAAAGACCTTTTTTATCCCAAAAAAGGTGAAATCTACTTATGGGAAAATAATTTTCCAAAAGGAAGAGACTTTTTTATCCCCAAAAAGGTGAAATCTGCTAAGGTGTCCGTCCCATTATATTATTAGAAAAAGGAAGGGGTTGCAGAAAGACTTGTTCAATTGATCGGAGGGAGGTTACCAATGCTCGGTCTTGGAGGGCATGCGGTGTTCTACAAGATGTGTCGGCTGCTCTCGTGGTACTCGGAACGTCTCCAATTGATGACAAATAATATTAAAAAAAATATAGAATGCCGGGTGGAATTTATTATATCCTACGGAAAGATGTTTATAGATAACAAGTGTAGGGGTCAAACCACTGATAGCAAATTGCTGATAGGTTACGATTATTATTTATTAATAAAAACAAACAACAAATATTTTGTACTTTTTTGCTCTTTTAATTTTTTGCGTTTATGTATAGTTTTCTGTATTTTTCTAAGCAAACACGTGGTATTTAGCTCCCATTCTATTTTTAATAATTAGAAAATACAATAAAATTGTAAATAAAAATTTATATGTGCATCAACATCATTTAAAGCATCTCCCAAAATTGATAGAGCACAAGAGGTAATTAAGAAAAATAGAAAAGCAAATAAATAAATAAATACACTGATGGCAGGATTATATTTATAATTAAAATTAAGTCTGAGGGCTAGCGTGCAAATGACCCTAAAAGATTACACTAATATTACAATTTAATATACTAAAAAGAAATATAGGAACTCGGAGGGGTTCCTTTGCAATTTGCCAGCATCATGTGGGTTGTCATGTAAGGTGGCCTGCCTAGCATGGACCATGATTGAAATTTCGCGAAATTTCACTGCAATTTCTGTTTTGAGAGGTCATGTGCATCGAAACTCCTATATATGTCGATTTCCGAGATTTCGACAGAAATTTCGATGATATTTCAAAATATCGACCAATTTCAGATGAAATTCGTGGGTTTGAATACAAAATTTCATAGATTTCAACTGATATCATCGAACTTTCGACAATATCTATGTATATTAACGATATTATATATGTTTCTATCTGAGCTTGATTTCATTACTTATCTATTCTCAATATTAAATACATAATGTTCTATATATTTTGTTTCGGGTTGGGGTGCTGCCCCCGCACCCCCACAAGGCGGGGGGGGGGGGGGGGGAGACCCGAGGCCCCCTTGCCTCCCAGGCACGTTGATCGGGCAACGATATCCCCGTCTGGTAGAGTATGGTGTGACAGGGTGGTACATACGATGATTATTCATCTTGGGGAGCTTCCCCCCTTTTGGGTTTAAGCGGTGGAGATGAAACAACTTTATAGAGTATATATATTTGATATAGCTTGTTCGTTTCATTCGTTTGTTATTTTTTTTCGTAAATAAATACGTCTTTATCGTAAGTTTGTTAATTCTGTAATTCATTAGAACTTTATCTATGACAATTATTTCTATGAACAAAACATTGTTTAATTAATCATTATCTATATTTTAGAATCAAAATGCTCGTTATTTTATGAACAAAAGACGTCTTCTAAGTGTTGATAACTTAGTTATTTTGATTTCCATTTCAGCATCTATCAGTCAGCTCAACAATATGTTTGATATGACGGATATGGAGTAATATAAGGCATATAAATGAGAGATTCGTGTAATATATACGTACATCTGAAATCTATTGTTGTTTTAAGATCTTGGATTAGGTGATATCAATTTCTGGTATGTATCAGCCATGAATCAACATTAACATTGATTTGGCCGATATGATCAATATGATCGATACATGCGATATACGGGGCATATATGAGTAATATGTGTGATATAAGTGTGTATTTGTAAGTTATCTAACGGTGTAATAATTTGGGAGATATTATTTTGCGAAAAATGGTCGAAAATGGCTTTTTTGTGCCATTTTTGATATTTCCATCGAAACGGTCGAAATTTCTCAAAATTTCATTGAATTTTGGTTTTGGAAGGAATCCAAACAAAATTGAAATCGAGATTTCGAACCTTGACATGGACACAAATGTTACATTCAAAATGTTCCAAGGATCCTATGTAATTGTTACAAAAGTTTTTAAATTAAACTCAGTATTTACTGGACTATTGCAAATACAAAAAGATGTGAGGGTTACTAATGAAATTACCCACATGGTGCGCTATCGGAGAGCGGAGTTCGCTCCACATGGCTTGATTTAACGGTGGTGGAGCGACTTTGTTAATTTAAATTCAAGGGTCCAGATTAGATTTGGGCATGCTTCTCAATCCTATAGCTGGGAGGTTAACTGGAAGAATGGGGAAGAAGGTCTTCTTTCCCGACCTTCAATCCGTCGTCCAACCTCCTTCCTCGCCATTGGCCCGTATGGCTTCTTAGGACTCAACCGCACCTACAGGGGATTCTAGTTGGGTCTGAGCCCCATCAATGGGGGCTTGGAGCACGATGCACCTGGAGCTCTCGACTTTGGGTTCAACTTGTCTCCGGGAGGATCGAGGAGGTCCTGGCCCTGCACAAAAAGATGGGGGAAGACGAGAGGGTTGCGCTCGACCTTCTCTTGAAGCTGGAAGCAGGGTGGATGATGGGGGCAAATAGCTCCGGTGAAGGACGACGGGAGGGAGCTCGGGAGATCTAATTCTTGCAGAACCAGAGATGAACAGACGTGTAAAATGCAGAGAAAACGTAGAGGAATGAAGATGGGATGGCAAACAGATTCAAGTCAGTCGGAATACATGGAATTTAGGAGGTGGGGCTTATGGCTCCAATGATTTTAGATCTAAAATCACACTAATTTACAGGCTAAATGTGAGAAATAAAGGCTACACTATGTTGCAAAATGAAAATGCGATAAGAAAAGAGAAAGAAACAATTCATACCTGGGGGTCTAGGTAGCAGAAGGAAGCTCAGTCAGAGGTGCTCCAACGAACTTCGGATCTGGCTGAAATGGACCCTTCTCCACATTGACAAGGAGGGGAGGACGAAGTTGTCACCAACAACACCCTAGGATCCTATTGGGGTTACGTGGCAAAATTGGTGATCAAGAAGGCAAAAAAGGGGTTGGTGGAGGTGCTTTATTGTTTATACTCTTATGACGGTGGATGTTTCGAGAGGAGGTGGCGTGAGATGGAGGGGTTGGTGAAAGCTAAGGTGTCGATGATGGAGACAGATGATAAAGCTGTAAAATGGTAGGTGTCTTGATGGAGAAGGCATCATGGGGACGGGGTAGAAAATGGATAAGAAAGCCTCCCCGTGACTTTGAAAGGAGGGGCGGATGAGGTCAGTACAATTGACCTGGGAGTCAACGAAAGAAACCACATGATTGGTCCACGTGGACCTATCAAGGAAATGAGGGAAATAATCCCCTTATTAATTCAATATAAAATACTAAATGATTTTATCAATTTTTGATTAAAACATAAAAAATGTTTGTAATTTTATGTAGTATTTTATTTTGATTTTGTTTTTTATTTACAAGTTAATTTAATTGAAGTTAGTATTTGCATGTATATACATAGGTATATATACTTGTTTTCATAATATTTTTTCTTATTTTGTATTGTATATTTTATTCTGATATTTACTTATTTATTTATAACTTATTTAATTACACATTTACATATTTTTAGTTTATTTTTTAATTCTATTTATTTACTTAAATAAATATGTACAAGCATTATATATATAATTTACATGTATTTTAATATTTTATTTCAAGGGTCCAGTGGTAGTACAATGTGTCTACCACACAAAAGACCAGGGTTCAAATTCCACTCTTGCAGTGGCTGCGTTAGGTAGTCGACGACCAACGTAAAAAATAGTCGAATCTTTCAACATGGATTTGTACAAAAATCCATGTAGCCGACCCTACTTATAGTGGGAGAAGGCTTAGTACATTCATTTATTTTAATATTTTATTTATCCAATGATTTTTTATGATTTTATTTTATTTTTATTATTTACATGTATTTTGAATAATATCCACACATATATAAAAATCAAAAGAAGCTAAAAATATGAATAATGAATTTAATGAATATTATATACAGATATAAGGTACCATAGTGACTTGAAAGCCAACTTTTGTGTCTTAACTCCAAATTATATGAAACTAATTTTATGAACAATGAATGTGGGTTTGATTAATTCCGATTCTGTATGGAAGAGATACATGTATTGGAAGTTTTTTTATGGTTTTTTGTTCTATGCGTCCCATGTGCACTGCGTATTATTTTTGAGTGAAATAAATTTTGTATTTTTTTGTATTTATATGCACAAGTTTCATGTTCAAAGTTTATTAATTTGAGGTATAAGTAATAAAGAATAAAATAAGTCTCAAAATGCATTTATTGAGTAAATATCATTAGGGTTTCAAGGCATGTTGTCTGTACAATTGGCCACCCTTTCTCCCCTTACTTTATTTCTTATGGACCAAGTCATCATGATAATCAGGTCTCGAGGTCTAGGGTCACTCATTGTCTTTGACATTTAATTATTTTTCTTTTCTTTCCATTATTCTTTTATTTTGGAATTGAATACCAATATTTATTTAGTATTTTATCGTCAACTAATGAGTGTTATTTTTTTTACAATCTTGCTATATACACGCATTTAGCTAGCGATATAAGGACAAAATGAAAGAATAAAGCGGATGAAATGGAGATTCATCACTTACAGAAGCCAAGACTTCAGAAGAAGCATGTCATGAAAGCTTATATTCTCAGAATAAAAATATTGAGATTGAAAAAGAGTGACATTTTTGTTCGCCAGATTGCCCATATTGTAGTCACTGGTAGGAGTACTCCAAAAGGAAAGGACTTCTTTCAAGATTTATAATAAAATTCGAGGTAATGCTGTATATTATAGCAAATTTTTTGTTTGACAATAAAAGCATGTACACATGGATAAAATGTGAACATTATTTCCACGATATTAGTTAGAAACTAGCAATCAAAGTAAATATTGATTTTTATTCGATAGATCCTATAATCTTTGCCAATTACCTTCACGATCTTTGAAACAACCTAATTCCTCTTTCGACCCCGTAAACTTGCTTCGTCTTACCCCACAGTCTTTGCTGTCAGTTTTAACTTTATTTGAGTCAATTGGTTGGGTTAGCTTTGAGTTAATCTAACCGATGGAAATCCAACGATGGATATTCCACATCCATGTTTTTTTCCAAAAGGTCATCCAACAGTGGTAATCAATTATGGGTGGGTGAACGGCCTGGAGGAGGCGGTTGGAGGCGGAGTAAGATTGGGGAGGAAGTGGTGGCCTGGAGGAGGTCGGGGAGGGGAGGCGCTGCGGCTTGGAGGAGGTCGAGATGGTGGGCGACGGCCTGGTGGAGGTCGGGGAGGTGGGCGCCACACAGATAGACGAAGGAGGTCGGGGAGGGGAGGAGGAGATGCAGGTTGGCGGCGGCCTAAAGGAGGTACGAGTCCATGACGACCGAAGAGGTGCATGTTGCGATAATGCATGGGAGGTCAGGGCAGTGCGGGTGAGGTCGGGGACGACACATGGGAGGTGGAATGGGAGGGATGCCATCTTTTGTAAATTTGTTCAACAAAGAGGGTAATATGCACATCTTTTTAACGGAATCTGGTTACATTTAGTAGACAAATGGATGGGGGTTAACCGTAGGGTCTGTGGGGTAAGGGTCAAGTTTACAGGGTCGAGGGAGGATTTATGTTGTTTCAAAGGATGTGGAGGTAATTGACAAAGATTATAGGGTCTGTTGCGTATTGAACGTGGAGATCTCCTCTTTAATTGTCGGTAAAAGTAGTATAGGAGACGAAATCCGGTCAATCAAAAATCACAAATTTTGAATATTGTGGAAAATTTGTACTTGGCAAGTCTACCTAAGTCGAACACAGGGAACTGTGATTTCTAGTTCTATGGTTTTAAATTAAGTTAAATAATTAATTAAACATTCTGTTAATTTCCGTGATAGAAAAAAAGAGAAAATATGATGAAAGTACGAAGAAAATAAACAGTGAAAATAATTTGGCCCAGTATATGTGATTTTACGCTATTCAATCCTCAAATAATTTGATCAATAAATCCTCAAAATTAATCACAACTCAAAAAGAAATTCAGATGGTAGTTTATCTAATTAAATCCATGCTTCAAGGAGGATAATGTATAATCCCATTAGAATTCCCTGTAATTCGCTACTCAGAATCAATCTTTAATCGGATAAATTATTAGGGAAATTGAATAAATTCTTCCTCGATTTAGCCCCTGCACAAGTTAATGCTTTACAATAATCGCAAAGAATTAATTAGATTAAATATCTTCAATCAAGTCCGGAATGATCATTAATTTCATTAATTTCGTGTAGCGCAAATATGTCAATTCTTTGCCTCCATAAATTAAAATGATCCTCGAATAATAATCTGCAATAAATGTCTTCATATCACTCCACAAGGTATAAAAAATGTAAAGCATAGAAAGTTCTTCAAAATGACATATTATACACGAAAATTGGAGTTTAAATGCAAAAGATATGCTAAATTGAAGTTCTGGGGACTGAAATGCAATAAAAATTAGGTTTTTCCATCAAAAGGGTCCCTGGAGGGACTTATATGCAAATAGTTGAAGTCATCAGGGTTTCTATGCAATTTTCTCGCGTACTCATGTGCGAGACACGTTGACTGGGCACGGGGGACCTTTCTGCAATTAGAAAGATGGCCCGAGGGTGGGGGGGCTCTCTGCAATTTTTACGCACCACACGTGCATGGCATGTGTGCAATGGGGTCTGTAGCCCGAGCTGAGGTGGCATGTGTGGGAGCTTCAGATGGCCCGAGCCTCGAGGCTGGGGTCGAGGCTCGGGAGGACGTGTGGTGCTCTGGCAACTGTTGGATCAAGGGCTTGGGCTCGATCCAACGACCACTGGCGGCGTAGCAGGTGGCGGCGTCGTGCGACAACAGGGAGGAGTTGCTGGGCAGAGGAACACTTGGAAACAGAGGTGCTCGGGGGTGGAGGTCTGCGGTCGAGCGCGGAGGGGCGAATACGATGTCAGGTGGCCGGAGTGAATGCCGTCGGGGGTTACATGAGAGGGGAGGGGGAACGACAACGGAGGTGGCGGCACACGAAGGAAGGGGAGGGGGTCGAGTCACATGCACACACATGACCTGTGAGGAGGAGAGGTCACGTGCGGGGCACGTGACCAACTGGAGGAGAGGAGAGAGGAGTGGGGGGCCACGTGGCATGCCCAGGGGCTGCCACGTGTCACCACAAATATTTTTTTTAAATAAAGAGAAAGAAAAATGGAAGGAAATAGAAGGAGACCTCAAATCGAAAAATTTCCTTCAGGAAAGTTCGCCTCGGCGAGATCTACAACTTTATTGAAGGAACCGAGGGCAGAAGAGGCAGTGATATTTTTGATGATTCTCCATGTATATTGAAAATCGACTTTTTGGGATTTTGTAATTTGTTTGTGATTTCAAAAAAAAATACAAATTATAGAAAAAATATGATAAAATACAAGACACTTGATTACACATTAATCGATTTTTTGGATTTTTAATAAATTAGAAAATAGGGAAATAAAATAGAAGTAGGAAACAAGCAGGGGTCACTTAAACACAATCAGTTTCTTTGATTTCAATCTTAATGTGGATTTGGATTTTTGTACCATTTGATAAAATTTTCATCAAAGAACACAAGTGAAGAAGAGAAAAATTTAAATGGGGTTAAATATGTACATAAAAACTCAAGTAAAAATCGTAAAAGGTAAAATGCGCAAAAGAGGCTCACATCCAACTTTCACATATAAGCTTTGATTTTTATGAAATTGGTCTTGTTTTTAAGGTATTTGAAAATGGATTACTTTAAAAGTGAGTATATTAAAATCGCACACTGTGTGAGGAAGGTATGTGTGTATTAGTTCGTCTGATGTGAAATTAGGTTTTGAGTTTATTTGTCACTTATTTAAGTTAACAATTTTTGTAATTTTCCTTTATTCTTGTTAGTTATATCTATACAATGGAGGTGTTTTTAGGTCAATCGGAGTTAGGATGAAATAATTAAAAAATGGAAAGTTAGTTGCTTTTTAGGTCAATTTACACTTGAATTTTTTGTTCCTTATTTTATGCATGATGAGATGCGGATATTATTTACACATGTATGAATGCTAATGATGCTATAATGATGATTAAATGCATATGGATTTTGGGGAACAAAGCCTAATCAATCAATTTCAGCATGTTGAATATGAGATTCATCACCGGGTAAAAATCTCAATTAAATAAGTTCTTTATGTTAAAGTGTGTTTTATACACATTTATCTAGAATATTGTTTATATATTTGGTGGATGCTGCTTGACATGTGGACCTAATATATGGCTGAGATTGTGTAATGTCTTGCTTGGAGAATGTGATTCAATTTACTCGCACTTCATATTCTTATATAGCTGCATAGGCGATTTGTTTGATCTCATTCTTATATCAATAGGCATGCAACAATAGAACCCAAAGTCTTGGTTTTGCTTTTTTTTTTCTTAGGGAAAGAATAGGTTAAGATGATATTTATAAAAAGCGGAAGGAACTCCAAATTGGCAAGTATCTAAAAAAATGCATGAGGTGCTAGGCACTCGTTAGACGCTTGCTCGAGAAAGGCTTGGCATTATACAAACACTCATCGGAAATTACGGCCTTAAATATATCAATATTGGTCTCCAAGTCCAAAAGGGGGAATTTTGGGGAGCAACGTTGACATTGCTATTACAAGAACAACAAAATTTCCCTACAATTGAGGGTTGGCTACATGGATTTTTTGCCTCCATTCAGATCTTTATTGGGTCATTCTCATGCTTAAATCCAAATAACTAAGATCCTTTCGAATAGTCTCATTCCAACATTTCTTGGGCCTTCCTTACCTTCTCTTAATCGACTCAACATCCCAAATCTTACATATTCTAACTTGCGCATCAACTGACCTTTTTGTAAATGGTCAAACCATATCAAGCAGGATTCTCTCATCTTATCCTAGGAGCTACGCCAACTTTCCTTTTTTATCGCATCATTTTGTATCTGATCTTTTCATGTATGATCTCACACATCCATCTTAGCATTTTCATTTTTGCTAATGTCATTTTCTGCACATGTCTATGATTTAAAGGTCAACATTCTGATCCATAAAGCATAGCATGTATCCACATGACATACTGTTGTTATCGTCAAATTTTAAGGTTATGATATAATAGTGGTCTAAATATAAGTTTTTAGCAGCATTTTCATTATAATCACTGCATAGGTTGGTGTCAATATGAAATTATATGAAGTTAACAAAATTTTACTTTATTCATCTAAGATCAAAGTAATAGCTCAACAAAATGAGGATTTAACATTAATCTAACGCTTTGAATTTTGCACAGGAGCTTTCATTTAGCACATATAGCGATGACATTTGCGAAATATCAACATTTGGGCAAATCTTTAACAAAATTTCAAGATTAAAGAGCACAGTCACCACATTTTTGCAAAATTGAATGTTGAGAATAATGAAGTAAATTCTATAAATTTCAAGATTAAAGAGCACAGTCACCACATTTTTGCAAAATTGAATGTTGAGAATAATGAAGTAACTTCTATGATCAGCCATCTTAGTAAAATCAAAGGGTAGAGAGCACATGTTCTTGTATTGGTCCGCTTGCAAGCCTTCAGGAATGTTCACAGCTCTGCATGAAGCTTGAGAGCCACTAAAAATGCTCAATATCTACTTCCTGAGGCAAAATAGGTGGTGAGAGGTAGGGTAGGTTTTGTTCGTAATAGAGTACATGTGAATAAAATAAAAGGAAGCTTACGTGGATGTGACATTTGAGAAAAAAACTATAGGGGGATGTTTTGATGTTGCCACACTGTCGGTACTGACACGTCTTATCCGGGCAACGAACTATTACTTTTCCAAAATATTTTGTAATCTTTGGCCACACTTTTGTTGATGCACTCCTCTCTGTTAAGATAACGATCTTGTTTGTTTGTTTGGGTGGAATGAGGTTGTGGGTTTGCTTTCGTTACTAGATCATTAGGAATGTCGATTCCTTACTACTCTTGCATGTAGAAGATCCCCTTGGTTTATCACTTTTATCTAATGTTGTAAATTTTAAACAAGTCTCTAGGAATTAATATTAACACTGTACTCCTATATTGAACTTCTCCAGAATGATAATTTTCAACACTTCTAATATCAACAAATTTTACCATGTTGTGATTTATTGATAAGAATCATAAGATACATCCCATTAGGTTAAATTTATAATCACATTTTCCTCTTCATAAACAATGTCGATTATTGAAATATTATTGCCAGATGCATTATATTGTCAATGCTAAATGTCGAGGGCTTAGCTATTTGGCTATGCCCATTACATTGCTCATAGCCCCGTTTTGATCTCACTCTCTCTCTACATTAGGAAATTCTCCAACAAGTCATGGTTTATTAAGATCGTAACGAGTAGCAGATTACCTTTAGGGTGGTAACGGATCTGTTAAACCCTTTCGTTTCGGCAAGCTGTTTACCTTCTTTGGGAGAGGACGATTCCAATTCTGGATGCTTTAATGTCTCGTGAGATCGGGACTTGGCAACGCCTTTTAAGCGAACTTTATGGTAGTGAGTTTCTCTCTGCAACGCTCGAGCTTCCAAGACTCTTCCCCTTCCTTTTTGGGGGTGTTGTTTAGGGCTCCTTTTTTTGAGCTCATGTTGTTAGTTTCGGTTGGAAAGACTCTCTCCTTATCGGATAATGGTCCAAACTTGATTTTGACTTCCAAAGCTATTTTTTTATCGTAGTATTGATACTAGTTCGAGAAGCACCTTTGGCGGACTTACCACTTCCATGAACCGGATCATGTGCACAACTCCTTTGGTTGAGGTCTAGGAAACACATGGTCCTTTTTTGGCCGATCTTGAGTAGCAATTCTTGTAGTTTTGGGTAACATGATGAGGGTTTTTGACTTGGAAACTTCAGGGCATGTTGGCAGGGTGCCCGTGGAGAGTACTCAACCAACATGGAGTTTAGAGCTCAACCAAGCGGTAGACTCTGTGGAGATGGCACTGGGAGTTCATTTTGCTGCCCCACCTACCTCCCCTCAAGCTTGTTTCAACAACCACCACTGTCTAGTTCCCAACAATCAGACGCGGGATTAGGAAGGAGGCATAAACGTTACAGAGCACGGAGACCTTTATCCAAAGGGAAAGGAAGAGATCAATCAATCTCGGAAAGAAGATCTCTGTGGCTAAGGTTGTCACGGTGGTGTGGATTTCAGATAAATCACTTATTTCTAAATGAAGATTCTAACCTGGAATGTAAGGGGTTTGGTGACTCCGAAAGACGACGGTTGTTGGAGAGTCATTTTGCAGAATGGGGTTGCGACATTGTCCTTTTACAAGAAACAAAATTGTCATCTTGTTCTATTCACCTTCGAAATTTGCTGGGAGCTACATCGCTCTCTGCCTTTAGAACCTTAGACATTGTTGGCACCTCAAGAGTTCTAGTTATTGCTTGGATAGATAAGCTTTTCTCTTTTCGGATGGAGATTGAGGGCAAGCATGTTCTCAATGTTATCCTGGAAGACAACATTTATGGCTCTCTCTTAGCAGTTTTTTTGTCCAAGGTTTTAAAAAACGTGAGGCGTATCGAGGCGTTTTCCCAATATTGTCTCGAGGCATAAACCACAATGCGTATCGAGACATAAGCCTCACTTGTGAAAGAAATTTTTTCATAAAATATAATAATTAATGGTAATTACAATTTTCATGTTCTAGAAATTAAATAGTTATGATTAAATACATAGCTCCATGATATTTCAAGGATAACATCATAGTTTAAACATTCAAGTTGTTATATAACTCCTTTTTTTACTTTAAATCTGTAAGGCGTCAAGTAAATATGGATATGCAAGCACAATAATGTGTATCTCTCCACAAAATTTAAAGTTTTGAATAAATTTAAATAAAGGGACTAGATGTAACACACCATTTTCAAAATTAGGTGAGATGTGCGTGTTATTCAATTGAGAAGAATAAGAGAGTAAGCATAGGATCAGTGATCACTTTTTACTTACCATAAGGATTAGGGGATAAAATACTTGAATATTGCATGTTATGACCATCTTTGTTCATGCATGCTTTTATGTGTATTAATTTAGTCCCGATTGAATAGAAGAAAAGATGAGTTATGTTTACAAAAATATGTTTTTCTAAATTTAGGTCAAAGTAGGGGACTTGCATCCAAACATTTTAATAAAGAAAACATTTATGTTGATTCATATTAAAGAATAAAGGCATTTAAGGACTCGAGACTCAATTTTTTGTTCATATTGAGTTATAAAGAACATGCATAACAAAGTAAAAATAAGCTTAATATGCAAATAAACTAAAACAATGCATTTGAGTGAATCGTGAGCTTAAGGACTTGAAAATACTTATCTAGGAAAGATGAAAAGCTCACAATAAAAAAGAAGAGAAAAAGATATTGTAGAAAAAAAACAAAAAAGCACCACGTGTTGTTCGTGAGGTTTTTTCATTTTGAGAAGGCATGGTTATAGAAGGATTCCTTTAGGGAGCATGTGACCAGTCTCTGGACTTCCTTTCGTGCTTCAGGGCCAGCTGCCTCCCGTCTCATCTCGAAGCTTTCTTCCCTCCGTAAACATCTCTGATCATTTAAGAAGGACAATGAGATATGAAGGAGAGGGAGGATTCTCACGTAGCTGATGAGACAGTGGTTAGCAAAATTGACGAATTAGAGGATGTAGAGACCTCCAGGCATGGGAATTGGTTGAAAGAGCAGTGACTCAGTCGATCATTATGGTGGAAGATAACTCTCGTGCGACTGAGTAGAAGCAACGATCCAGACAATGTTGGCTTAGCGAGGGAAATGCAAACATTGCCTATTTCCATCGAGTGGCTAATGGGAGACGTCGTCACAATTTGTTTCGGTCAGTGGTGGTGAATAGTGTTAGAGTTGAAGGCGATAGTGAGATTGGTAAGGCGATTATTGGTCACCTTCATGATCTTTCTAGAAGACACGAGAGCAAAAATTGGAGATGGGTGGGCCAGGGCTCCACCCCCTCAACTGAAGCTTACATCACTTAACTTCACCAGATTTACCCCGGAAGAGGCGAAGAATGCCATTTGGAGCTTAAATGCCGATGGCTTGCCTGGTCTGAATCGATTTCCCGTCTTCTTCGTTAGAGAGTTCTGGATTTTGTTGGACAATGAGGTCCTCGAAGTCATTGAGGAGTTCGTTGAGGTAATGTTGCCTTTGATAGGCTTAATAATGATCTGATCTTCCTTCTACCTAAGAAGGAGTTACCTAAGAGGGTAGAAGACCTTCGACGAATCAACCTCTCCAATGCAATTTATCTTATTGTTGCTAAGTTCTTGGCTATTCGTTTGAGTAGGGTCATGGATCATATCATATCTCCGATTCAGTCGGCCTTCATTTCAAATCGGCAAATTGCGGACAATTTTGCTATGGATACTGAGATTGTTGCAGACCAGAAGCGTAGAGGGGTCCTAGGGAAGGTGGAATTTTCAAAGGCCTAGGACTCGGTAGATTGGCATTTTCTGAGGTCGGTTGTGAACAAACGTGGTTTCCCAGATCGTTGGATCTCTTGGATGAAGCACTACATCACTACTGCGTCTTACTTAGTTCTGGTCAATGGTCGATCGAAGGGCAGTTTCTTCCAACCCCAATAGGATGTCAAACAGGGTTGCCCTTTGACACCTTTGCTTTTTGATATAGCGGTGGATAGGGTGTTTATGGAATGGGTACCCGACCCATTCAACCATGACCCGCCCCAACCCATCATTACAGGGTCAACAGGTCGACCCGACCCATTTCAACATGTATTTGATTCTAACGGGTATCCAAATAATTTAAATGGGTAATGGGTACCCGCGGGTACCCACAGGTCATTACAATACAAATCAAATGAACCATAACAATGCACAATTACAAAAACCAGAGCAGGGATTTCCTGTATACATACAACAGAGCAGGTTTTTCCTGTATACATACAATGCCGGATTAAAAACGAGAAAGTGGATACATAAATACATAACTAAATATAATTTAAATAAAAATGATTAAATAATAAAAACGTAGTATGGATTTGATCACTTTGGTGGACAGTCACATGTCAGATATTTAATTTTATATGAAACAAGAGTGAATAACGTGGCCACTTAGCACACCAATTGATCGTAGTCAGGAGTTACACCCCACAAATCCTTTCGAAATTCGAAGTCCCCGCCGCATCTGCCCCATCAGAAAACAAACCAAATGATGACTATCACTGCCCCTTCCCCTTTCCTCCATTCCTCCACCTACCACCCGTTTCTCCTTCCCTCGCAGTTTGAGAGCCTCTGCCAGGATTTGACTACGCTGAAGAGATGAACGAGGACTCACAGCAGAGGGCCGTGGAGGACTGCCCTGATCTGATGGATCTGGTAAAGGAAGGGAGTCTTGTGGCTATGGAGAAAGAGAGGTTCGGCTCCATCCCCAGTTGGAGGACCGAGTCTGTGGAGTCTGAGGTGATCTGGGTGCTCGGGGCGTCACATGTCTTAGAGAAACCGGCCTCGGATGTCGCGCGTGTGGTTTCCTTCGATGGGCAGTCAATGTCATTACGATGACACGAAGGAGCAGAGAGTGACACTAGGAGGCGGGGCGTGGAGGAGGGTTGCGCGGGGCAACGTTGTGCTTGGAGGCGAGGCATGGTGGATGAGTTGTGCTGGGCAGCGAGGCATGGAGGAGGGGTTGTGTTGGCTGGCCCTGCTTGGTGGTGAGGTGTGGAGGAGGGACTGCGTCGAGCAGTAGACCCGAGTCGTTGAGTGCAAACCTGGAAAACCCTAGTTGAAAAGGAGAATTGATGGCAGTGGGGCAAATGACAACCGTCCAATGAGCAATGGTCAGATACCCCAACCGGGTACCCGGTTCAACCCATGGATTTTCCCACAGGGTCGAGAAGGCTGAGCGGGTCAAGTGACTGTGGGTACCCGACCCGAATAAATTTCTCTGGGTACCCACATATTTTGGGTCAAAATTGACGGGTTGGGTACTCGTTTGATCTAAAAATTTGAACAACCCTAACGGTGGATGTTCTGTCCTGTATGGTGAATCCGGTTGTTAGTTCTGGCATCACGGCTAGTTATTCCATTAGCGATATTTCTATTCCCATTCGTTAGTACGCATACGACACCATCTTCTTCATTGAGGGTGGGAGGGAGGAGGCTCGTAGTATGTCCACAAATCTTGAGAACTATACGATATGTCCGGGCTTGTCCTCAACTACGACAATTCCACGTTCACCACTTTCTCGCTCTCTGAGGATGATGCTTGTGCTCGTGCCATCGAGTTGGGGACAACTTTTGGCATTCTTCTGATTTGTTATCTCGACGTTCCTCTTACCTGTGGAACACTGAAGAGTGAAGACTTCTGGTTGGTTGCCGGTTATTGAGAAAGTTGGGAGAAAGTTGTCAGGGTGGAAAACTGCCATTTTGTCAAGAGGTGGGGGGCTGGTGCTAGTTAATGCGGTACTCTCTTCTATTCTTGTCTTCTTTATGTCCTCTCGTCTTCGTCTTGTTGGAATCATAATTAGATTGAAGAAGGTTATGCGCCATTCCTCTGTGGAAAATCCAATCTTGCTTAATTTGGGGTGTATTTGCTTGATTGGGAAACAATTACATTATTCAAGAATGACGGGGATCTTGGAGTCAAGCAACTGGAAATCTTGAATAAGGCCTTCTTGCCGAAGTGGGTTAGTAAACTTTGGGGTGCAGAAGAGGATATTTGTTGTATATTAAAATCCCCAAAATTTACAATATTGGAGATCCCACAGCTGTATCAGAACGTCCGCACTTTCATTCATCTGCCTTTTAGAAAGGAATTACTATGCTGCTTCCTCTCATTCAGGAACTTTTTAGACCTGTTCTCGATGATGGGTGCACCTTCTTGTTTTGGAGGGATAAATGGACTGGCGATGGACCGCTTTTCTCTAGATTTCTACGTCTTTTTGCTCTGGCGAAATATCGTAGTTGTACTGTTTCAGAGTGCTTGGTCGATGGCAATTGGATGCCTTGCTTCTTGTCAGATTTCTCTGATCAACGTTTGGAGGATCTCCTCATTTTGCTTGAGTCATTGAGACATTCGGGCATGGCTACTGTTGGAAGAGATCACTGGGTTTAGAAGGATAACTCGTTTTCGATCAAAAGGGCGTATCATGCTATCTCCAGACGGCCCCACAGAGGACAGATACTTTGGTATGTGATTGTCAATTCATGTGGGAACTTCGTCTACCTGGTAGAATCATGTCATTTATGTGGCTACTGCAGAGAAGGCACGTCATGACAAGAGATCGTTGCACAGGGCTTTTTTTCGAAATCTTTGCACAAGGCTTTTTTCAAGTCATATCAAACATATGGTCATTATGCGACTTGTACGAGGAAATGGTGGATCATCTTTTCTTCCATGTTCGAAGACCACCCTGATATGGGTTGATTTGAATTCAAGTTGGCTCGATACTTAGGATCTCTACTGTTTTTGGGACTTTATGGTAAGGGCTTGAAGGCGTGCGCGGGAGGAGATTCTTCTTCCTATGGCAACAATCTGGGTCATTTGGTTAGCGGCAATGGCGTATTTTTTTTCTTCTCAGCGTTTCTATTTGGAAAATGTAAGCTACCACTCTAGGTCTCTTCTCGAGAGTTGGCTACTGTAAGCATTTCTGCTTCTTTCTATTAATATTGTTGGAGCGGCACCATAGCGTGTTTCCCCCTTTTTTGGTTAAGGAAAAAAAGATTGTAACGAGTAGTCACGGTTTTGACAGTTAAATTTCATAATCTAATGGTATAGCATATACGTTCATCGTTGACGTCGCATATAGATTAAATTTAATAATATAGATATTTGAAATATAATTGCCAACTACATTATAATGTCCTTGATAAACATCAAAGGGTTGGTCTCCCTGTCATCCTTTTATATTTATATGGAAAATTTTCCAATGAGCACAATGCTGGTTTGGATTGTAACGAGCAGATGGCTCATTTATATCATTACGAACAGTCATGATTTTGAAGTTAAACTTTCGCTGTTGATATAGATTATAGATTAAGTTTCATAAAAATATAGATAGTTGAAATATTTTCCTTGTTAAACATCAAGGGGTTGGCTAGTTGGCTATCCCCATGATATTGCCCCATTGGACACTGTATCTCTTTCTATACACAAGGGAAATTTCCAGTGAGCCCTTTTCTCTTTGGGGTTGTAATGAGGACGCATTAATTTATAGTTGATCTTTGCAATCTAATAATATGACATAAATGTTCACTATTCGCATTGTTTATATTCTTTTTGAAAATTGAGTTGTCTATATTGTATTCATCAAGTAACAGGTTGACCACTTTTGTTTTATAATAATAGAAAGGCACTTGTATTTCTAATAGAGATATAATTTTTTGTATTTAATTAGGTTTAGCTTTCCATGATAATGTTTTTTTAATAATAACCTAATGTAACACCTGTAAAATAATAAATATAGTTCAAAATAATTGTATACACTTGTAAGCAAACGCACTCCTTACAAGTTACAGTCTAAGCGAGTCTTGTGCTCGTCTAATATAAGCATGCAATTGTTTAAATATTAACTTAGTTGGACATCCCTACTCCCCTTGATGCATTGTAAAAATCTACGAAATGTAGTCTGGTCGTTGACGTTTGCTTGATACATGTTTTATGTGCATTTATAAGCTCCCACCCCCACACACCAAAAAAATAATTAAATGTATCGTCATGCATAATGTATGTATGCACATATTAACCTTGTTTGTGTAACCATGCATTTATATTTGTACATGTTTGCTCATATAGTACTCAAAACTAAGATGTATATGTATATATGTGTGTGCCCATACTTTGAATTAACATGTGTGCATTTGTATGTATAATGTATGCATGTACTTGAATGCATGCATATGAATACATGCGTATGTATCTGCATATATGTGCGCTTTTACTACTTAAATCTAGGGTGCATGTGCACATCTTAATAACAAGGAAAATACTTAAAATTAGGGTTACAATGCCTTGCATGAGGTGAGCCAAGGTGCTTGGCTCTCCCCTTGCTACGGTGCCTAGGCAAGCATCTTGAGCACCTTTGACAACACTTTGTTGAGGAAATGTGAGGTGACTCTTGGTATGGAGTACACATAGTTACTCGTGGTTTATGGATACCTGGGGGTGGTAGCAAGGCAGTTGGATGGACAAATTTGCATACAATATTTTGAGGGTTTATCATTGTCACCTCAATTAGATACTTGGGGCTGTTTGGTCTTTACTGTAAAATGGTGGTCATAGATGAGATTTCCTTGTATGCCTTTTATATTCATGTTGAGGTTTATATAATGGTATGCAGATTTCATTTAATTTTTCTGATGGAGGAAAACATACTGATATCATAATAGCTTGAACAAATTTAACATACCACTTTATACTTTTGATAAGAGGCCTCTTAAAGAGGTGGAGATCATATTTAATTTAAGCTTGCATTTTCAAGAGGTGGCTTATTTTTTTAACTAAAAGCCGCTTCTTTATTCTGCGGCTTTTCTACGTGAATTAAAGTTACCCCTTCAAGTCGTGGATTTTTAAGTTCAAAGTAGTCTCTTGGACATGTGGATTCATGTTTATACTCCTAGTAAGTTCTAGGCTTATTCGAAGTGAAAGCTGCCTCTCAAAGACATGTCTTACTTGCGGTGCACACAAAAAAAGTTATGCTACCTTAAATCACAAATTTGTCATACCCACAACTGTACTATCTATTTTCATTATTTCTCTGCTCGGTGTACATCATTTTTTACTGTTTCAGGCCGTATCAGGATCTAGCCTGTAATACGATCTTGATGGAGGCAGTGGCATTGCGACCACTGATATTCTTACTGATATATTGCTATATTTTATGGTTTGTTCCTCAGATCAGTGGAAAACTTTGTGGAGTTTCGGCTGTGGAGAGTACCGACACAATACGCATTGGCCATATTGATAAGAAGTGGAAAAAAGAAGATGTGAGTCTTCGTTTTATGTATTGACATTTCTGTATATTCTAAGAGGTTCGTCAATTCTATGGACCTGTTTTGTTTAGCAGGTTATTAAATTATTGAAGGATGTTGGTGTTGAAAAGATAGATGCTGTCACTGTTGTGCCTGACCCCAAGAATGCTGATTTAAATCGTGGTTTTGCATTCCTTGATCTTGAAACAAATAGGGATGCAAAAATTGCTTATAGGAAACTTCTGAGGGATGGTGCTTTTGGAGTGTACAGAAACATAAAGGTCTCCTGGGCTACTCCTCTGAACGAGCCTGATGAGGAAGAGATGCAAAAGGTTTTCCTTTCTTTCACCATTTTTGTTGACGTTTTACCTGTCTTTGTCATTGTTTCTGAATGCAAATGTTTTTTTGCCTCTGGTTATGCGTCTCCTTTTCATTTTTGGCAAGAGGTAAGAGAAAACACTCCAATGCCGAGGTACACTGTCTGAGAAATATCATTTGTGCCAAATTTCATTCATTATTTCACGTAAATTTAATTGTCATTATTTCATGTAGATTTAAGTGTCATTTTTTGTTGCGAAATTTTTGATGATTTCACATGCATAGTTTCTTAAAGTTTAGGGTTCTTGGCTCAATCTTCTATCACATTTGTCATTATTTTTTTATGCAATATATTTCTTCGATTTTTGTCATTTCCTCTTCAAACTCGGCTGTTTCATCAATTATATTTGCCCTTTCAGCTAGTTCCGGCCTACATTTTTTGACAGCTTACATAATAATTTTCTACGTGGTTTATTGAAATCTAGACAAATTACTTGCCTGAATGTCTTGTGTAAATTGGTTTTTTATGCCTATATTAAGTATTCAGGTTGGCTTGTGGAATATATACTTGAATGTATAGATTCTTAAGTGTGTCCAATGCATTTTTGCTATTCTATAATGGCTATGCAACTTTTGATTAGTGTGTAGCTGAATTCGATATTCATTGAACGAGTTGCTTAGTTTCTTTTTATAATAAGTTATCTATTGTCTCTTTCTGGGATTTCATGAGACATTCCATAATTATGCAACTTTTCACCTATTCGTAGCTTAAGTTGGTATTTAGTTATTCACAGAGCAAGTTGCCAAATTTTAATACATGCGGTCATCTAGCATCTCTTTTCTGGGTTTTTCTTGAGACACCTTTCGGACGCCTTCAGTAGATACAATTTACAATTTGATGAAACGGTGTCGACACTTTGAAATCCTTGCAAGTTGTTAGAAAAATAAGAGATACTTGCACAGGCAAATGACTCAGCCTTCCAGTGACCCCACCCACCTTCCATTTCTAAAGAATGAAAAAGAAAACCACCGATGCAAACTGTAGGACTGTTATGAACTGTGCGTGTAAAAGAAAAAGTCTATACAAATTATATGTGGCATCTTAACATAATACATGTGATCATTTGCTTCCAGTTTCCAAATCAGAATGCTGGTATAAATGTGATGAAAGTAGCATCTTCATTGTTTATTGATAAAACAGCCACTTTTATTCTTTATTTTCCTCCTCTTGTCATTGCTCGTAGACCTCATCAGCGGACACAAACATAAAACAAGTGATTGGATCTGCTGACTTTACTTCTTCGGAAAGAACCTGTAACAAGCCTGTCATCTTTGCATTTAAACTGTTTTCTCTCCATTTGCCACTGAGATCATTTTTTCTTCCATGATGCTTGTTCTTTGTTCGTATTCCTGCTGGTAAGAGAAACAGGTTTATCAGGTAACTATCCTACATATTTGATTCTTGTGATTATGTGTGGTAGAATAGTGGTGAGGTTATAGGTGTAGGTGATGTTAAACCCTTGGAAATTCGTTGGGTCTGTCAAATAGATTGTAATTTATTCTCTGGTCCTTTTCTTGTGAGGGTTCATTTTATATTGACCATTATTTTGGCAAACTAGTGATTTGATTAGTCCGTAACATTTTATTTGGGGGAGTTTATTATTCTTTATGCATTTTAGTTGCAAACATGATCTTCTTTCTCATCACACTACCTCTATGTCTCGTGAACTGCACAATCTCATTTCTGACATCCCTTTCTTATTTACCCTTATCTCGTAATGCTGTGTGATCATTGCATCTGCGTGTAGTTTCTTGCATATCTTTCCTCTCTGTTTGATCTAGAATCTTGATTCTTTATCTCGTTCCCTTGCCTTTCCCGTATATGGTTCCTTTTTCAGTGCATTTTATTTTTCTGACCTGTGATAAGATCTTTTAGGTTGTGATGCATGGTACTTGAAGTCCAGTTTTAGATGATCTCAAGTTGTTGATTATGTTATATGGGCTTCCAAGCTTTTATGCTTTATTTCATATATTTTCTTCTTATGATCTCGTTTTGTTTACCATTTTTCTGCCTAACAGTGATTCGATTAGTCTGTAGGGTTTCGTTCTTCCTAGTGTTTTATTGTTTTTATGCATCTTCTTGATGCGAACATCGCTATTTTTCACACTTTATCCTGCAAGTCATTGCATTTACTTTGCGTACAACTCATTTCAATCTCTGTTTTTCTTTTTCTTCTCTATCTTGGCTGTCCTTGTCTTGTGATACTTGTCTTACCTGTGCTGCCATTGCATGCCATTCCTTTGTTTAACTTTGACTCTTTTTTCTTTACCTTTTTGAGTTCCCTTTGTTCATTTTATTACCTTTGACTCTTTGGGGTGGCCTTTGGTGAGTTCCATCCATTTCTGGTACACACTACACTAGTGAATTTGAAGTAATAAATTCGAGTCTCAAGTTATTGGTGGGGCAATATCGCTGTCCAAGCTTTCATGCGTGCTTTCTCACACTTTCTTCTGATGATCTTGTGTTTTTTACATGTATTCTGACTAATCAGTGATTTGATTAGTCCATAGTGGTCTGATAGCCAACGGTTAATCACTTCTATTCTTTTCCTTTAATTTTAGGTCAAGTCTGTTTATGCTGAATGTATTCCTTCCGCATGGAGTGAAAATAAAGTTAGAGAATATTTTGGCAAGTTTGGAGAAATTGAGAGTGTTGTTCTTTCTCGCAACATGCAATCTACCAAAAGGAAAGATTTTGGATATGTGAACTACACTACTCGTGAAGCTGCCCTTTCCTGTATCGAATTATTTGAGAAGGAGTCATCACAGACTGAACCCAAGGTCTGATCCTTTATATTTAATGCGGATAGTTGTTGGACTGTTTGTGGCATTCTATATAGTAGTTTTGGGGATGTACAGGTTAGCATTAAAGTATCATTAGCCAAACGAGCACCCACGGGTAAGCAAAACAAAGGCGTTTCCAAGCCTGTTAGCAAGGACTTATCCAAAGCTAAACCTCGTGCAGCCCAGAGTGAGTTCGGTTCCTAATATTTTCTTGAATTATTAGTCCTTTCTTTTGATGGTCTAATTTAGTGGCTGCCGGTTCATTTCTTTCATTTTTTATTCGTCTTTGGCAACATTTTTTTATCTTTTGCTAATTGGCAACATTTTTTTATCTTTTGCTAATCCTTTGAGATTTGGTCAATGTTACAAAAGTACTCTTCTGCAAATTCTTCCTTTGTTTTAGATCTTCACTTTGTGGTTGCAGTGCTTTTTTCATCCTGACCATGGAAGGCCGTATCGATATCGATATCGTTTCGATATCGTATCGATACGATATTTCGACGATCTCGCCGAAATATCGTCCATATCGAAGAGCTTTTGTGAAGAAAATGCCTGGAAAACGGGATATATCGCCATATCGGCGCCCATATCGGTCCCATGTCGATATCGATGTATCGGCAATATATCGCCGATATTTCCTTCCATGATCCTGACATTCTAATATTAGTGATATGTTGATTTTTGCCAAGTTGACAAAGTTGTAGATGCTCAACACTTCATAAATGGCATATTTATAAGAATCTGTCCTGGTTATGTTTGACTGCTGCATTTTTTAGGCTTTGGAGGTATGCACCCTGAATCAAAATCAGAAATCCAGGTCTTTAATCGTGCCTGTTTTGAATCCGATTGTCTTAAGTCCCAAGTGAATCAACGTTTAGAATATATACAAAAGTGCAAGTTTCCTTTCAAGCTTCATTCCTTCATAAAAACTGCAATCAAATGTGATATCAATGTGACCTTATCGGTCAAAAGTGGGTTTTTTCACTGAGGAATTTTATTTTCGTCGATATCGATGATAAGAAATGGCATACCATGATATATTGGTTGATATTTGGGAAAATAGAGTACATGATAAGCGTGTCAGCTGCTGACCTCAAATAACACATTTTTCATTTCGCATTAAAATTTGTCTTTTTTTAAAATTAAATAATTGATACATGGGGACATGAACCACCCCTTTTCATAAATGATGTGCACATATGATCTAGCCTTACATCCAACACGCGGTCAACATGGGGCCCTATGAGAAGCTTTTAATCAATAACATGCGGTCACCTGGCCTTTGAGAAAAGAAAAGCATTTTAGGAGAGCAATTAAGCATGGCGGACACGATTCACTCAACTCATATTTTTTATACTTCATTTATATAAAACAAGACACTGTTTATCGTGAGAGGTATAGAAACAATTCCCCATATGATGCAAAAAGGATTTTTCGCGATGGGGAAAATTAAATATTTGTGGTGGAATTTATTTGGTAGAAGAATTAGGAGGGATTGAGAAAAGAATCACGCTGGTTGCGCGAGATTCGAGGAAGAAGAAGCGCGTAAATCATGTCGAGGGAGACGGAATAGAGAGAATATATAGATATAAAATCTCAATTTTTCATATAATCTGAACTTTTTAAAACAATAGACTTCCATCCCTTTATATAGGAGGGATGGGATTATAAAACTAGAAACAAATCAAATTTCAAATCCCAACTTATCATAATTTGGACTCTAACAAACTAACTAATCGATAAATTCAAATCTTCAATTTATCCTGATTGACTCTAATTTTAAATTTGAAATTCGAATTAAAAAACCGACTACTAATTTGAGATCACTGGCGATCTCTTTTATTTAAATAACTGCAACGACTCAATTAATAATTAGACTCTAATTAACGACGGAAAATAAATAAATAAAGCCCTATTTATCCTATTCACGCTGCATCACTACCCTTCATCTTTCTAGATTGAGTCTGAATGTACTTGAGGTTGGATTTCTTAATCAGAATGGTTTTCTCTGGACCTAGTCTTCCGGTTTTCCCTTGAAATATGCCATTTCCTATTGTTTGCACGTCCCATATCAATTCTCCTCCTTACTTCCTCAACTATGTAATGAGGCACTTATTTCCTTCTGCACATTCTCCAATCACAACCTTAAGTCAAATTTTCACTTTTTAATATTCTCGGTCACCTTGTGACAACTATCTTTTCCAGTACATGCATCACTTCCTTTTCTGAAAATGATGTGGTGTCTTCAATGCAAAACTCCGCATTCTCTCTGGTTCTTCTTGAGCATCAAGAACCCTTTCCTCTTTTCTGCGATCTGGTATTTTGTTTCAATATCTATGTGCATACCTTACCTTATGGTTCAAATATTCAAGCTTTCTAGATAACGAGCAAATGGTGTCACACTAGCATTTCTGAGAGATGCAAGGCCTGACTTTGTCAAAGCAGCCCAAATCAGACCATCAGTCTATGAATTATAATCTCTTTACTTGTGAATTCTTGCTATTGACCAAAATGTTTTCTTGTCATGTTGAATTCACCCTTCTTTCCTATTATTATTGTGACAACTATCATCAACATGCTGACCACATAACTTCAAACCTCTATGTTGATAGTAGATCTTTGCCACTAAGAATCGGTTGTTGCTCTTGTTGCAAAGATGTACTAGAAACAATGTCGTGAAAGATGCCTAAGGTGCTCATTGAGGTGAGACTCAAAACATTTTTGTTGGTTGTACTTGAGAGGGGCTCCTTTTGAGATTGTGTATAGGAGATACTCGAGTTGGAGGACACTATGAATGGGGATTATTGTTGGTATTCGTGTGCTGGCACTTCCACGAGTCTGAGGTTTTCTATCCTTTTGAGAGTTGGAGTAATTTTTCAGGAGGGAGACTGCTTGCAATGCTTATTGTACAACAAGCATTTGGCAGGATCACGATTGAGAGATTAAAAATGTAAGACGTATCTATATGGTTTTTCATTGTTGTGGCGAGGTGTATGCCTCAAGATGGTCGAGGCATAATACTTAATGTATAAAAGGAAAATTTCAATACCATAATAAATGTAACAAAATTATGTTCATTTATTGATGTTGCATTTTTCCGTACTAACTAAATAATTCAATGTTACACATGGAGGACTTTATTATTGTATAGCATAAATGACTAACATATATTGATTGTATCGTATTTTATGTTGCTAATATGCCTTGAATCATTACCATTTATTCGAACCCACTTGAAGAACATTTTTACGCACCCCCGTCCAACCTCGCACCATATCTTGCCAGAGCTCGAGGGGTTTGACAGATGGCTAAGGAGGAGCGTGTGTGCCCCCTATGCATGTCTGCACAGGGATATCTTTGCCCATCATGAAATTAAATTTTGACATGGGTTGTTTGATCCATCTGCTTATGTGATCTGTTTGTCTTGTGAGTCTGAGAGTACTATGTTATAATACACTGTATGATATTGCTTATGCCTGCCATTTGAAATGTTGTGTGTGCCAACATGTTCTATTCTTCCTTTCCTTTATTCCTTTCTTTACGAAGGAAACATAATATAAACCAAGTGACCATTGATGCATTGTTGCAGTGCTTGCACATGGATGCGAGGGACCATATTCATCAAGAGGAGCTTTGTAATTCAAGGCATGGTTACGTACAAGGTTTTAATATTCGATATCGGTTATCGTATCGATACCATATCGAAACAAAATTTCACCAAAATTTTATCGAAATTTTGGTAAAAATGACATTTCACCCAAATTGAGCAACTTTTGTGAAGGAATGATCGAAAAATGCTCTCATATCGCCATTCTCCCACTTATGTAGAAGTGGGAGATTGCAATTCAAGTCATGTTATACATGTAAACACCTTGGGCTTGTTTGGTAATGGTATGGGGTTGGGGTATCCTCCTGTGAATAATAGCAATTTGGATGGTTAGGAGGGTTGGACTGATAAATGTGATGTGATATTGATTATGGGTTATATTAACTTTTTTAATGATGATAATATGTTTTTTATGTTAATTTTTTTATTTTTACATGATTAAAAAACATTTTAACAAAGAAATTGTATGATCCATACAACTATTTCCAACCTAGAATGCATGGATAGAGCAGGGTATGCCAGGTTACCCTGGGGTAACCTGGCAACCAAACACGCCTCTTGAGTTTATGATGAGGCTGGCTGCGACAAACGGTTTTTGTGCTGGGTACATGAGAGGCGACAAATGACATGATTTTGTTCATTGATTACGGACACAGGCATACGAAGCATGCCTCATGCATTGTGGATATATTTGGGAGGTCTCGGGCCTGAACTTTATTAGATACAAGTCCAAGGTCATCCCATTTGGCGTCACGTAGGTGGAGATTCATGTTCTTTGTTGTGTGTTACGTTTTCCGGAGGTATCTCTTCTGACAACGTACTTAGGACTCCCTTTGGTTTCTGGTAGGTTGAAGGTGGCGGATTGGAAGGTTGTAGCTGATGGGTGGAGAGTAAGGTAGCGGGTTGGAAGGCAAGAATGCTCTCCAAGGGGCGAAAGTTGGTCCTCCTCAAGCATGCTCTGTTCGCTATCCTGATTTTCTTTTTCTCCATGCGGTTGATGTTTTTGGGGGTGTTATAGAGGTTGGAGGGGATAATGAAGCATTTCGTTTGGTCACATGGGAGGCAAGAGGATGGGCGATTGCACTTGGTGGGTTGGGACATGGTGACATTGACGAAGAGGGAGGCATGTTGGTCTGCTGGTTGGAATTCATGAATAAGGTCATGATGACGACATGGGTCTTTAGAATCTGGGGAAGTCTGATGACATGGTTTGCAAGGTATTGTAGAGCATCTATGGGGTCAATAGTTTGTGGTGATGGCCATCATCGCTTTAGAGGGGGATCCCTACCGTGTTGCCAAAACAGGGTGTTCTTGTGAGATCGATGATGGGCGATGGATACGGATTTGGTTTCTGGAAGGACGATTGGATGGTGCTGGGACCTCTCAATGAGAAGTACACGCGTCTCTTCGCCATTGCGGGGGACAATATCGCTTTGGTGCATCAGAGTTGGTCAGAGGGATCTTGATGTCCAACCTTCGTTGTTGCTTTGTCGGACCATAGGTGCGATGAGTTTGTGGCCCTTTTTTGGGGAACTGGCGGAGGTGGATGACCCCGACGTCCAAGGGCACGTAGGCGGTTCATCGGGTCTTGTGCAAGTGAAAGTCGCCAAAAAGTGGCGGGCAAGGACCATTTTGCTTGGAAGGAGGAGAGTTTTTGTATTTAAGAAGGCATATCAATGTTTTGACAGGATGCGTGGGACATTGCTAGAGGAGGCCACTTGGGACTACAGAATTATTTGGGTTAGCAGGGTTCCTACGCGAATCGAAGTCTTCGTGTGGTTGACGAGGCGTGGACAATTGCTTTCAGAGGTATGCAGGGCAAGGTTGCTGGGTACCGGAGAGATCCTTTGCGATAGATGCGACCTTGATCAGGATGATTCGGAGCATCTCTTTTTCGGCTGTTGTACGTTGATTGCAGTGTGGGAGCAAGCGGTTGTGCCTTGGCTTCACTCGGTGGACAGCGGGTCGTACTGGAGTTCGGTGAGAGCGACTTGTGGCAGCTCTTAGGAGGATGCAACTGGTCCGTTTGCCCTACTCTGGGCCATTTAATGTGCTAGAAATGAAAATATCTTTCGGGGCCGTCCATTTCTTTGTGAGAGGTTGTTGGCGTATTATTGGGCTCTGGTGTCTTTGTTGCTTAACATGTAACTCTATTTTTATGGTAGTTTCTTTTGTAACGTATATAAACTCGTTTTCTGTTTTGGTTGAATAAATTTATGGTGGGTTCCAATCTTGGGACTACACCCCCGTTCTTCTAAAAATAGTTGATGTCCATTGCATCCTCGTCATTGTTTATTCAGTCCACAAACTTTATATCAGCATTCTGTTATTGGTATGTATAGTTCAGTTTTTCTTTGTTTTGAATCTTTGATCATCGTATATCGGGTAGTTATGAAATGTATGGCATGATGTTGGAGATGTGTTATGGTCTTCTTAGTGGAGAGGGTTTGTCTGCAATGGAGGGCTTCACATTTTGGAAGCATTTGGAGTATTTGCTATCTCTTCGGTGGTCGCACACATTGTCATGATTGCAGGATGAGAGTATTTAAGGCTTTGGCTAGATGATTCATGGAGGAAAGGTATTGATTGAATATATCTCGAGGTAACCAATGGTGTTTCAGTGAGGGTGTTGTTTGCTCAATTCATGACGGTGGGAGTGTATGGGGGATGGCTTTTTGTCATCGGAGTTCGATGTAGTGTGAATATGGAGATTAAGGTAAAATTACTGTTTGACATTCGTTCAATTACAATTTGTAAATAGATTAGTTTTATTGTCTACTTTGAGAGTCCATGGTCTTGCATGTCTTTTGTAGATTAATTAACATCATATGCAATCTTTGTGTAGTTATTTCGTTGAGTCAAATCATGGTTAATTAGGGCTTGTTTTTCTCTTTATTTTGTTATGTAAATTGACTCCTTACTATGAAAGAGCTGGTAGTCATTGTCTGGACACGTTTTATAAAAAAATGAGTTCTCTCCTTTCTTCTTTTTCTCTCTCCTTCCTCTTACACATCCACACATTTTGTGCATTATCGACACTCTTCTTCTTTCTCCATATTTCTTTTACTTTCTTCATAAATCCGTATCTAGTGATGACAAAGTATGGAACTTGAGTCGCCCCTTTTATTCCACGATCGTGTTGAATTAACTTGAATATTGACATGCAAAGTTTATCACAAGATATTTGAACTACGACTCATGCTCACAGTTGTATTTGCAGAAAGTGACGATTCGCTTAAGATCGTGTTTGAAAGTAATTAACTGGATGGGACTATGGTCGAAGAAAATGCCTTTATTATAGATCTTTTTGACTATGGCAACATTTGTACGTCATGCCACATGTGGTATAAGAAAGGAATGAAGATCAACCTTCTTTAGTAATACTAATTTCCCATTAATTTAGATTCTACATCATAATCGCTTAAAATCAACCGCGATAAAAAAAGGATGAAGTAATAGTCTGATTCCCAAGTGGTTGTCTTGGGAGCATCGTCACCATCTTCTTTGATGATCGCAACATCTTCACCAGAATGGCAACCCATCATATACTTTAACATCGTGCTTGTTTGTACGATGAGGTCGCCCTTTTTGGTCAACATTGACCTTTTGAATACTGACCAAGATTCTTGTTCCATCACCACAAAATTGTCCTTTCACGCCACCATTGGAACCTTGGTCACTCCCACCATTGCTTTTATTTATTAGGATGCCTTAAGTGAGCGTGCAAATCTGCCCTCCTCCTTCTTGAGTGTGAGGTTGCAACATCTTTTGCGTCCTCCTATGCCCAGGCAAAGACCATATGCAATTACATCCCTCACGTTGTGCTTCGTGGTGTGTGAAGCGACAATCTCCAATGTTCTTTATAATATGTGATCATCAAAGAGAGTTGCTTCTTGTAAACCCATTGTGGAATGCCTCGATCTCCCTTCTCACAAGCATCGTCAATGTCAACACCTTGAAACCGCCCAAGGTGGCGATGTGTCACCCAATCCTTTAGAACAATTGATGGTTATGCTGGATCTGTCATCTTTAATAGTGCAATTCCTACTGTCTTCGCCCTTGATGTGACCCCTATTGTGATTGTACCTTTTCCCTTTTGCGATGGTGTCGTTGCGCGCACTACAAGTGCCTTTGTCATCGCTCATTCCATCATAGAAGTTGAAGGAAACACGGAACCCTGGCAGGAAATGACGATACATATCTAAGGGGAAAATTTGGCGTTAGCTTGTTCCTAATGGCTCTAGGTATATTGAGTCTCCCTTCACATGGTCTTGTGAGTTCCGTGCTCCATGGCCTCTACAAATTCTTTGATTGGATTGTTAAAGGTGCACATCGATTCTTTAACCATGGTCCCTTTCGAGTATACAAGAACTCCATGATAAATCACAACAATATCATGTAGCCACCTTTGTCGCCATATCAGTTTTCAACCATGGATATATGCACATGACCAAGCATTCACACGTTGAGTTTGAAGATCAATCGACTTACCAGTAAATGAGTTTTTCGAAGCAATATTGAATTGATAAAGGGTGAATATGAGGATTGGGGCAAAATTAGTGTTTAATATTCCCAATTAGGGCTTTTAGCTTGATTAGGGTTTTTTCTAATATGAGTTGATGGTTTTTCACATTATATTTAAGTAAATTGGCATTGCATATGATTTCTACTTAGTTATTCGCTTGAGTCAAATTAGGGTTCATCACTGTGTGTTTATTCTCTTTATTTTTTCTAATACGAGTTAATGATTTTTTACATTCTATTTTAGTAAATTGGCATTGCATCTTTTTCTTCCCCTCTATATTTATCTTTTAATTTTTTTTTGCAAATCTAGCATCTGCATCGCGGTCATCTATTTATGGTGCATAACCAAATACTCCAACACTCCCCCTCAGGCTGGAGCATGCAATGCTCAGCTTGGACAAATATAAAGAAACCCAACTCACAATACATGACACTACAGACAATATCAACTCAATGCTCACAACTATGGGATGTTGTCGAGGACATTGCTTCTCAGGCCGTGCATGTGAGGAGGACGAACGAGCTGGAGTGTGAGTCTGCTGAATCTCCTCGTTGGAGAGCACACGCTCTGAACTGCGTCTGTTAGAGTCATTGCAACTGTAAATGAGTCTCCTCGTCGGAGTACTTTGACCCGTCACAACATGTGGACAACTGCTCCATCTCTGAAAAAGGATCGAACTGAAAAGGCAGTGGAAGTGCAATCCTCGTCGGAGTCCATGATCCTGGAGAATGGAGTCTGAAAAGTCTCCTGGTCGGAGAACTGGGCCTCTCCCATCTGGCACAGAGAATGGTACACTACTCTGGAGTACCTATGATTCCACATGAAAACTCTTGCCAACATTGCATAGGGAATGGTCCTCTATTCTGGAGTCCCTATGGCTCACATGAAAACTCTGGCCGACAGCACAAGAGATGATGGGGACCACGACAAAAGATGGCGTACATGTGTACATCTAAAAAGAAGACTGCATCCATGTGCATATCTGAAATTGAGGACTCGAAATCAATCATCGAGTCTGAACAACTGTGCATCAAATTGTGGACTTTGATTGTGAACGTCGAGTTTGAAACTCCGCCTGGAGAATCTTCCATCTGCAATACTATAGAGTCTGAACAACTAGTTGGTATGACGAATCTGACATCTAGAAAATCTGAATAGACCTGTGACTCTACACAATACTCCACCTTTCTCCCATACTGGTCAGAATGACAATCGTCGACCAAGTTGGGAGAAGGCAAGATAGATGGGAAAAAACATGAGCATTCTCAAAAATTTCTTATGGCTTTTCTTCTTATTTTTTAAGCCGTCCCAATTTTTTTTGAAACATTTTTTAAGCCGTTTCAATTTTTTATACGGCTTTTGCAACTCATTTTTTCTTTTTCATTTTTTACGAATATTTTGCGTACAACTTTTCTTTGTACACGTTTCTTTCCTTTTTTTGAACTTTTATCTCAGCCCAATCAGGGACTAATCTCTCACTCTTTCTTTTTTTCCTTTTTTGATGTAACTCACGACCCATTTGGGCTTACATAATTGCTATTTTTTTCTTCACCTGAGCTTTCAAGCAAATAGCTCTATATATATTTAACACCGCACGGTTGGGTTCATTTGTCCCCATTTTTTTTTAAAACAACGCTGCAGCACTTTGGGGTTCCCAACTGGGGAACCAAAATTCTTTTCGATCCCCGCCACCCCAAAGGGGCTCTACTCATGTCGCCGCTAGGGTTCCCTGATGGGAACCCTTGATGTGTGTCGCCGTCGTGGGGGGAAGTTGCGAGGGAGGAGGTTGTGACGCCTCCGACTGGAATTGTCGTCGCTCTCGCGCGAGGGGGAAGAGGAGCATCTTGTACGGAAGGGGGGCTGGGCGAGCGATGGTGGGTGCTCCTGCGAGTTGTGCTAACCGGAGATGAAGGGGTCGCCTGATGGGTGCAAGCCCAGGAAGAGGGGTTCGGGGAGGCGCCGCCTGGGCACCAGGAGAGGATCACGACAAAAGAGGTTCAGGAAATCTGTTGGAGCTTTGCCTGTACAGGGACATGCTGGTGGTTGCGCTGCCTCGCGCTTGGGATGGGGTTGTACCGCTGGGGTTTCGACGAACTGGGATTCCGCCTGGCGAGGTTTACTGGCTTGAGAATACCGCATGAAGGTGTGATGGATCTGGATGTCTTGGAACAAACGAAGCTTATGCGTCATCGCAAGCAGGGGAGATCTGCGCCAGGGCCCGATCTCCGAGGATATGAGGGAGGTGCAAGGCCTTAAATGTCGGTTTCGATCACCATTTCGGTAACCGACTGAAACAGAATTTCGCTGGAATCTTGGTCGAAATTCGATCGAGATTTCGGTCATTTCGGCCATTTCGGTCGAATTTCGACAGGATATCTATATTCGAAAGAAATTCGACCAAATCTCAAAATTTGAGGCCATGGGGAGATGGCGATGGTGCAACGTCTATCTTCGAGTACATAAGCTGATGCATCGTGAAATGGAAATATAGGGCTGCATTTATTTAAATTTTATCCATTAATTTTATTTACGTTTATTTGAGTCGTCGTGTTTTTAATTAAATAAACGAGATCGCCTGTGATCTCAATTAATTAGTTAAAGATTTGAATTTCAAATTAGTTGGTTAGTCGGTCAGAGTCAAATTAGGATAATTAGTTTCAATTTGAATTCGAGTTTCTATTTTTGTAACCTCATCCCTCCTATATAAAGGGATGATTGGCTATTGTGTTAGACAGTTCAGTTGATATAAAAAAATTATCTCTCTCTCTCTTGTCTCTCTCCTTCCCCACGCGATCTACGCGTTTCTTCCTCCTCGAATCTCTCGTTCTCCGACGAGCTTTCTCCTCTCAACCCTTCCAATTCTTCTCCACCGAACATTCCACCGTTCAAATTTATTTTCCGTCGCTGCACAAATTTCCATTTGCATCAATTGGTATCAGAGCATGGCCTACAGATCGTCCTCACGATCTAACAATCCGTCCAGACGTTCGTGCCGACATGCGACGAAAGACTATCATTCGTTGGAGTGGAAACGACAAGCCGAAGAAGCTTACAATAATGACATAGATGCACGGCGTGAGTTCCAAATTTCCCTGTCCGAATGTCGAGATATAATGGCTAAATTCAAGGCTATGTGCGCCGCCCTATCAAAGTCTTCCACTACCAAAGCCGATTTTGATGAAGAACAACAAGAAAAAGAGAGCGTAGACGATGAAACGCCCGCTGTCCAGCCCATTTCAGAGGGAAAAGATGCCGTCGCCAATGATTTATTCGCTGTCCAGCCCGTTCTGGAAGAAAAAAGTGCCGATCCGATTGCTGTCCAGGTCATTTCAAACCTGCAATCAGAGGAAAAGTGGACTCCAGCGGCCTCCGCAACCCTCCCAAGGGTTTCCGACATCGCTCCCATGCCTCCGACCTCTCCCGTCGCAATCCACGCACCATCATCGACTTTCCCTGCCCCACCGCCGCCGCCACCTCCCGGCTTCACCCCCACGCCACCACCCTCACCCGAAGCACCCGTACCCCCTCCTGCCACACCTGCAACTCCAGCCCCAGCCCCCCCACCATCAACCCCCCTTTCTACCATCTCCACACCTCCTCTCGCACCACCAAACCTCCCATCCCCGCCCTCCAATGCCATTCCCGACCCTCTCCACGTCCCCATGCTGCCGCCGCCCACTCCCTTTCACGTCATCAACGCCACCAACCCCACTCCCGCTCGACCGCTAACCCTATACCCTCCCCTACTGCCCCTCCCTGCCACTCTCCGTTATCACCTTCTGAACCGAGGCCGTCACACCCACCATCTAATTCGTCCGCCTTCACCACCCTAGGTCGTCCCAAACCCACTGTCATTCCTCCACCATCGACTGTGCCGCTCGTTCCCCATGAGCCAACCCACCGATGCCGCCCCCGCTCTCCATTCGTCCGCCGTTATTGGAGACGAAGTCCCCACCGCTGCCGTCGCCGCAAATTAAGGGGAAGGGAAACCCTAACAAGGGGCTCCTTACCCACGGTAGTCGAATCCCGTAAAATGTGGGATTGGGAATTAAGTTGGGTAAATTATATGAAGGTCCCCCCATGCAAAGGCTTTTATTCAAAGGGGAAATTCAAAAGCCCCTCTGGCAAGATTTGTTTAATTGAAGGGGTACGAAATTTGCAACTCGCCCCCCAGCTGCAGAAATATTTAAAGAGGAGTGTTGGAAGAAGAGAAATTGAAAAGACTCCTTATCCCAATAGGACTAGGATCATGGGTTTCACCTATTTAAAGGCCCCATGGCTTAATCCCTTGGATACATCTCCTCCTCTACTCTCCTTGTGCTATTGCTTTGCTATGAACTCTCCAAAGGCCGAGTTTATCGTCATGAAGTTGCCCCATCAGTTCTTCGAGCACCATGTCAACAGGATGAACTCCGGATGGACGCCCGCATGTGCGCCGCACCTGCTCTTCCGTCACGACGCCAACATCGCCAACAATCACGTCCCGCACGCATGGATCTCGCCATTTGCTCCACACCAGTTCTTCCATGGGATGACCAAGAACGCGGATTCGAATTTATCAACCTTCAAACCTGCAGATCCAACAATTCGTCGGGAGATAAATTTTTCAAGCGGAGGAGAGTTGATGCAGCGTGAAATGGAAATATAGGGCTGCATTTATTTAAATTTTATCCGTTAATTTTATTTACGTTTATTTGAGTCGTCGTGTTTTTAATTAAATAAACGAGATCGCCTGTGATCTCAATTAATTAGTTAACGATTTGAATTTCAAATTAGTCGGTTAGTCGGTTAGAGTCAAATTAGGATAATTAGTTTCAATTTGAATTCGAGTTTCTATTTTTGTAACCTCATCCCTCCTATATAAAGGGATGATTGGCTATTGTGTTAGACAGTTCAGTTGATATAAAAAAATTGAGATTTATCTCTCTCTCTCTTGTATCTCTCCTTCCCCACGCGATCTACGCGTTTCTTCCTCCTCTAATCTCTCGTTCTCCGACGAGCTTTCTCCTCTCAACCCTTCCAATTCTTCTCCACCGAACATTCCACCGTTCAAATTTATTTTCCGTCACCGCGCAAATTTCCATTTGCATCAGTTTGTTGACGAGGGATTTAGGGAACTGGGTTGTCAGGGTAGGTGTCGGAGTAATGGGATAGGTGGGTCGGTGGTGCGGGAGGGAGTGATAGTGGCAGTGAGGTTGGGGGTTTCACCGGGGGTGTGATGGTGACAACGGGAGGGATTGGTGGAGCGAGAGGTGGGGAGTTCAGGGTAGGCGGCGATGAGGTTGGGGACTTCTGTGGGAGCGCGAGGGCAGGGAAAAATGGTGTTGGCGACGATGGGGCAGGGTGTGCGGGGAAGGCGAGGAGGAGCTGAGACGGTCATTGGAGGCGATGTCGTCGATGGTGGCTGATCTGAAGCGGCTTCGACTGCAAGCAGTTTGTCATCGATGGTGAGTTTTATTGGGATTTCTTCATCAAAAACTTGGACGGGAGCTTCGAGGGCACGAGGTGGTGTTTCAACGGTCCTTTTGGCATTGATTTTGGCGGCATTCTCTTCTAATTGGCACGCCAACGCCTCGACATTTTGCGGCTCTTGTATCTGTGACGCCAAAGCTTGCATATCGGCACAATCTTGGAGCATATTAGATAGTGCTTGTCTAACCTCAGCACGCCATGCATGATCGTTGGAGCGAGATCCTTTGGACTTTTCATGTGAACGACGGGAGGGATCACCAGATCATGAGGATGATCTGGATGCCATGATCTGATACCAAATGATGCAAGTAGAAAATTGCAACGGTGAAAATATTTTCTTAGCGGTGGAAATATTTGGTGGAGAAGAAAGTGGAGGGAGGAAGTAGAGAAGGCGTGTCGGTTGCGTGAGAATTGGGAAAGAAACTCGAAGATCGTGGGGGAGAATAAGAGAAAGGGAGGGATGAGATAGTTATCGAAATAAATTCAACTTAAACTTTCTCAAACAATGGCCTACCATCCCCTTTATATAGGAGGGTTGGGATTTAAAAAATAGAAATGAAATTCAAAATTCAAATCTACTTATCCTAATTATTCTAACCGACTAACTAATTGATTTGAATAAAATTCAAATCTTAATTTATCCTAATTGACTCTAATTTTAAATTCGAAATTCAGATTGAAAACCGACTAACTAGTTTGAGATCACATGCGATCTCTTTATTTAAATAAAAATTACGATGACTAGATTAATCGTAAATAAAATTGGACTCTAGTTAACGGACAAAAATAAATAAGTTAAGCCCTATTTATCCGTTTCACGCTGCATAACTCCTCCTTGCTAGCATTAAACATCTTCATTCCTTGCTTCTAGTCCTCAACAATGAATCATTCATTAGCCAAATTCAGTTCAACAGGTAGTTGATTTTCCTGCAGCCTTGGCTTTCTGCATTTTCTTCTCTTCGTTGCGCCTTCACTCTGACTTGCGCTTCCCGCTAGTAGATACTCCCATGCGAGTCCTGTTTTCTTCTACTTCTTGATCTCTTCTTGCTAGAGTCCATCAGTTTCATTTGCAGGAACAACCATCAGCTCTTTTTGTGTGGGAGTTTCACATTTTTCTCTCAAAAGAATCCCATTTCTTCTTACAGTCTTAGATTTTAATTCCTCAAAAGAGAGCTCCTGGAGTTCTCAGACCTGGTTTGATGCATGATGAGAGTGGATTTTAGTGTTAAATCTTAGAATATAAGTAGATTTGGATTCAATGCGTCCAAAATAACGAGGCTACATGCATGGTTGGTGAGACTAAAGACACGTTGGATCTTAGATTAGAAGTAGGAGGGGATTTAATGCATCCTAAATAATGAGGTTGCATGCGTGGTTGGTGAGACTTAAAGGGACTGGTTACAATGGTACTCAGAAGCAGATGTGGTGTTAGTTTTGATATGAAGTGTTTGACCTTTGGGAATGGGAAGGTTTATGTGGACACTCTAATCTTCTCTTACCCAATTATCGGTTGGGTATCTCATGGCTCTCTAGGTTATGTGGTTGTGGAGGCTGAGGGAGAGGGAGGAACTTGACGAGATAACTTGAAAGGTTAACGGATGCTATAAGGTGCTCTCATGCTCTTATAAGTCTCTCCTCTTATGCATACCCATACACATGCTAATGCAAACATAGACACATATGTATAATACATATGCATGCATATATACATTCACATATATACGTACATATTGTCAAGGCCTTAAATGTCGGTTTCGATCACCATTTCGGTATCGACCAAAACAGAATTTCGATGGAATTTCGGTGGAATTTCGACCGAAAATTCGGTCATTTTTTGTACTAGGACCCCCACATTTCGGTCGAATTTCGATTTGGACTGGATATCGATATTCTACAGAAATTCAACCGAAATTCGCTAAAATTTGAGGCCATGCATATTGTATATATTGAGCTGGTCGTAGTTGTAATGAGGTGATATATGCATATACACACATGCATAGTGCATATGTACATGCATAGTACATATGTACTTACACATACATACCTGTCGACATGTACACATGTATTTATATACATCCATGCACATTCGCATGCATATGTATACATAGATGTTGGGTTGTTTAGATTGTAATTTGAGTGATACATATGTATATTCATGTATATATATATATGTATGTATGTATAAATACACTTTGTGCTTGCATATGTATGTATATAGGAGTTTTTACACATACCCCTTCGAGTTTCTACAAATACACTTTCCCCAACATTTTTCTTGTTACATGTGTTTGTCCATACCTTCTTAGATCGTTAACACAATTATTCCCCAAGAAGACGAATAACCCTTAATGATAATATGAAAACACCACCATTCAATTTATAGCCTTTAATGTTATAAAAACGTAACTAAGTCAACAACACCGGATCTCCTACAACAACTACAACAAAGCCTTTTCCCACATTAAGTAGGGTCGTCTACATGGATTCTTTGCTTCCATTCAAATCTATCTTGGGTCATTCTCGGACTTACAACAACAACAAAGTCTTTTCCCACAATTAAGTAGGGTCGGCTACATGGATTCTTCGCCTCCATTCAGATCTATCTTGGGTTAATCCTGGGCTTATATCAACAAAACTAAGATCCCTTCATATGGTCTCTTTCCAACACTTCTTGGGCCGTCCTCGCCCTCTCTTAGCCGGCTCCACATCCCAACCCTTGCATCTCCTAACTGGTGCATCTGCTGATCTTCTTTGCAAATGTCCAAACCATCTTAAGCAGTTTTCTCGCATCTTACATCCAAAAAAACCTTATTATTGGATCCAAAAAATCAATTCCAAAAACCTTATTATTTGTGATGAAGAATCAACAATTTGTAGCTTTGATACACCTATACTCGCGAAGATTCCCCTACCATTCCCCATAACCACCACGTCCAACGATTGGCATGCGCAGAGACACGAAGTCCTCACCAGTACCGTCCTATGCAAACACGAGTAACATGCGGGAAAAGAATTACCTTGCCGCTTTGTTGCGGTAATTGAATATGCTGATTTGGGCAGGCCTCTACCCATGCACAGTCTCGAATGGCAATGATAAACCTGTGGGCTGCGAGTCTGCGACAGGGCCCTGGAAGATGTTGGGGTTGGGGTCGAGGAAGCTGCCAAGAGATAGCTAATGATGCAGCGTGGAATCAAATTATAGGGCCAAATATTTATTTAATTATAGACGTCAATTTTATTTACGTTTATTTAAGTTGTCGTGTCTTTAATTAAATAAACGAGATCGCATGTGATCTCCCATAATCAGTTATAGATTTGATTTTCAAATTTAGTCGGTTAATTAGTTAGAGTCTAATTAGGATAATTAGTTGTCAATTTAAATTAATTTGCTATTTTTTTAATCTCATCCCACCTATATAAAGGGATGAGGGTCCATTGTTTTAGTCAGTTCAGTATTTGATAAAATTGAGATTTATCTCTCTCCTCTCTCGTCTCTCTCTTTCTCCCACGCGGTCTACGCGGTTCTTCCTCCTCGAATCTCGCGCTACAGGCGTGTTTCTTCTTCTCAACCCCTCTATTTCTTCTACCAAATAATTTCCACCGTTCAAAATATTTTATCGACGCGCCAAGAATCCGATTTGCATCAGCTAACGGCACAAAGGAAGCCATGGTTGGTGAGGATGATGAGATGGCTGGGGAGGGAGGGATTGGTGAGGAAGAAGCAGCTAGTGGGGTGGCAATGGTGTTGGTTATGTAGGCTGTGTGGTGGATGGTGAAGGACAAGAGGACCTAAGCCGAGCTTTTCTCATCTTCGTTTACCTCTCTATATAATGTACCTAAGCTGCAAACTTGCATCCCATCTCTTGTTTGTTCTTGTTGTCCCGATAGTCGGGAGAGAGAAAGAGAGAGAGAACGCAGCGGTGCTCCAAGCTTTGATGATTACGGGGACTAAGGCGAGTAGATGCCATAATCAAGGTGATAGTGACATCTCACTCTACTTTCTGTAGCTCAGTCACAACCACACATAGCCTCAGGAGGTGCCGCATGTCGAAGCATCAACCTACAAAAGGTCTGCCTATCTCTGTCACCACGGGTGATTACTCTACTGTAGCCCGTATCGCCATGTTGTCGGCAGGAGTATGAGGAAGGAGAGGCACACACTTTGTAGATATACTTAACCAGACATTTGTTTGAACAAATTATGGTATGGTTAAGGGTAGAAAAACATAAGGGCGCACTTTGCAAAAAAAAGTCGGATCACAAGTGTAAGAATCACATATATATAAGTCGGGTCACAGGTGTAAGAATCCCATATATATATATATATATATATATATATATATAGACACACACACACACACACACACATGCACACATGGTCTATATATGTATTTTGTATATAGTGCCTCGCTCTTCTCCGGCAGGTGCCCAGGGAAGCGTTTATCACCTCAGGCATTTTGATTCTCTTAGCACCAAAGAGACAAACCATAAATCAGGTGTTAGTGTTGATTCCTCACATCATGTAAGAAAGCCCTCATCTGCTAAGCCAATCCACAACGGCTGCAATTAAATTACTTGGTGGACAAGGCTATGAATAATAAGGGTTGTTGATACATCCGATTGTCATTGAGGTATGAATTATTCTTCTAGTTGTTAGCCTATTTGTTGAATCTAGTTTGAGTTACTAACCTTTTTTGTTTGTCCATCTGGTTCTCAATTGCTTCTTATAGAGGAAGTAATGCCAAATTTGCTTGAATCTGATTATGGCTACACGATGTCAGTGGAGAAAGCAACAGAGGAGTGCTGTAATCCATAGTTTGAACTGATATTGTTGCAAATGAACACATTAAGGCACCAAAATGAAAGGGAAAAAATGATTGGTGGAAATAATGAATTTGGCACGGGTACATTGACAAAAACCCATTGCAGTTACTGATTTGATAAGATGTCAAGAGCACGTTTGAAAGCTTGGACACCTCATTGATACTTTCTTCACTCATTGAAACAATGATTCTTGATGTTTTCTTGATCATTTGACGATCTTTGGGGCAATTTGAAAATTTCTCCACTCACTGAAACAGTGCTTTTTTATTATTTCAGCTAAAGTGAAGGCAGGTGTGCCATCCGGCAGAAACCAACCTGCGAAAAGGGACAATGTTACTGCTGTTACAGATAGTAAGTCTTCAACAACGGCTGAACTTGTGCGTCTTTTGCGGGAGCAGGCTTCTTCGAAACAGGGTCGCACAGGTTACGCAGGATGTATGTACTTGAGTCATACCATAAAATTTGATATTTTTATTTGAAACACCTATGAATATGTGATTTTTTTGGTATATGCAAATGGATCAATCCAATTCAAACCAAACACATTTTCTCATTTTTAGCTTCAAATAGATTACTACAGCGATGAAATTGTCAAAGATTTTTTTCTTTCACTGTTTGATTCCACGAAGCTGTTTAGTCAACATGATAGGTGAATTATGCTTTTCAGCTTCGTTGGCTGGTTCTGCTACGGGTGACTATTCGTATGCATCAGGCATAGAGAAACGCCCATTCTCATCTTTAGTAAGTTTTCATATTCCATTTTAATTGAATAATTCAAATTCATAAAAATATCGGAAAAAATGCGCTCTTGTTTTGCTGATGTGCTATTTGTCAATCAACTTTAATCTTGGTGTTTTGGATTTTTCACTTTCCTTCGCAGGGAGATCCAGCGTATTATTCTGATCCAAAAAGCTTTCCTCGTGCTCGTCTGGACACTTCTTATGACGCTATTTCCAGGTTTAACTGTTTAGTTGGATACTTGCATTCATTTCTGTATCTAGTCCTTACGGATTTTAACTGCTTGTGGTGTGATTGTATCTTGTCCTTGTAGTTTCTAACCGCTTGTGGTGCAATTGTCAACATTGCAGCATTCCACCTTCAGCATCAAGTGCACCTTATTCCTACTTCCAAAGAGCAAGCGTGGAATATGGAGCAGGCACATATGCTTATTTCTCTCTTGCTTGATTTTTTTACTTTTGATGCCCTAGTAGTCTTATTCTTTTTCATGGTTGTGTATCAGGTGCACCTTATTCTTCCAACTCCACTGCATCTCTTCAGGTAGTCAGTCCTCTTGGATTATACCGTTGCACTTATGTTATGGTTTTTAGTCGATATAGGAGCGCTGCAACCTTAGGATCGGGACCGAATTTGTAAATGCCGATTCTCCCATGGATTGCTAAATTAGAGCATTTTGAGTTATTGTATTGAATATTCAACCAGAATGTTGTTTTCCATCCTACTAATATGAAACACCTCTCCTTGGAACATGCTCAATTTTTACACTTCCCGCATTTGTTCGCCTCCATACCAATTATTGACATGGTCCTTGTTTCTTGGAACTTCTCAATTTTTTGCCCCTGCTGTGGTGAGCTCATATAAGTTGTTTCCCCTTGATCAAGAGAATGTGGGTCCATCAAGAGCCTCTTTTACTTCTTCAGAGTACAGTCATAGTCACTCTTTTTCTTTGATTCTCAGGGAATGTACGGCACCTCCAGCACAGACGATCACTATGGTAGACGTGAGTTAATTTTTCGCAGGCAGTTATGTTTTGTGTAGATTATGTTGCTTGATTTGACATCTTCACAAACGAAGTCTATTTCACACGCAGACTAATCCAGCATCCTGTTCATGATACCATGAAGCAAAAGCGTATTCTACTCACTTGCATTGGCGACATGTCTTGGAAGGGGAATCCCTGTATTCAGATCCTCTTGTGTAGGGTCCCTCACATCTGCACTCTCATTTCACCATTTCCAGTCAGCAGAACATCGAAGGGAAATGCTTATCTACATAACTCGGAGTTTTGTGTTTCTGAGATGTGTGTAGGGTTGTCTTTGAGCTATATACTTGCGGAGATCGTAACCAATGCAATTGATTGTATCATCATCCTCTGTTTTTGGGTGTCACAGTATCGTCGAAAACTTGTCTTATTTTTTCAGGAACTGCTTCAATTTCATCGTATGTTATAAACGAGAACCTTTTGGCTCGATTATTCGACCGACACAGGCGAATGCCGCAACTAGGGACATTCTTTGGAACTCTACTCTTCCATGAGACTGTCATTGTGTTCCATGTGCATTTACAGAATAAGTCTGAAATGTGTGTATTTGTTCCTGATGTTGAGCTGCCTAGCTTGGATTGTTCTATTTTTGCTCCCTCGAGGCAGAGATCTGAACAAGCCTCGATTGCCTGCTTTGCAGCGAACCTTACGAACCACACGCTATCTGATAGATGGTTGGTGGATCGCGTGGCCATTTGGCAGGTTGACCTGCTTGAGTTAACACATTAATTCGGAGGGAATGCAAATCGGAGTATGGCGAATGTAGCAATTAACAAGGCAATTTGAAGTAGCTTATATGATAAATAAAATAAGTTGGACTTGCGTGATTGTACCAAATCCAATGAAATCGGTTTTTACGACGAGAACTGATTGTCGACATGTCAAGGAAGGATAAATAAATATACTGTTGTTTTCCTTGTACAGGTGGAATAGTTGTATGATGGCTATTCTTCTGTTCAAACCACAGTTTATAAGACTAGTTCTTAACTGCATCTTTCCTGCAATTTCAATTCATCCTTCTTTCCCCTCTACAGAACACCTCTTAGCATCACAATATCTCCTCACAGTTGCCATTTCAACTAATTCCAATCCTTCTTGAAGGAGCTATTTTCGAGCCCTGCTCAAGCATGCTATGCTTCCACCCGTCCCCTTTCCATTCCTCCAATGCTTGCAAAGTACACCACAGATTTGCAAGTTAGATTGTTCAGTCTCTAATGATCGACCGGCTGTGCTTCCTACAATCAAAGCTCTTCACCTTCGATGCCATTCGAGAGAGCGAGAGAGAGAGATAACATACATGTATACAATCTTACTGTTCATTGGGGGTGTAACACCCTCGAGCTTTATTAACTTTGCTCGGACTTAGTACATCAATGTCTCACGAGTTCGTCTCCTTAAGTCTAATGAGACAAGCTTGAACTTTTTTTTGATACAGGGTCAGTCCTCTACTCCCCACCACAGAATCTTTTTTTTATATGGTGGAGGGTTTGAGGGTTCGAACCTTGGTCTTTAGGTGTGAGAGCCACTGCTCAACCATCAAACCAATTGCTTGGTTTAGATAAGCTTGAACAACTTCAGCTTGGTAGTCATGACAGTCGGTTTTGAGTCGAACATTGTTCATCTCATCGTCCCATTTCAGTAAGGACATGTTCTTTTTGGGAGGTAATGAGTGATGAATTAAGGAATAAATGACTCTTCATTAAGGAGGTCGTGGGTGGAATTCGTAAAGGGCTAATGAGAGTGACTGCTCGACTTTAGTGTTTTATGCTATCCACGATTTTTCTTCTGATGTTGTATTCTTGTTTACGCGATAAATTATAAATAATGCACATGCATTTAGATATTATATTACTCAGGATTTTGACAACGGTTACGATCTATTTCGATCCATAACAAATTCTTGAAACGAATGACAAATTAGGGAACTTTTTAAAATAATTATTAAATAAATCTTAAATTATTAAATATGCATCATCTAAATTTATTTTTTTTAAAAAAAATAAACATCTATCAACACCTTAGGTGCCGATTTGTGATGACAATTCCATATCGGTACCTGCGGTGGTGATTGGAGAGAGACGTTGGCAAAATTGCCAACGATCCCCTCTTGCAAACCCTTTTATAAACACCCTACCTTTCCTCCTCATTCCTCACAACTTCTCCACTCTCTCACAGTATCTTCTCATTTCTACTTCTCCCCCTCTCTCAATCTCTATTCTCTAGCGGTTTTTCCCGCATCTGGATTCCGCTAACAAATTTTTGTGAATATTTTTTTGCAGGTTTTTTTCAGCAAAGGCGAATACCCACCTAATGGTCTAGTGGTAGTACGGTGTGTCTACCACACAAAAGAACAGGGTTCAAATCTCACTCTTGCAGAGGTTGCGTTAGGTAGTCGACGACCGGCGTAAAAAATAGTCAAATCTTTCAGCGTGGATTTGAGCAAGAATCCATGTAGTAGACCCTACTTATATAGTGGGAGAAGGCTGCATTTTTTCTGATCATATCTCTCAATTTCTTATCGGATATATTTACTCGCTTTGAAGACACTCATTATTCCAGATAAATTTACATTTATATATACATATATTATTTTGGGTTTTATCACTTGTGCCCCTATGAGATATCGCAATTTCAGTTATGCCCCTGTCTTTTTGGTAATATCAATTGCGCCCCTCACTTCTTGCTAATTTATCACTTGTGCCCCTCGAGTTAGTGACTGTCCATCCACAATGCAAACGGACGTTAACTTTGAGGACATAAGCGAAATTATTTTAAAAAAAGAGCTAAATGGTCATTTGAGACCATCTTCCTCATCCTCTTCTTCTTCCTCCTCTCCCCCCATCCTCTTCCTCCTCCCGGGCCTCCCCCTCCCCCTGCCCCACGTCGCCACGTGCTCCCCGCGCCGCCCCGTACTCCCCAGGGCCGCCCCCTCCCCTTCCCCGTGCTGCCCCGTGCTCCCCTGGACCGCCCCGTGCTCCCCTCCCCTGCGCCGCCCCCTGCTCCCCCTTCCCCGCGCCCTGCTACCCTCCCCTGCATCGCCCCCTGCCACCCTCCCCCCCTTCCCTGCATTGACCTGTGCTCCCTGGGTCGCCCCCTCCCCTCCCCTACGCCGCCCCCTGCTCCCCTCCCTAGCACCGCCCCTTGCTCCGATTCCCCGCAGCACCGCCCCCAGCATCTCCCCCCTCCGCCCCCCGCATCTCCCTCCTCCACCCTGCACCTCCTCCCCCCGCCCCTGGCACCGCCCCCCGCATCTCCCCCCTCCGACCCCCCACATCTCTCCCCCCGCACCCCTCTCCCCATCGCCCTCGCTCTCTGCGCCTCCCCGATGGCGGAGCACGACTGGAGGTTGGATGCCACTGTCGTACCGGCTCACAGTGGCGCGAGGAGAGGTATGGCAGCGAGCGGGGGAGACGTGGACGGTGATGATTGATCCGATGCCCTGGAGCTTGAATGGGTTCCTCTTCGTCAATAGCACGAAGGCCTAGTTCGATCACGGTCGAGCAAGGAGATGGTGAATGGCAGGGTGGAAAGAGACGAGGAAGGGCCTCGCGACGGACCAGGGTCGCGACGGGCGGTTGCTGGCGGCGTTGGGCTTGAAGCCCTAGTGGGTTCTACCGTTGAGGAGAAGCCCCAAATTCGATTCTCCAAGTTCGGTTCTCGACTAAATGGAGGAGGAAGATGATCAACACGTCTAGACAATAATACCCCTCTTAATTGCACCAAGGTTTGAAAAAACCATGGTTAAGTCAACTCATTGACGGTCAATCTGACGGAAGGGCACAAGTGATAACGGCGAAAGAAATGAGGGACACAACTGATATTACTAAAAAGATATGGGCATAACTGATATTGCGATATCTCAGAGGGGCACAAGTGATAAAAACCCTATTATTTTTATTTTAGTCTTGAAGTAGATGTGTAAAATTAGGTACTTTCAAAGAAATTTGTATCGTTTAAATAAATATTAAATTTAGTGTATTTTATATATTGTAATTTTATAATAAAATTCCCTGAGGATGTAAATATCAGTTAGTAAAAAGTTAATATTATATTATAATTTTTAATAAAAATATTATATTATAAAATAAATTAAATATTATAATAAATATACATATTTGTGTAATGTAACTGCTTTCATTAATGTATGTAACATATTCTGTGTTTTAATCTATTTTAGTTATTTTAAATATTAACTTTAAAAATCATAAAAAAATATTTTTTAGAAAACATAAACCTTATGGGATATTTGTACATCATGTATTTTATTGTAGATTAATTGTATAAAATATTGCTTGGTTCTAATATTGAGTGCCGGTAGATGTGTCGACACAGCGTTGGCTGAAACCGACTTGTCAAAAACAGCAAGCACCTCCAAGATCGGGCATTATATTCCTTGTTCCATACGCTTTTTAAATTTTAAAAATGGTGATTTTATTGACGTTGGATTTTAAAATTTACAGTTACAACTTTAACACGTTATACATTTTGTGCATATTTTGATATCGTTGATTATATATTAATTTATATGTGATTTTCATATTTATTGTTGAGATCATGCTGAAGATGAAATTAATTAATAGTTACATTAAATTTAAAAATAAATGTTAATATCATATAGGACATACAAAGTGTTAATGGTCAAGTAGATAAGGGCACACATGATTTAAAAAAAAGAGAGCATGTAACTATAGTTATGAAGCAGCATGAGTGTAAAAAATGAAAAATATTTTTGAAAAATAATTTTGAGGGAAATAAAAAATCTTAGTAAAAAACCTTAGTAAATAGTTTTTGTGAAAAAAATAAGGATAAATTCATATGGTGTTTTTTCCTCAAACGTATACAATCAAAGGAATCCAAAACATTACTTTAAGAATTTTAGATCAAATATGAATTTCTATGATAAATCTTTGTCTTCAATGTTCTTATGATTTTACATCATAAGAAAAATGTTTTTTATTTTAATATATGTTATACTACAAAGTAAATAATATCAGTTGTAATTTTTATGTAATTTTTGGTAATTGCAAGAACTAACTATGAATTTTTAAAGATAATTTTTCAAAATATTAATCGGAGACATATAATTCTGAAAAAAAAACACATATCTACTCTAATTTTTAATACCTATAAAAAAGAGTTGGTTGGCATTTACATATACCATATAGCAACAAATCCATCTCCACGTCCTCGGCCCCGTCAACCTCCATCCCAACCTCCCTTATCCCGCGACCACCTCCAATCCTTGTCCCCAACATTCTCCTTTTCGTCACACCCAGCCCCCGCCCCTATCGTCGCCCCCAGTCCCCCTCCTCCTCACCATACACAAACCCCGACCCATGCATATTGGGGGAAATACATGTATAATCATATTCCCATGCCGAATACATAAATTTATCTACTGGATCGAGTTTTCGAATACACATGTATCCCACTCAATCAATATATCCTTACATTAATGTGTAAGTGATTGTATGAAGAATCCATATTTTATGCAATACCAATTCACTATGATGGATCCACCTTAACAATGATGAATTCAATTAATAATGTGAGGTTCATTGACCTTTTCGTAGAAGCTACCCCTTTTGATCAAGAAATATCTCGTCATCGTCAAGGTAACATAATTACATTTAAATTAAGAAATAATCATGTATTTCCCTTCTCTAAACTGACAAAAATATAATTCAATCAGTCCAACAAATGATTCAGTATTTGAGGATATCGATGGTCCCTCACAAGTAAATGATGAAGATGAATTGTCGACACCAATATTTGAAGAAGAAAGTGAAGAGTCTGAAAATGAATCTCATTCGTTGGATGAAGAAAATATAAATAATAACACTTGTCATGATTTTGGATATGGTTCACTAGCATTAGCCTTAGAAAATTGTGGATAGGGGACACTATTATTGTGTGAATGAGGATTCTAATGAAGTGCCATGGAGGAGCTATCCCATGTGTTTGACCATGAAATTGCAGAGGCGGAAGATGTAGCCATTGTAGAGAGACGAGGTAATCTCACCAACGATTCTGGATCAAGTTATTGGTTGGGTATGAGCTACAAGTAGAAAAGAGATTTACAATATGACCGATAAAAACATGATATGAAAAATCACATGCAATATAAACCAAAAGCATCAAACAAGCAGATTTTGATTGTTGTGTGTATTTATGAAGAATATGAATGGCATTTGCATGCATCGAAGATGAAATCTCATGGAGACCTATGTTTTTCAAGATATAAAGGAAAGCACACATGCAAAAATCATGCTTTTCTACTCGAACATCGTCAATGCACATATGTGTTTGTAGCACGGTATATATTATCTTCGTTTAGAGCACAGGTTAGTATGATCCCACGTGCAATTATATATAAAATAAAAGATGGATTGAAGAACAAGATTAATTACATGACATCTTGGAATGCCAAGAGACGTGCAACGAATATTGTTTATTTCATAATATTTGGAGATTCATTCATGCTTTAGAATGATACAATCTTGGAACTTATACATGGTTTAAGATAAGACAGAGTGAAAAGGAGATTGTTGTGCATTTTCAGAGATTGTTTGTTTCATTTGGACCTTGCGCATGGCATTCAAATTTTATTGGCCCATTTTTAGTATTGATGAACACATATGTATGGAAGATACGGATGCCATATGTATGTGGATACAAAGATAAACACGAATAATGATTTATTTCCGTTTGCAATTGCTATAACCGAAAAGAACGAGAACATTTTGGTATGGAGATGGTTTTTTATTTTGTTAAAGTAAATCATTGATCGTATAGATATCTATTTTATCAGTGATCGATTTCCTAGGTTGAAATATACCATGCATGGTTTTATTTCCACTAGAAGAGGGATTCTCTCATCGCCATTGACTCTAGCATATACGTGCAAATATGCACCGAGCTGGACATAAGACTCGTACAATTCAAAATAGATTTTACCATGCTGGGGAGGAACCATGTGAAAACAAGTTTAATAGTATGATGCGAGATATTAACTTACTTGACATGCATGCTTTCTGGTGGATCTTATATCAATATAATGGTGATCATTTTCAAGTATGCGATCACGATGGATATGCATACAAAGTCAACTTAAATGATCGCGAAAGTGATTGCATGTGTGATTTTATGTAGATGAAATACTTTGTATGCCCATATATTATATCCACAGCTTCACACATGCGCACACACCTGGATAACTACGACCTTTGCTCACAGTATTATTCCACCGATTATTATCATCAAGCGTACAACTTCTTCTTTCATCCCATTTCAGATAAGCATTACTAGGGAGCAGAAGACGATACTATTATGTTACCTCCAATAATCGGGAGAAGGAATCTAATGACTTGTACGGAGAAGAAGTTAGAAATGAAATGGATGAAATGTGAGTGCGACCAAAATTATGTAAAACCCACAAGCAACCGGTCACAATAGATTAAAGAGATATTTACACCCATAACTCTGAGTAATTTCGCAATAACATTCATAACCCTGCATAATCATGAATTATACAAGAAAACTCGAATAGTCACTCCATCTCACACCCCATAACCCTCCGTTAATTTAATACGTTAACTCAACCATAAGGGTGAGTTAATCTAACCAATCTACCATCGAACGGTTCAGATTTGTCCAAATAAAAAGGGAAAACACTGCTGCGTTCATCGGCTGCTTGTGCGTTCATCGGCTACGTGTGCTTCAACGAGGGGGAGCTCAAGCAGGGGGAGAATCTGGACGCACGCGGGGTGCAGGGCTCCATCAGCTGCGAGGAGGCAGGGGCTTCGAGCAGGGCGGTGGGAGTTGCTTCTACGGGGGCTTCGGGGCGGTGGCGGGGGGGAGGGGGGGCTTTTTCTCGACGTCGACGAGCAGAGAGGGAGGAGCAAGTCGCGGGGGGTGGGGGGTTGTCAGCAGAGGAGGGAGGGGGCTGCTCGGGGGGAGCGGTTTCGAGCAGACGGGGGGGGGGGGGAGCTTCTCCGCGATGGTGAGGAGGGAGGGGAGGGGGCTCGAGAGAGTCGGCACAGGAGGGAGGGGACTGCTCGGAGGGGAGCTTCTCGGTGGCGGTGAGCAGGGAGGGAGGAGCTGCTCGGGGAGGGAGGCTTCGAGAGTCGGCGCGGAGGTGGGGGGGGGGGGGGGGGGAGCTCCTCGGCGGCGGCGAGCAGGGAGGGAGGAGGGAGGAGCTGCTAGGGGGAGGAGGGGGGAGAATGGCATGTTTTTTAAATAATAATAACCCTTAGGGGTAATTTTGTCTTTGTAAACAGAAACCGTCAAATATAATGAGTATCCCAAATGGATTATAACACAGGATTATGTCATGTAAGAGTTAAGCATTACTCGGGGTTCTTCGTGTAATTCACGATTATGCAGGGTTAGGAATGTTATTGCGAAATTATCCAAGGTTATGGGTGTAAATATCCCTAGATTAAATTTTCCATGGAGAAATAATGAACTATTACAATCAGAATTATGTAAGAGAATTTTAACCGTGTAATATAGATTTTCTTTGTAAATGAATTTTTAATTTAATTTGTTATTATGTAATAACATGTTTGTTTGTTAAATGTAGATGACGCACATGGATAGAAATAGAATACATGGTTCAATAGATACGTCAGTGTTGTACATGCACATCGAACATCGATCTTCACAACCTACTGGCTCGATAAGTAACTAAAAAAGATTTATAATTTCCAACGAGAAAGAATAATTATATGTTGTATCATACATTTTAAATTATTGTATTTTACATATTCGATTTGTAGAACATAATGAGTTGATCAACACTATTTCTGACAAGAAGATTACAGTGATACAATGAGTACTAGAATTATCGGGATTCTCATGCATCGTGAATATGAGAATGGTACATATGGATCCTTCATTGCTGACCAGTTTACTGGAGCGATAGTAATACAAGACCCATGATTTTCAACTCTTATTCAACGAAGCGACTGTTACATTACATGATATGGGATTGGTTATTGGGTTGAAGGTTGATAGTCATCATGTCACGGGTCCTGATGTTCCAACAGAGGGATGGGATGCATTTATATTTGAGTTTGTTAGGCGTTATACCTACTCAGATAAAAAGTGGCAAAGTGGAACTATCATGGATACGTGAGGTCTTCTTTAGTCATGATGATCCGCTACTGGGTATCGAAGATGAGCAGGAAGCAACACTTATAGTTTGGGCACTTATTTTTTATCATATAAGATATAATATTCTTGCTGATGGGAGCAGAGATATGGTGCTGCTGAGGTAAGCATCTGCAATACAAAAATCAAGTTTCCCAATGTTTAATGCGTCCACATTAATATCACTTCATTTGTTTTTTTAGATACCTGCTACATTTACGTGTATTGGAAGAATGCACTCAATTTGCTTGGGGGCTGTTGCTTGGCACACATGTATTCTGAGCTTGACAAGTGTGAGAAGATCGACACATTGAAGATTTATGGCTTTTTTCCGTTTTGCAGGTATGTAGTGTATTCCATATGTCTCGAGTTGTCGATAACATTGTCTCGATTTATGTCATTTACCATTTTCAATATGCAGATTTGGGTATGGGACCATGTTCATATAGGAAGACCAATGGTGTGAGCTGATATGCCAATTCACGGAGGATCATTGGCCTTAAAATGGATAGATGTGCGATGTTTTAAGGAGAACGTTTAAATTGCAACACTTGTATTTTACCATAACGAGTTGGATACACAACAAGTTCATTAGGAAAAAATTCGGAATTTTTATATATTTATAAATTCGAGTAAACGATTACATGTCCTTTTTTAATGAATGTAGATGAATTGGACGTCATGCGTCGATGGAGAAATAACACAATTGCATCATCTTTGTAAAAGTTGTCAGAATGTGTAGAGTGTCACTAATCTGTTATAATATCATAATTATGGACATACCTGATCGCGTAATGCGTCAATTTGGGATGCGACAACATATCTCTGCCTCCGTTGAGAGGATAATAAGACAAGAAGTGATGACATCATAGATTGATCTACTATACATCGGCAATAAATTGATCGTTGGGATGATAGAGAAGCAACTATTGTATTTGAGCATGGAGAAGCAAACAACGATGTTTACATGCAGTGGTACTAGAGTATAACAAGAATGTGGATTCAGACACAAATTCTACCACATACAATAACATAGCAACCAAACAAACTAATAGAAAGACGTCTGATATGTTAAATTTAACATATTTAATATATGGTAATTTTTTCACCATATTTTATCAATTTATTATATCATAGATTAAATACATGGATACGATTCAACAAGGAAGGAACAACTTGGATAAAATTAGACGATCAATAAACTTGTATTCGAGTATGAAGATAAAAGTTGAATATACAATTACTTATTTTGATGACACGATCAACATGTTCTCGTCGATGTATCCATTCCAGCAATACGACTAACGGTATATGCATCACAAGAGCATCATACTTCTGGAGCATCATGTTTCGTTATTTCTTTGTTGTAAATTCAGGTTAAAATACTTCTCTTTTCGGACAACTAATTTTTATAATTATATGATGCAAATCGCATAGGCACATACTATGCTGAACATAGCGAAGAGGGATCACAACAACAATCACCGACGTTGACTTTAGGTTGCGATTAATTCTTTCTCTATAAATAACTCAATTTAGTATTTTTGGACTATAGCTATAATTCTTTATCCAGAATATAGCAGGATACAATGAACATGAGTTGTCACAAGAGCAATCATCTTGGAACTTCAATTTTAATGCCTATAGTATTAAATATTAAATATAATGAAAATGTATTAGGAATGACTTATGCGAGATATAACATGCAAGGGTACCCACAAGTTCAACCAGGCTTCGAAGTTTCATGTTGTAATGACTGATTTATTAAATCTCCTACTAATCTTTTTATTTATGTAACATCTAATATAAAGTAAATCTTGCATGTATGGGCTACATAGAATATAACGCATTAGGGACTCAATACAATGAAGTCGGATTTGGACCTTCAGGTTTAAATGATTTATTTAATTGGATGGCTCTTTTCCAAGAAGTTATGTTTATCTTCAACAATATTTATTACAATGTGATACCTCATTCGTATAGGATATGGGGAAGCGTTGAGTTAGTCACAATTTGTAGGATCATCATTTGGTCCTTCGAGCCAAATTGACCCTGGACGATGTCATCTCACATCGTCTACTTAATACAATTCGAGCTCTTTAAGCCGAATTATTTACTAGTATTCGACAAGTTGGGACAGCCGACTTCGAAAGACAGTTCTTTTTTATTCATATGATAATACCACAACAACCTCCAGAGCCATCTCGAAGACCCTCATTGGGAGTAAGGATCAGTGAGCCTCTCCCATTAGATCCATCTCAATAGTCAACAAGCGTAAGGAGCACGAGAGATCATGATACTCAGCCAGCCGAACCTCCATGGAAGTCATCCGCTTAGTCGCATCCTCATGGACATATTCCAACGCATTTGGAGCAGGACACCAAGAAGAAGAAGAAGAAGAATACACATGAGGAGGGTCACATGAGAACAAGAGAAGGTGACAAAGGAAACAACAAAGGAGGAAGTGAAAAAGGAGGAGGAGGTCTGAAAAGATTTTTTAGGATATGGAAATCATAAAGTATTGCAACATATTTATTATTACTAGACAAATTATTGTAATTTTAAGATTTTAATACAATTGTTGCATTTTTCAAAATGATTAATGTTACAATGTGTAATGTTGAGCTTATGTATGCGATTGTCAATGTCTTTATATTCATTTTATTTTTATTACGATCTTTTTGAGGTATCGAATAAGAAATATTCTAAAGTAAAATCATAAACAAACAATGAAATAATATATAAAAAATACATCATTCTTGTATAATAAATTTGTTAATATAATAAATTCAATTAAGTCTTATAAGTTGATATTTAGTTTCAATTGATTATTTACATTATAAAATACACTAATTACAAATTTATATACAAATTTTAATGAGATGTCAGGTAAAGCATATTCTATACTTACTTTAAAAATAAGTATACAACAATTATGGAATTTTATTACATATAAATTATATATTTATTATTTGTATAAGTATTTAGGAGTCATTTATAAAAGCTGGGAGAGGAAATATGCAAAATGAGGGAGAGGAGAATAATGTGCAAAAATAACCCCAGCCCTAATCGATGTCAATGACAACTATTTTTTTTACATACGATGATACGTTTTTAATTAATTATGAATTAATTAATAAATTTTTAAAAGAGTAAATTACATAAAAATCCATGAGCTTTACACTCAAATTCAATGTAGTCCCTAAACTTTTAAATTTCACAATGTGGTACATGATATATACGAACGGTTTCAATGTAGTACTTTTGTCATCTTTTTCGCCAAATTGTTCGTATCTTTCTTTTTTATGACCATTTTGCCCTTCCCCTCTGTAGAAGATTGGAGGCACCCCTCCCTCCACCTCCACGTCCTCCTCCCTGTCGACCCCTCCCTCTCCCTTCACCCTTGGGACATCTCCACCTTCCTCGACCACTCTCTCTCCGAGATGGCTGGCATCCCCTCTAGATCCCCTTTCAGTTGCTCCATATATTTTTTGTACGCTTCGATGAGGCCACAAGTGAAAAACAGAAAAAAATCTGAATTAATAATAAAAAGGTTCAATTTATATCCTCCCTGTAAATTGTTATCCGCATCTCATTCAATATATTTCTGACCATTCCCTTTAACTGTAACTTTTTTATGTAAAAATACATAGTAAGTTTCTGATATGTGGAGAAGGAAGAGATCGAAACTCAGATCTGAGTTTGGATATGATCTGAGTTCCAATGCCATCGAATCTCTCCCCCTTCTCAGATTCCATACCTTCTTCCTCCCCTTCTTCCACAACCACGTCGTTCCCAATGTGCGGTAGTGAGTCAACTCCACGATCTTCATCTCAACACCAGGTTTGATGGAGACCTTTGCTGGACTTCCTGAGGGCATGATGGGGCAATTAAAGGGGATCCGAGCCATCTGGGAGAGGGAGTTGTCGAGGAAGGCGGAGATGTCTTGAGGGAAGAGGCGAGGGAAGGGCAAAATGATCATAAATAAGAAAGTAACGAGCAATTTAACGAAAAGGATGACGAAATCATAAATAAGAAAGCAACAGACAATTTAATGAAAAAGATGATGAAAGTACTACATTGAAACCGTTCGTATAAATCATGTACCACATTATGACTTTTAAAAGTTTAGGAACTACATTAAATTTGAGTATAAAGGTCATAAATTTTTATGTAATTTACTCCTTAAAAAAATCCACAAACTAGTACGAATTTTATTCGATCCCTCCTCTCTGCCATATTTTAAACCCTGAAAGTACAATCCTCTTAAATTCCAGCAAACTCCCGGCCAATTTTCCAGCTCCCACACCCGCCTTCCGTACAAATAAAGCCTCCAAATTCCAACTATAAAACCACCAAACCCCAATAAAAAACGCGGCATTTCTCCCTACTCATATCCCTTTCCTCTCTCCTTCCATCGATCTCTGACAGAGAATGGAAGACGAAGACGCGGTCTTCGTAGTGCTCGACGGCTCCGACCTCAACGATGTCGATGTCGATCTCGACCCTGACGCCGCCTCGCCCGCAGCGATCGCCGACGCGGTGGCGTCCGCCGCCATGCCGGCCCTCAGGGGCCTCGCCCTCCCGCCGGCAGTCCTCTCGGCCGCCCTCTCCCGCCTTCCCGAGGGCCATCACGACCCCACCGCCACCCTCACCCCCGCCGAGGCTCGTGACAGGGCTCACGACCTCCTCGCGGCTGTCGCCGCACAACTCCGAGGTATAACGCATTCGATTACTAGTTTTTTGCTTTTGTCAGAGAATTCGATTTGGATCTCTGCAATGTGAGACCATTTGATCGGGATATTAAGGAAATGTAGAGGCATCGGAGCGTCGTACGAGTGACGAATTCGCGAGCGCCGAGATCGGGATCCGTGGGATATCATTTGGTTAGCAGTGTGCTCTATATTTGTCCTATTTTGTTTGTCGGTGTGTGTGTGTTTTTAGGGTGAGATGAAGAAGAGGGGAGCATACCAGTTGTGAGTTTTTTGGACTGGAATTTTGATGTTCGAAACAAATAAAATGTATATATAATTAATAACCTCACGCTTCTGTTCTACTGAGTAATCTAAAATTTAAGATAAGACGAAATAACTAAGCAAATCATTTTTGTGATGCATCAGAGTGGAGATAGGGAACCTCTTGGAACTCGTAAGGGATATTGTTCTTCTTGCAGTTGATTGGACACGGTGTTGTAATTAGCAGGTGGAATCATTTGGTCTCTAGGCTCTAGCATTATGCCGTTCTGCTAAATATTACATATCTGCGAACTTGAGTATGTTATAGAGGTGGTGAAGAGCGTACTTAGCTTAGTAGACATCAGTAGCTGGGCATCATTGTGAACTTGTGATCGTAATGAATCAATAGTATTACATGGGAGGGGTTTGTACTCTGTAGGTCACACTTTGTATGGAGACATAATTTGTTGAAATGGTATCCTAATTGTCTGGGTTGGTTTACCATGTGTATCAAGGGAAGGGGGGCACAGTGAGCAGGATTGGAGTTCAGAATAGATATCAATTTGCCAGCAGTCCATGATTAAACTGCATGAGGGTTAATTTACCAATATATTGGGTCGCATTGAAGGAACCTAAATATATTTATATCTCATAATGCGGATTTAGGAGTTGTTCTTCCTTAGGTAGCAATTAATATTCCAACTACCTAAGCATTGCTTTTGTGACTTGTGAGTGAACGTGCATGCAGCATAACGACACTCTATCCCGGGTATTTTATTTAACAGCCAAATTTGAAGATTTGATTCTCATTTTTACGCATAGTTGGTCTCTTCCCTTGGAATATAATGATATTTTGTTAGCAATGCATCACTGATGTGCCTGATTATTCAAGTGGTATCCCATTTCATGGATCATTCCCTTGTTTGATAGCTAATTGAAGCCTACTCAGAGTGATTCCTTGCATGTAAGACTAGTAAGATACGACATGTAGTTGTCTCTTAATCTCCCACTTGTCAAACTTTATTTGATGATATTGCCATATTTATGGCGCACGTCGAACACATATCTTTAGTGGTCTAAAATGAATACTTGTGTGCACGAGAAAGTACTCTGGAGATGTAAGGCACATGGATATAAAATTGAAGTGTTTTGATAAAGTGCGAAACATAATTGAATTGAGGGTGAGATATGTATTCATTAATGGTAGGTCTACAATCGAGGCTGTACACCTTTTCTCATTGATGAACATACACAATACTGGAAGACTTACATGACCTAGATATTTTTTTAATTTTTAAGAATGCTTATGTTAATTATCTTAATTATGCTTGTGTTAATTTTAATAATGCTTATGATACATCCAGGTTTTCTCATGTGGAGTGTTTCGGAGAAGAGACAATGTTTTTATATGTTAATTAACATCATAAGATGTATAATGCAATATTATTTTATGTAGAAACATCCATTTGTTTGATATATCATTTTGGTGTCTATTTGCATAAAGGGTCAATATTAGGAGAGTCTTATGGGTAAATTATATAAGATGGATACAAAGAAAATAAAATAAGAAAACAGTACACATAGACTACGTAAACATATAAATATCTCTACACTCCCCCTGTGTTGGAGCATAGATGTCAATCATGCTCAGCTTGGATGAACACTTCTGAAATGATCCTCTGAGCAATGCCTTGATAAAGATATCTGATGTTTGTTCTCCCGAACTGACATGTGAGGTAGAAATTAAGTCCTTCTGAATCATATCTCTAGTGTAATGACAATCTACCTCAATGTGTTTTGTTCTCTCATGGAATGCAGGGTTGTTTGCAATGAATATGGCAGCGTGATTATCACATTGTAACTGCATGTGTAGAGGAACATCTATATGCAAATCTACTAACATTGCTCGAACCCACATCATTTCTGTACTAGCTTGCGCCATAGCCTTGTATTCAGATTCAACACTTGATCTAGCCACAACTGTTTGTTTCTTGCTTCTCCAAGAAACAATAGAACTGCCGATGAACACTGCGAAGCCCGAAGTAGACTTTCTATCCTTGAGACACCCTGCATAGTCAGCATCAACGCATGCAGATACAGAGATCTCTGCTCCTTTCTTGAAAAATAGTCCTGCACCTGGAGAGGATTTTAGATATCTCAATATTGTGTATATAGCGTCCATATGTACTTGTCGAGGTTGTTCCATGAATTGACTCACTCGACTTACAGCAAAAGAGATATCCGGTCTGGTAATAGTAACATAAAGGAGCTTTTCAACTATCTCTTTGTATCTCCTCTTATCGACCTCATATGTATCATCATTTTATAGCTTCATGCTAGGATCCATAGGAGTAGTGGAAGGTCGACACCCAATCATGCCCGTCTCAACAAGCATATCTTTTACATATTTTCTTTGGGTCATCGCAAGATCCTGTGCATTCCTAGCAAATTCCAACCCTAAGAAATACCTTAGGGTGCCCAGATCCTTGGTAACAAATTGAGGACCCAGAAATTCCTTTGCCATTTTTATTCCCTGCCCATTATCTCCTGTAACAACTATATCATCAACATACACCATGATAACAATTGTGCCTCTAGGTGTTCTCCACACAAATAGAGAATGATCTACATTTGACCTCTTGAACCCCGGCCATTCAATTAGATCTGAGAGCTTCTGAAATCATGCCCTTGGACTTTGTTTAAGGCCATATATTGCCTTATGGAGTCTACATACCTGTTGACACTCCTCCTCAGCAGCAAACCCCAGAGACTGCTGCATGTATACCTCCTCCTGTAGATCTCCATACAACAATACATTTTTAATATCTAGTTGAAATAAGGGTCAGTCACATACCAGTGCAACTGAAAGAAGAACACGTAACGTGGGGTGGCGAGCAACATGAGAGAATGTGTCCAAGTAGTCTACACCGTAGGTCTGGGTAAAACCACGTGCCACCAATCTTACCTTGTATCGATCAAGGCTTCCATCTGCATGATGTTTAATAGTAAACGCCCATTTGCAACTAACTATAGAGGCACCAAGAGGGACAAACACCAAACTCCATGTACCACGAGATTGCAAGGCAACCATATCTTCCTCCATAGCTAAACGCCAATGACTATCTTTCAAGGCCTCTTGATAAGTTCGTGGAATGTCCACATCAGACAGAGCAATTGCAAACTTCTGAAAGTCCATTGTCAGGCGATGAAAGGACACATAGGAAGCAAGCGGATATGACACACATGTACACTTTTGCTTTCGAAAAATAATGGGTACATCCGAGTCATCTGGAACGTTTTCCTGTAATGATTCCTTCACATAAATATCTCCAGACCTGTCGTTAGAAACCATGTTTTCAGAACAAATTAGGGGCATCTTGGATGACATGCGATGACCATGAGCATAAATTGGACGATGTGTATATAATTTGGGTAATGGTGGAACAATGAACACTGGAGGCTGTGACGAGGGAAGAAGTGGTGGTGGAGGTGTGACAGGTAGAGGAGACAGCTGACTCATAGGAGGAGGTAGCGTGTAGACTTAAGTATCAGACTGTGAAGCGACCAACCTGTCACCTGAAGGAGAGAAATACATAACAAACTCAAAAATGTGACTTCAACACTTATATAGTATTTTCTGCGTAACAGATCATAGCACCAATATCCCTTCTGGATTCTGGAGTGCTCAACAAACACACATTTGACAACTCTAAGAGAGAGCTTGTCAAGAACTGAAGCCAATTGATGAACAAATGCAACAAAGCCAAAGACACGGGAGGAAGAGAGAACAACTCCTTCACAGGGAAGGCTATGGAATTTGCTCACCCAAAACAGATGAAGGCATACGATTCACAAGATAACATGCCATAAGTACAACATCACCCCAAAACGAGTGTGGGGCACGACTCTGAATAAGAAGTGTTCGAGTGATGTCAAGCAAATGTCGATGCTTTCTCTCTACAACACCGTTTTGCCGAGAGGTGTAAGCACATGATGTTTGATGTATTATACCACATGAGGAGAAGTATGATAGTGCACAGGTAGATAACTCCAAAGCATTATCGGTCCTTACAAATTTCACAGTAGAAGAAAACATATTCTGCACTTAATTGATAAAAATTTTGATCACATCTTATGCTTTAGATTTATTCTTCAATAGAAAGACCCAGGGAAAAATCATCTACTGCATCAAGATAAAACTTGTGTCCCTGATGATTAGGAACACGACGTGAACCCCAAATATCGACATGGATTAACTCTAAAAGGGAGCTACTACTTCGACTCTGGCGACCGGGAAATGCTGATCGATGATGCTTTCCCAACTGGCATGCTTCACAGTGGAAGGATGAACTCGAAGAAATTTGCAGAAAAATGCAACAGTTTCTGGAGAGGGATGTGACCAAAACATGGATGCCAAGTGTAAGAAGAGACTGGTCCAATTAATGTAGGGATGCACATGCATAGGGAGTGCGGACCTGGCGATACAAACCACCCTGCTCACGACTACAACCAATCACTCTGTCCGTAAGAATGTCATGAAAAACAAGAGACGATGGACCAAAAATAGCTCGACAGTACAAATCCTTCGTAATATGACTAATATATTACAAATTCGTAGAGAAATTTGGAGCATGTAACACATTATGCAGATGCATCGAAGGTGTCAAACTAATCTCCCCCTGACCAGTGATCGGGGAATGAGTCCCATTGGCTATCACCACCGTTCTTTCCGGAAGAACCTGTCTATATGCAGTAAGCTGCTCTCTGTCTCCACATAAATGGTGGGCTGCCACAGAGTCCATAATCCACTCTATAATCGTAGGTCCATGACAAGAGGTAAAAACATAAGGACTACCTGAGGTGCTGGCTGTAGCGGACATTCTATCATAGGTAGAAGCTGCTTCATCTGAATGTCCTCCTGGAGATGAGGCAGGATGCATGATATCCCGAAGTCTGGCCACAAGATCATCAAATCTCTGATATGAAGTAGAAGGTGCTAAAGACTCAACCTGTTTTGCCACCCGTGCTGATGCTGGGAAATCATGCTTAGAATAGCATGTAACCTCTGGGTGATCGGGACGATGACAATACGTGCAGGGCTGACGGATTCAACCCCCTCGACTACGGGGTCCACGTCTATGAAAAGCAAGGCCCTAAATGTCGGTTTCGGTCACCATTTCGGTATCGACCAAAAAAGAATTTCGATGGAATTTCGGTGGAATTTCGACCGGAATTTCGGTCATTTTTTGTTCTAGGACACCCATATTTCGGTCATTTCGGTCATTTCGGTTGAATTTCGATTTCGACTGGATATCGATATTCGACAGAAATTCGACCGAATTTCGCTGAAATTTGAGGCCATGATGAAAAGTATATGAACCGCCTCTACCTCTGGAGGCTGCCATCACCGAGGTCTGGCTTGAAGTAGTAGTCATGACGGTAATCCCGTAAACGAAACGCTTCATCCATAGGAGGAATTGTAGCATCTGCAAGGATATGAGATCGAGTAGCGTCATATTCAGGATCAAGTGCAACTAGGAATACTCCCACCATGGTAGCATTCCTGTATGTCTTCTGTTGCTCAGGAGTGGCCGTTAGAGGCATGAAGCTGTAGAGCTTCTTAAATGTCCCGCGTAAGGATGTGTATAGTGAGTGGAGAGGCCGTCCATTCTGCTTGATCGTGAATATATCATGCCACAGTTGAAGAATCTTGGTCTCATTCCGTGCCCGAGAATAGGTTGCTGCGAGTATATCCCACATTGCCTTAGCAATGGGGTGATGTAGCACGTCATTGGCGATCTCTATCATCAATGTCCCTGATAGCTAGACTTTGGTATATGCATCGTCCGCTTTCCATGAGGCGTGAATCCCCGTTTTCTCTACTAGTTCATCTTCGGTAATAATATGTTTCTTACCATTAGACTTCATAAGGCTCATGAACTGCATCGTCCAGAGTTCATAATTCGTTCCGTCCATCTTGACAATCGGTGCCGGACCTCTGAAGGCACCTGTGGCGGGTACATCTACTTTGTTTTCTGATATGATGCTGAATGGAGATCACATGATTTTTAGACTGATAGATAGATGTATACATAGACATGTTAGGATTCGATTGCATATGTAGACCTATACAATCAAATCCATGAAGCGAGGCGAACGAAGCGAGAGAGGGACGGAAGCGGGGGATGACGACAGTGGAGGCCGATAGTCGGACCGACAGGCTGGATGTGCCCGGGGAGGCGGCGGCGGGACCGAGATGTGCTGGGGGCCCGAGAGGGGGGGGTGTCGTAGTGCCGAGGGAGAGGGGCAGGAGGACCGTGAGAGGGGCGGTGGCGCCGGAAAAGGGAGGATGACTTGTGGGCGGCGACGTCGAAAGAGGGGGCCGCGGGCGGTGCCGAAGAAGAAGGGAGGGGGGGGCTGGCGGGTAGGGATTAGGGTTAGGGTATACGAGCTCTGATCTAGGACCGCCGCTCTGATACCATGTTGGAAGAAATGAGTGCGTTGTTATTTCTGTAAACCCTAGGCTCTCTTATATAGAGAAGAGTCTTATGGGTAAATTACATAAGATGGATACAGAGAAAATAAAATAAGAAAACAATACACATAGAATACGTAAACATCTCTATACATATCACGAGCTTATTCTTTATAAAATTATTGCTTAAGTTTGTTTGGTATTCATTTGTATATGTATATAAGTGTGCAAGTACAATATTTAAAACTGTCCTTTTTTGAAACAACACTAAGCTTTAAATCAATCTAACCCTCAACACTCGCAACATCGATGCACTGAAGAAGTTCAAGTACAAGTCATAACTTGTAAAAGCCCAAGCTATCCTTCAAGTCATTCCCCCATTTTTACATCATAAAAGGAATAACCATGAATACATACACTGTGACATGATGGGAATTGCACCAAATACACCCTTAAGACGAAGTCTAATTTTTTGATTGTGTGCTGCACTACCCCTAACTTAAATGGCAACTAAGTGAATATCCAGTCGGAGAGTACAATAGTGCTATTCTCCCTTCTTGTAGGGGTCAAGAATAAGAATACCATTTTGAATGGCAGTCTTGCACCTACCTCGGATTCATCAAGATCACAAGAGCTGCATCTTCTCTCGTAGTATGTTAACTTCTTTAATTGTATTTTGAAAAACAATAATTTGCGGTCATTTTTCCGATCTGGCATCTTAAATATTTACTCTCTTGGCGCTTTGTGGAGCACACAAACTGACTACATAAGTCATGTTTCTCTTTTGAGACATTGGGCCAACTTATCAGTTGGTACTCCACGATGTAGACACTTTTATTCGAATGTAAATCTTACTTGAATAGTTAATATTATCATCACTATCATAATGTAAATCTTACTAGATTAGTTGATATTATCATCACTATCATTTGTTATGTGTTTGACCCATAATTCATTCCTCCTTACTTACTAAGGTAGATAAGTATAAGTTATTTCAACACATTCACCAATCGTGTGTTACGGGTACGCATAAATATTGAATGTAATTATATGCTTATTTTTTTCTCACATCTAAATTCCATCTAGGCTTGTCTGTGAAGATGGAAAAGCACAATGTGTCATTTGGCGAGAGTAGTCCTTGAAGTATGTATATGAAATCCTAGCACTCACCTTTATATATCTCAAGCAATGAAAAAGTACATTCTTTACAACAACCAATATAGAAGCACATCTCTTGGTAAGTCATCTACAATGGGACAACGCGGCTACCATACACACCAATCATATACTATCAACATACTTGGAAATTTGGACTGACTTGCATCATCTTCGGCTTCGATGTCTAGTGCCATGACTTTATCCCTGCATGATGCGGTGTGAAATGGCAATTTGGGTTCACTTAGGATTTTTTGTCCCTTCAAATTTTGTCGTTTATTAAATTAGACTTTTATTTTCCAATTAGAGTCATGGTTCGTTGTAATTTTACTTTCATTTAAAATAACAAGATTGTTGTAATTTCAAATTAGTTAGTTAGTTAGAGTCAATAAGGATAAGTTAGGACTTGAATTTTATTTAGTTTCTATTTTTTTAACCCCACCCCTCCTATATAAGGGGATGATAGTCCAATGTTTTAATCAATTCAGAGTCTTTAAAATTTGAGATTTATCTCATCTATCTTTCTCCCTCACCCTTCTGCCTTGGCGTGATCTCCACATTTCTTCTTCTTCTTCATTATTCAAATCCCTCGCATTCGACGAGTACTCTTTTCTTCTACCCTCCAATTCTTTCTTCCATCAATTTACATAAGGAGTTTTTTCTCTTGAGCCAGTAGACTATCCCTCTTTTGAAGCATTATTGCAACCCACATTCTCCTTTATTTAGATATTAATGCCATTGGACAGGTTGGGGTGCACTTCCCTCCCTATACGAGGACAAATGTTTCCACTTATGTGTGTCTCATATCAGGAAATCCTTTTTCCACCATCAAATAATTTTTTTTCGTTGTAAAATCTCATTTACATCAATTGGTATCAGAGTATGGCCTACATATTGTCTTCATGATCTGACGATCCATCCATGCGTTCACATGGACATAGATTCAAAGAATCTCATTCAATGTACTGTATGTGTCGAGTTGAAGTTGAAAAAACACTATCTGATATGCTCCAAGCGTGTGCAGATATGCAAGCTTTGGCTAGAGAAATACAAGATCTGCAGAATGTTGAGTCATTGACGTGACAACTAGAGAACACTCCATGTAGTTTTAGACCCATATCTGTTACTTTCGAAGCCTTCTTTAGCACCTCCCACCACCCTAATCGCCCCACCACCATCCCCGCGACCCCTTCCTCCATCGATACCACCCTTAGAGGCCACTGCATGACATTTTGCTCTGCCAGTAGCCCCGCAACAACCCTCTGTTGCAGCAGCACCTTTGGTCACCTCCACCCTTCCGTGCTATAGCCATGACTCTTACCGCCACCACCATCTCCGCTGAAACACACTCCTTTGAGACCTCCTCGCCCTTGTAGAACCACCTGTTCCTCTCCCCAATCCGATAACCAATCCAACCACCAGTCCCTCCATTCTCATCCCTATGTCGCCACCCGAACCCAAACTTGAACACCATCGTCACTTAACGCCCAACCCTCATAGTCCCCCTTCGACACTACTACTGTCATCATCTCTAGATCCTCGTGAAGCTCCCATTATGCATGCTGTATCTGTCACCGGCTCCTCCTCCCTTGCCACTACTGCTGTTGCATGGGGATGAAGAAAACACCAGTAAGGGTTTTCTTAAGAAAGGAGGGCATATCCCAATCGAGAATCATATCCAATAATATCAAGGATTAGGAATTAATTTGAAAATATTACAAAGAAATTCCTCCCACTAAAAATATTTTACTAAAAGGTTGTGAGCTGAAGTTAGAAAAACACTATCCGATATGCTCCAAGTGTATGCAGATATGTGTCCTTTTGCCTTGTCAATAGCAACAACCCTCTGTTGCAGCAACACCTCCGACCACCTCCACCCTCTACAGCCATCACCCGACCCTTATCGCTGCCACCACCTCCATTGAAACACATCCTCATTTCCCTTCCCTTGAGCCCTCTTTGCCATGCAGAACCCCCTTGATCCTCTCCCAAGTTCGATTGACAAGCCTACTACCAGTCCCTCCATTCTTAACCCTACACCATCGCCCGAACCCAAACTCGAACACCATCGTCGCTTAACGCCCGCAGTCCCCTTCGACACCACCACTGTCATCATCTCCAGGTCCTCGTGAAGCTTCGACATCATGCACACTGTATCCGTCATCGCCTCCTCCTCCCACCTTGTCGTTGCTGCCATTGGATGAGGATGAAGAAAACCCTAACAAGGGGTTTCCAAAGAAAGGAGGGCATAAGAATCGTATCCAACAATATCAATGATTGTGAATTAATTTGGAAATATTACAAGAAATCCCTCCCAACAAAAATATTTTACCTACATGTTAAAGGATTATAAATATGGGTGGGCTTTTTTTAAGTGAAGGGGTAGACAAATTGCGGGGGCGTCCCCTAATCGAAAAGAATTATAGACGTAATTCTAAGTTGAGCAAAAAAGATACTGAATTGGAGCAAATTATTCAACAAATTTAGCAAGAATTCTCCGACACCGTACATGAAGTTACGACAACTCATCAGAAGATGAGTTTTTCGTAGCGGCAGAGAGCAGCGTGAAACAATAAATTGGGGTTCAATTAGGTTTTTTCGTTCGTTTAAATTTTGTCATTTATTAAATTGGAGTTTTATTTTCCAGTTAGAGTCATGGTATTTACGATTAATTGAGGCCGGTGTAATTTTATTTTCATTTAAAATAACGAGACCAATACCTACTTGAATGGTCTAGCAGTAGTGCAGTGTGTCTACCACACAAAAGACCAAGGTTCAAATCCCACTCTTATAGGGGGTTGCGTTAGGTAGTCGACGGCCAATGTAAAAAATAGTCGAGTCTTTCAACATAGATTTGAGCACGAATCCATGTAGCCGACCCTACTTACAGTGGGAGAAGGCATTGCCATTTTTTTTAAATAACGAGACCGTTGTGATCTCAAATTAATTAGTTAGTTGGTTAGATTCAATCAGGATAATTTATTCTGTTTCTATTTTTATAACCCCACCCCTCCTATATAAGGGGGATGGTAGTCCAATGTTTTAATCAATTCATAGTCGATTAATTTTTGAGATTTATCTCATCTATCTCTCTCCCTTCTCCTTCGATGCGATCTCCACACTTCTTCTTTAAATCCGTCACATCCGGAGGATATTCTTTTCTTCTACCCTCCATTTCTTTTCTTCCATCAAATATTTTCCACCATCAAATTATTTTTTACCGTTGCAAATTGGCATTTGCATCACTCCATGAGCATGTCTCACCTTATGACCAATCGATCAACGCATGTGCAACCGAGACACGCTAGGTGTTGTTGATCCTTAGTGTGTGTGGGTGGGTGGGGGGTTGAAGGTGGTGAGATAGTGGTCCCTTGTTTGGTTTTTGGTGGCACCTTGTGGCCATCACCGCGTCATGGACTTTTCTTCTTCTTCTTGAGCAGCCTTGCGCACAGTGCTGAATCTGAAAGAGGTTTTCAACAACACTTTGCCAACACAGGCACCCAATGAAGTTCAAATGATTCTATTCGACACCTTTTATGTGCTGAAGATGGATGGAACCCTAGATATTTTGGCTCATCACTTGTTTCTGTTTTGGTAATGGTTGTGTTCTGTTGCCATCTTTTTCTAGGGTAGGGTCCATTCCATAGGATGACTTTGGATATATCCATATTCTATCAGCCACACTATCTGTTTTATATACATCTGAATCCATTCGTAAATGGATATGAATATCACTTTGATATCCATAAATACCCGGATTTGTATTTGTATATTTTTTTCATATATAAACAAAGATGCGTGCTTATTTTCAAGTATATTTAACATAATTGTGCACCTTGTTTCAATAGACTTAGTACAATTCTTGTGAAATAAATTCATTTACTATATTATATCCAATCCCTATCATTTTTATATTTGTATCTATCTTTTGAGATCTATATCCGTATGCCAATATATGTCAATATTTGTATTCACATCCACTTAATATAATTGTCTTTTAACATGATTTTCCTATTTGTCAATATTTGTATCTACATCTATATTCATCTTTAAAAATGGATAAGAAAATGACGATAGATATATTTGTATCCGTATCCAACTATTTGTTTCCCCACATACAACCCAACCTTGCTGTCAACATGCCGGTCGTTATGGAAGCTGCTATATGGAACTTAGAGAACAAAAAATGCAATGAGAATGAGAACGTGGGTAAAAATAATAATCCCAACAATCCAAGCCTTGAAGATGAACCTGGAATTGCCTTGGTTTAATACCACGTGGAAGCCAAAATATGCCCATCATCACGGACAAGAACACCAAAGAATTGTTGTTTGAGATGATCATGCTGACCACCCCACTCAAAAGGATCCAATGGGATCATATGTTCGCATTCTTTTCAAGAGATACAAGAAGTTTGGGGTTCTTTATGTATCCCCACCAATATCTAGTGGGACTAAACATTTTTGGGATTTTTACACCCATAACCCTGAGTAATTCCGCAATAACATTCATAACCCTGATTAATCATGAATTACATGAGAAACCCCGAGTATTGGTTAACTCTTACATGTCACAACCCTGTGTCATATTCCGTTTGGGATACCCGTTATTTCTGACGGTTTCCGTTGAAAAAGACAAAACAACCCTTAAAACTAATCTTATTTACAATAACATGCCATCAGTTCTCTGCTGGAACCACCCTCTCCCCCCACCGAGTTCCTCCTGGAAGGCCTCGAGGCTCGCCGCTGCAAGAAGCACCCCGCCCCCGAGCTCCTCCTGAACCAACCTCTTTCGTCGTCGCATCCCCTGGTTGAAGAAGACGCTCGCGCCCGCCCCGAGCAGTTCCTGGAACCCCCACCCCCGCTGCTCGTACCCACCCCCACACCCTCTCCCGAGCAGCTCCAAGAAGAAGAAACACCTCTCCCTGGACGACCACCCCCACCCCCGCCGGCCGCCTCCCCATGCCCACCCCGAGCAGCTCCTGGAAGACCCCCCCGCTGGCCGCCTCCCATGCCGGCCCTGAGCAAGCTTCTGGAAGACCCCCCCCCCCCCCCCCCCCTCGCCGGCCGCCTCCCCATGCCCTCCCCCAAGCAACTCCTGGAAGACCACCCTCCCCCCCGCCGGTCGCCTCCCCATGCCCGCCCCCAAGCAACTCCTGGAAGACCACCCTCCCCCCCGCCGGCCGCCTCCCCATGCCCGCCCCGAGCAGCTCCTTCCCCCCAATCCCGAACAGCTCCTAGAAGCCCCCCCACCCCCGCTACGCGAACCCACCCCCTCCCCCACGCCCGTCCCCAATCAACTCCAGGAAGAAGAAATCCCCACCCCCGCCCGGCCAGCTCTCCTACTCGAAACCCCCCTCCCACCCGCCCCCTCGCCCAGCTCCTGCTCCTTGTCACCCCTCCAAACCAACTCTGCAACCGCCCCCCGCAACTCTGCAAGCCCGCCTGCAACCACCCACCTCAGTCGACTCCCCTTCCCCCTCACTTTGCAAACCGCGACAAGACATCATGCCACGTATGATTGACTCTCCGCTGGGATTTTTTTAGGTTAATCACAACCGTTAGATCTTTCATTGGTTAGATTAACTCAATCATGTGGTTGAGTTAATAAAGAAAGTAACAGAGGGTTATAGATGTAAGACGCCACACTTATTCAAGGTCCTGAGCGTAATTCACGATTACACAGGGTTATGAATGTTATTGTAGAATTACTCAGGGTCATGGGTGTAAAAATCCCAACATTTTTTTAGATTAAGATGCCAATTTTGGGGCAGAATAATTGGATATTGGAGAGATATCCAATATATCCCCATCAACACCTGGTGGGACTAAACATAAGGGTAGATTAATTGGATATTGGATTGGAGAGATACAATTGCCTATCTAAATATATAACTCTAAATTAGTTTCAGATTTAGATGCCAATTTTGATGTTGATTGTTCCCTGCGTAGAGTTATATTTGTAAAGTCGAGGCATGCATCCATCATTTACTATTTTGCTTATTTTTTATCAGCATGAACTGATTCTTGATTATTTAGTTAATTTTAGTTGGATACATACACATATCCATTTAGATGATGTACTGAAATGACCGGAAGTAGGATTTCTTTATCTTCCACATTTTATCTGTAGCTAAATTGCTTCATATTTCTCAACACCTTTTCTATTAAATGTGTCATGGGCATATCTGTAGCTAAATTGCTTCATATTTCTCAACACTTTTTCTATTCAATGTGTCATGGGCAGATGAAATCTAGGCTGTCACTGGTATCACATGCCCATAATAACTTTATGCATGATCCCTGTTGAATATTTAATTCGGGTGCAAGTCAACCAATGTGTATCTCTAACAAGACTGGAAATCGATTAGATTATGTCAATAATGGGAGGATCTGATACTTCTAGGAAATCTTTTCATGAAATTTGCATTCTATCTTTTTCTCTAGTAATTGCAATACATGTTTTTGAACAGCTGCTAATTTTAATTTTGAACAACTGAAGGTTGTTATAATTATTCTAAATTCATAGATGAACCAATTGCTGTCTCTATTTTGGATGGGCGTTCAATTCGTGTTATCTTGGAGGACGAAGATGACTTTGCGATGCTAGCCGAGCATCTTTTCACTGAATTAGATGTTAGTGATATTGGGAAACTTAGCAAGGATGAAATAAGGACTGCCCTTGGGCGCATGGGTGTTGATTTGGGGGTTCCCCCTTTTGCAGGTTCGCTTCTATCGCCATTCAAGCTTTATTGTCAAATAAAATAGTTGGTATTGCATCAAACTAATACTAATGTGATGGCATGTTGGATTTGCAATACCATTTAGTTACATTTTCTGTTGAAGTCTCTGAGTACATGGATACAGTCAGTCAACCACATCTATGATTTACTTTATTTCTCTTTTCTGCGTTCTTATTAATCCTTTTAGCAAGAAAAGAAACACCCATCTTGTGAGTTTCAGAATAGCCACCGCCATGCTGCTTTGTATTGCAGAGTATTTATGTAATTTCCCGTTGATGAGTACTTTATGATTTCATCCTATATAAGGACCCTATACCTCTTGAATAAATCAACTCATTGCATTCTTTCATCAATCTCAACATGGTATCAGAGCAACGGTCCTAGATCGATGTTCTGACCTAGATCCTGTTGTCACTACCGGCACTCATCTCTCCACAATCGTCACCAACCCTTGCGCATGTCCTTTTACCACGTCTAAGGCTCTGCGCAGGGCTTTAAGTTCGTCAGCAACATAGATCAACCATCTTCAACCCTCCATCAGTGCTGCCCTGGGCTCCTGTGGCCTTCCTCCAACGCTACGGTCAACTTCTGACATCGCTAGGGTATATGTGGCATCTCTGCCATTTTTCGTCACTATGAAAGCCCAAAAAGGGGTTGAAATGGTGACCTAGATCATCCATATGCTTGATTAAAGCAACCAATCTTCTTATAGGTCTCTTTTTCTTGACCTCTGCGACCACCGTGTCGCCCATTGAGACCAAACCCGTGTACTCGACTTTTTCTATGATAGTACATGACACCTCTATCAAACTAAATGGCATAGAAAATTATACGCTTTGGACTCGATCCTTCAAAGTGTTCGTCGTTGGTCAATGCAAGAATCCTATTCTTGCCAAGGATTCGTTTAAGGAGACATACAAAGAATACGAAACATGGTATGCTGACAATTGCCAGATTATCACGTGGATGACCAATAGCGTTGATCCAAATATTACAACGAATCTTCTATATAAGGATTCCGCAAAAGCGATGTGAGAGAATATGGAACGGATCTACACCCAGAAGACAACCACGTCTCGACACTTTGATATATACACATAGATCTGGTCAACCACTTGGGGAGATTCGAGTCTTGTTGAATATTACAGGCAGTTGATTAGCCTTTTTGAGGGTCTCCTTATTTTTCGGCTAGTATGTTGTGATCTATTGAGGATGGTTGCGCGTTATGCAACCGATAGCTAACGTATGAGAGATAAATTCCTAAGGGTTTTTATCACTTGTGCCCCTCCGAGATATCGCAATTTCAATTATGCCCCTATCTTTTTGGTAATATCAGATGTGCCCCTCACTTCTTGCTAATCTATCACTTGTTCCCCTCGTGTTAGTGACCGTTTATAACCAACACAAACAGACGTTAACTTTAAGGACACAAATGAATTAAATTTAAAAAAGGATTGAAAAGTCCTCCTCCCCCATCTTCTTCCTCCCTTTTCTTCCCCCATCTTCTTCGTCTTCCAACCCTTCTCCTCCTCCCCAGCCTCCGGCTCGTCCTCCTCCGCCTCCTCCCTTCGCTCCTAGCTACTCCCTCCGCCCCGAGCTCCTCCCCCTTTGCATTCGCGCCTCCCCTTCTCCCTTGCTCTTCCCCCATCTCCTATCCATCACCGTCAATCCCCGTCTTCCTACCCTTCTCCTCCTCCCTAGCCTCCAGCTCCTCCTCCACCGGCAATGCCCAGGGTAACCTCGGCACAATCAACATCATCGACTTATGAGGAGTTAATGTTCGCATCTCATTGCCGCTTTCTGTTCTGCGTCACAGTGCTCGATCCTAGTGAATTGTAACATCTATTCCGATTTTGTTCCCATATAAACTTAAACTTGGCCTCGTCGACAAGAAGAGTCGGGTTCGGGGCAAACGTGGATGATTCCAAGCTGGAGTCGACATACACAAAGTCCGTGAAGCAGATCCCATAAATCATTTCGGTCCTCGAGGTGAGCGTGCCGATCGTCTACCCGGGATTCCTCGACGCCCCGTCTGCAAAGACGACCAACATTATCGTGCTTCTCGAGAAAGCAGGGTGCAAGACGTTCGCGTCGCTAATTTCCTCCTTGGGCAGGGGCATAGGGAGGACAGAGGGGGAGGTGCGGGTGGAGGGAGCAACTGGGGACTGGGGGTGATGGGGAGGAGCTCAGGGCGGGTTGGGGTGGAGGGGGAGGTGCAGGGGTGGAGGGAAGGCGGAGGGGGAGGTGCCGTGTGGTGGGAAGAGTAGGGGTGGGGGTGAGGAGGAGTGGGAGGAGCTTGGGGTGGGCTGGGAAGGAGCTGGGGCAGGGGGGCGCTGGGGAAGAGGGAGGGCGAAGGGGAGGTGCGGGGTGGAGGGAGTAGCTGGGGGCTGGGCGTGAGGAGTTCGGCGCGGCTGGGGAGGATCTGGGGCAAAGGGAGATGCGCAGGGGTGGAGGGAGGGCGGAGGGGGAGGGCGGTGGTGTGCGTTCTCCTCTACACGATTGAAGGAAGGAGGAGATGTAACCTCCAAGAAAGGTGGTCGCAGGGAAAGGTCAAAACCATGAGGAGCAGCTGGGAGCAGGGGGAGGTTGGGGCGGAGCACCTGGTGCATGGGGATGCTGGGGCGGAGCAGCTGGGAGAGGGGAGGAGGGGATGCTGGTGCTGGTGCTGGGGGAGGAGCGGGGATGGCGGAGGAGGAGGTGGAGGTTGGGGAGGAGGAAAAGAAGGGGGAGGAGGAAGAGGATGGAGAAGGTTTCCAGTTTTACCCCTCCTACCCAAACTATGGTTTGATTAAATCATGGTTAAGTTCAACCTCATTGACGGTCAAACTAACGGAAGGGTACAAGTGATAACGGAGAAAGAAGTGAGGGACACAACTGATATTACAAAAAAGATAGGGGCATAATTGAAATTGCGATATCTCGGAGGGGCATAAATGATAAAAACTCAATTCCTAAATAGTGTTTTTTTAAGGATACTATTTAGGAATTTGTCTGAAATCATTTCAGATAAATTTCTAAAAGTGTTCTTTTAAGAACATTGTTTAGAAATTTATCTTGAAACCGTTCAGATCTTTTAAACATGGATTTAAGCACACATCTAGATTTCGTTGGGGAGTTTCCTACTTGCGACGCGTTGCATTGCCCGAATGCAATGAGAAGTTGGCAAGGATCGCTACATCACTGCCTGGATTAGTTCAAAATTTGCTAGGGTTTTCGCACGAGGAACGCATGCAAGTTAATAAGCTAGTTTCGCTGCATCTCCGTCCGAATGCAGTCCAAAATTTGCAAGGGTTCTCGCATGGACTCTGGCGGGTAAAGAAGTTAGTCCATAAGAGGTTGCAAAGGAAGTTGCAGATAGGTAGTTGGAATATCGGCACTTTGACTGGTAAATCGATGAAGATAGATGATACGATGGAAAGAGGGAAGATTCATATCCTATGTCAACAAGAGACAAAATGGGTTGGAGAGAAAGCAAGGGAGACCGAGAAGTCTGGCTTTAAATTTTGGTATTCAAGTAAAGATATGGGTAGAAATGTTGTTGGAGTGGTTGTTCATAAGAATTTGAAGGATTGTGTGGTTGATGTGCATAGCTCTGGAGATCGGATTATATTGCTAAAAGTGGTGCTCGAAGTAGAAATTTTGAATATCATCTCAGTTTATGCATCACAAATTGGTTTAGATGATAGGATTAAACAAGCTTTTTGGGAGGATTTGGATAAGATTATGCAAGGAATCCTACAAGGAGATGATTTGCCTAGGTGGAGATCTTAATGGACATATGAGAAAGGATGCTTCATGTATGCTAGTGTTCATGAATGACATAGCTTCGGGGATAGAAATGAAGAGGGAAAAGTCTTTTTGGACTTTATAACGTCTTGTGACCTTTTCATTGCAAATTCTCTCTTCAAGAAGAGGGAGGATCATTTAATTACTTATAAGAATAGCTTGACTAGAATACAGATAGATTACTTTGTGTTGAGAAGAAGAAATCATTTGTGTTACAAAGACTGCAAAGTAATCTCAAGAGAGAGTTAGACCACACAACATCGCTTGTTGGTTGATGCAACGTGGACCAGAAAATTAGGGCCACATTTTTTTAGTTACGTTTAATTGAGTCGTCGGAAATTAGTAGTTAATTTTATTTACGTTTATTTAAATTATCGTATCTTTAATTAAATAATTGAGATCGCCTGTGATCTCTAACGTTTATTCGTAGATTTAATTTTAAATTCGGTCGGTTAATTAGTTAGAGTCCAATTAGGATAATTAGTGGTCAAATTAAATTAGTTTTCTATTTTTGTAATACCATCCCTCCTATATAAAGGGATGAGGGTCCAGTGTTTTTATTCAGTCAAGTATTAATTAAAATTGAGATTTTATCTCCCTCTCCTTCTCCCTCCCCTCGTGATCTTCACGGTTCTCCTCCTTCAATCCCTCGTTCCCGACGAGTTTCTTCTTCTCAACCCTTCTACTTCTTCTACCAAATATTTTCCACCGTTCAAATTATTTCCCGCACGACGCCGAAACCGATTTTGCATCATTTGGTATCAGAGCATGGCCTACAGATCGTCCTCACGATCTGACGATCCATATCGACATGTGCGCCGACACGCGCCGACACACCATCGTTCATCCGAACGAACACGACGAGCCATCGCCACCATTGACGCCTGCTACAAGGAGACGGAGCACATGCTACGTGATTTGCAAACCAACTTCTAGTCCATGTTTCGAGATCTAATGGCTAACTTTGAGGCCTTCCCCGACACCCAAACAAAGCCTCCACCCGTCGAAGCCGCTGCCGCGAAGTTTGACGAAGAAACGTCACTGCGAATGAAAATCCGACCGCTGTCCAGGAGATCCCAGATCTGATTTCGCCCCCGGAATCGATTCCGCTGCCCCCTCCGGCCATCCCGGCACAACCCCAGCCAGGCCGGAATCACAGGCGATCTCAATTATTTAATTAGAGATACGATAATTTAAATAAACGTAAATAAAATTAACTACTAATTTCCGACGACTCAATTAAACGTAACTAAAAAATGTGGCCCTAATTTTCTGGTCCACGCTGTCCAATTTGTCTCTGACAAATTTAAAATTCAAATTTGAAATCGACTACTAATTGGAGATCATAGGCGATCCCATTTATTTAATTAGAAAAATTATGACAACTTAAAAAACATAAATAAAAATTAACGGCTACAATTAATTAAACACGTGGTCCTATAATTTGGGTCCACGCTGCATCAACTCTCCTCCGCTTTTTTAAAAATTCGTCTCCCGACGAATTGCTTGATGTAGGTGCGTCGTTCGAGAAGTCGTCTTTGAACTGTGGCTTCAATTTCCTCCAATTCGATCCTTTTCAACGTTACGTTTGTAGTTCTTTCCAATTGGAGGGCATCTCTGCAATTTTCGTACCCCTTTATTACAAATTATTTTGTGATAGGAGCCTTTGAACCTTCCCTTTGAATAAATACTTTGACCTGGGGGGTTTTCGTGTAAATTTTCCAAAATATCCCTTCCCTCGAGGATTCGATGGGAGGGATCTCTGCATCCCACGTTAGGGTTTCACACCCCTTCAAATCGGAGCCTCGACGGCGTTCGGTGAATCTGGCGGCGCCTGGAGAAGCGGAGCGACTCGTCGGAGGCGGGAGTCGTGGCGCGACGCTCGAAGGTGGAGGCACGGGCGCCGCTAGCGCGCGGGGGTGGCATCGACGCGGGTACCTGGGCGGTGGCGGAGGAGCGCACGGCCTCGCGCGGGCTGGGGAGGGGCACACGGTGGAGATGGGGAGGGTGATGGCGAGGGAGGGGCTGTGGGGTAGCGGGAGGAGGAGGGGGGTCCTGGGGAGGGCGGCGAAAGGGAGAGGGAGGCGGAGGCGTAGGCGGCTTGGGTGGGATTTGGGGGCGGCGGCGTGGGGGTTGTGGTCGCGGTGGCTTGGCCTGTAGGGAAAAGGGGTTGTGGCCGGTGCCGTGGGGGGGTATGGGGATGACGGAGGGGTTGTTAGGGTGAGGATGACGGCCGCGAGGGCTGGGGAGGGTAGGGGAGTTACCTGGGAAGGTTGGGGTTGTGCCAGGACGGTCGAAGGGACCAACGGGACCGATTCCGGTGGCGAAATCAGATCTGGAATCTCCTGGACAGCGGCCGGATTCTCATTCGCAGCAACGTTTTCTTCGTCAAACTTCGCGGCAACGGCTTCGACGGGTGGAGGCTTTGTTTGGGCGTCGCGGAAGGCCTCAAAGTTTGCCATTAGATCTCGAAACATGGACTGGAAGTTGGTTTGCAAATCACGTAGCATGTGCTCCGTCTCCTTGTAGCAGGCGTCAATGGTGGCGATGGCTCGTCGTGTTCGTTCGGATGAACGATGGTGTGTCGGCGCGTGTCGGCGCCCATGTCGATACGGATCGTCAGATCGTGAGGATGATCTGTAGGCCATGCTCTGATACCAATTGATGCAAACGGCTTTTTGGCGCGTCGATAAATTAATTTTGAACAGTAGAAATTATTTGGTATAAGAAAAGAGAGGGGTTGAGAAGAAGAACTCGTCTGGAGTACGAGAGGTTGAAGGAGGAGAACCGCGGAGATCGCGTAGAGAGAGAGGGAGAGGAGAAAGGAGAGATAAATCTCAATATTTCATTAATACTTTTCTGCCTAAAAACATTAGACTACCATCTCTTTATATAGGAGAGATGTGGTTATAAAAATAGAAATCAATTTAAATTGGACAACTAACTATCCTAATTTGACTAATTTAAAATTCAAATTTGAAATTGACTACTAATTGGAGATCACAGGCGATCCCATTTATTTAATTAGAAAAATTACGACAACTTAAAAAACGTAAATAAAAATTAACGGCTAGAATTAATTAAACATGTGGCCCTATAATTTGGGTCCACGCTGCATCAACTCTCCTCCGCTTTTTTAAAAATTCGTCTCCCGACGAATTGCTTGATGTAGGTGCGTCGTTGGAGAAGTCGTCTTTGAACTGTGGTTTCAATTTCCTCCAATTCGATCCTTTTCAAGCAATTCGTCGGGAGACGAATTTTTAAAAGCGGAGGAGAGTTGATGCAGCGTGGACCAGAAAATTAGGGCCACATTTTTTTAGTTATGTTTAATTGAGTCGTCGGAAATTAGTAGTTAATTTTATTTACATTTCTTTAAATTATGGTATCTCTAATTAAATAATTGAGATCACCTGTGATCTCCAACATTTATTCGTAGATTTAATTTTTAATTCGGTCGGTTAATTAGTTAGAGTCCAATTAGGATAATTAGTGGTCAAATTAAATTAGTTTTCTTCTTTTATAATACCATCCCTCCTATATAAAGGGATGAGGGTCCAGTGTTTTTATTCAGTCAAGTATTAATTAAAATTGAGATTTTATCTCCCTCTCCTTCTCCCTCCCCTCGTGATCTCCACGGTTCTCCTCCTTCAATCCCTCGTTCCCGACGAGTTTCTTCTTCTCAACCCTTTTACTTCTTCTACCAAATATTTTCCACCGTTCAAATTATTTCCCGCGCGACGCCGAAACCGATTTTGCATCATTGGTCATGGATGTGCTAATAAAAAGGTTAGTAAAGAAAAGAAGGGTTTCCAAGATCACTAGAACTAGATGGTGGAATCTTCAATTGAAGCAATCAAGTTTCAGGGATAAGGTTTTAGAAGACTTATATTGGGATTGTAACAGAAGTGCTAATGAGATGTGGGAGGCGGTAGCATCTTGTATCCAAAAACTAGCCAAAGAAATGCTAGGCGAGTCAAAGGAAGGAGCTCCATGCCAACAGGAGGCTTGGTGGTGGAGTGGAGGGGTGCAAGAGAAGCTCAAAATTAAAAGGGCTTGCTTTAAAGCTATGTCCAAGGATATAACATATGAAACTATCACAAACTACAAAACAGCTAAGAAGGAAGCAAAGAAGGCGGCAATCGAAGCTAAATCAAAAGCTTATGAACTTTTGTACAAAAATCTCGACTTTAAGGAAAGTCAGAAGGATATATTCAGGATGGCTAAAGCAAGACATAGAAAGACCAAGGATCTTTTTCTAGTGAGATGCATTAAGGATGAGGAAGGTCACACGTTTGTTACTTAGAAGGATATAGAGACTAGACAGAAGCAATACTTCCATAAGCTTTTCATAGGGGAATTAAATAGAGAGATCACTTTGGGAAATCTAGCTAGTAGTGGAAGTAACTTGAATCGTGCAAGCTATAGACGAATGCAAAGGAAGTAAAGGAGGCTTTGAAGGTTATGAGACATGGGAAAGGTGTAGGACTCAATGATATTCCTATAGAAGTTTGGAGAGTTTTAGGTGAGCGTGGTTTGACTTGACTTACAAATTTACTCAATGTTATTTGTCGAAGCAAGAAAATACATGAAGAATGGAGGAGAAGCATCGTAGTGCCTCTTTATAAGAACAAAGTAGACATTCAAAATTGTTCAAATTATAGAGGTGTCAAGCTGATGAGTCACATTATGAAAATTTGGGAACGTACGTTCGAAAGAAAGTTGAAGCAAGTTTTCGAAGTAGGGCTAAGACTGAATATATGGACTGTGCTTTTGATGAAAACAACGGTGATGGAATCGATGTTAAGATTGGTGATGATAACTGTTAGGAGTGTATATGTTAAGAGAATATTAATATGGCAGGAGTATATGTTAAGAGAATATTCTATGTAGCAGGAGTATATGTTAAGAGAATATTCTATGTGGTAGAAGTATATATTAAGAGAATATCCTATGTGACAGGAATATTCTTTGAGGAATTTATGTATTTTCTCCTTTGAGCTCTCTAGGGTTTTGTCCTATATAAGGACCCCTAGACCTCTAGTTAAAAACAAGCCTTTCTATTCTTTCATTCTTTTTTCCAAATGGTATCAGAGCAACGGTCTTTGACCGATGTTCTGACCTAAATCCCTCCGCCACCGCCAGCCCCACGTCCTCCCTAAGCAGCTGCCACCTACCTGCGATGACTTCAAGCGCCTGCAGCGTAACCCGCGCCACTGCTCATTGCTCCAGGCAGCCCAACGTCGCTCCAGGCGCTCACCCGCGCCCTAGGCGCCCACCAACGTCGCCAGATGCCAGCCCAGGCTTTCTGCACCGCCCTAGGTGCTTGCCAACGCTGTCCCAGACGCCTCGCGCATCAACTACTTCTCTCTCCTTTGTCGATCTCCTAGGGTATCATCGCTTGATGTCGATTATCTAATCGATGCACTGCTAGGTCTCCGTGATGCTTGAATAAGACTGCCAAAACTAACTAGGTCACTTTTTCTTGACCTACTCGACCACCATGTCATCTGCAGAGCCCAAGCTCATGTACCGACTTCTTCTGTGATGGTACACGGCACTTGTAAGCTAAAAGGCTCTGAGAACTATGTACTATGGTCCATATCCTATGTTCTCACAAAAGATCCGACTAAGGAGACATACAAAGACTATAATACCTAGTATGTGGACAACTGCCAAGTGGTTACTGGGATGACGAACAATGTCGGTCCAAATATTGCATATAATCTTCTTTACAAGGAGACAACAAAGGCTATGTGGGAGAGCCTTGAGAATTGGTCTACAAATCAGGGAGATACATCCTTGGTTGAGTACTACAGGCTCCTCACAGGCTTGTTTGAGGAACTTCTTATCTTTCAGCCTGCTTGTTGTGATAAGCAGACAGGTGAGCGTGCAGAATGATAAGTGTATCGTTTCTTGTTAGGATTACATCTGCGATACAAGACTGTGAAGGACCAATTTCTAACTGCTGCTGTGGTATCCACTCTAGAGACCATATATGGTCGACTACAGGAACTTGATTCTCCCTCTCCTCAGCTTTCTACGGAGACTATTGCACATTTTGCTAGAGGATGAACTAACTACCAAAGAGGATGCGGTCGTGACTTTTGGCTATGGTCGTGGCCGTGAGGCCGGATGAGGACGCGACTTCAGACGTGGACGTGGACAGGATTCTGCCACCGCCCGCTATCCAACTTGCACTCACCGCGGAGTCGCGGACGCTGGAATCATCCATCTGAACATTGTTGGGCAAAGTTTGGCATGCCTACTAATGCCAACAGTGCCTATGAGGCTACCTCATACGAAGGCCCATATGATAATACAGATACCTCGCCAGAACAACCATCTGGTAATAGTCAAATATCCTTCATTTCATCTGAGTATGCTCGTCTACGTCAGCTTCTACAAAATTCTGCCAATAACACTAGTACCTTTGCTCCTATTGCGAGTCTAGACACTACTTCAGGTACACTTGCCAATGTTGTCTCTGCATCTAACCCTGCATGGATCATTGACTTTGGTGCCTCTACTCATCTGACGGGAGAATGTAGTCTTCTCACCTCTGCACATCCGTCTTCCGTTGTGAGGATTGTTCGGGTTGCCAATGGAGCACATTCTCCTATCACTAGTGTGTGGACTATGGAGTTTTCATCCAAACTCTGACTTACTGATGTGCACTGTGCTCCTGATTGTCCGTTTAGTCTCTTATCTGTTCATAAGTTATGCCAGGAACTTAACTGTCATGTGATTTTTGATGAGTTCTGTTGTTATTTTCAGGACATTCGGACGAGATAGATTTTTGGCGGGGAACATGAGAAGAATGACCTATATTATCTTGATATCCCCTCTGATTCTGATTTTGCCGGCGCTACATCTATTTCCGCTTATCCCTTTCTTTGGTATCTTCGCATCGGTCATCCATCCGCCAAAGCTCTCTCTTTAATGTCCCTCGAGCTTTCTATGCTCAAGCCCTTTGAGTGCGAGGCGTGTCAGTCGGAAAACATTATCGAGCATCCTTCCCTGCTCGTTCTGAACCTCGTTGCAAAAATCCTTTCTCTTTAGTCCATTGTAATATTTAGGGACCTTGTTCGGTTTGTACCCTAAGTGGACATAAGTACTTTGTTGTTTTTGTCGGTGATTACAGTCGATCATCTTGGGTCTATCTGTTAAAAGAACGATAAGAGATTAGCAACATTATTAAGAATTTCTTCCGTTATGTTAAAAATATCTTTTCCTCTGGTGTTCAAATTTTTCGCACAGATAACGCTTTGGAATTCACTCAACATGATCTAACCAACTTCTTTGCATCCCAGGGCAACATTCACCAAAGATTATGTCCTTACACTTCACAACAAAACAGGGTAGCCGAAAGGAAACTCAGACACCTTCTAAATATAGCCCGATCCCTCCTCACTCAGATGAAAGTTCCCGAAACCTATTGGGGGGATGCTATTTTAACTGCTATCCATCTTGTCAACAAGGTTCCATCTCCATCCCTAAATGGATTTACCCCATAGCTCTACCCAATTGAGCTACCTTTTCCTCTACCCTTACGAATTTTTGGATGTGTTGCATTTGTTCATAACTTTCACACTACCGACAAATCCTCTCCTCGTGCTATTAAATGTGTTTTTCTTGGTTATTCTCGTACTCAAAAGGTTACAGTGATCCAATTGGACGTCGCTATTATATATCTGCAGATGTAACATTTTTTGAGCAGACCAGCTTCGTTACACAATCTGTTACCGATATCCCTCTTGATCTCCCACCTCCACCCATTTTCTATAAGAGAACAAAAATCCCAATCACCAGATGTTCCATTACCTATGTCTTTATTGCAGGATGATACACCTAATTCAAGTGTCCCCTCCACTGTTGTTCCGGATGTTCCTGATTAGCTTCCCATTGCTCTACGCAAAACTAAGAGGCAATGCACACTTCATACCTTGTATCATTTCACTTCTACTGCAAGTTTATCAACCACTAACAGAAGATTTGCAGATGCTATCATGACCATTTCTATTTCAAGAGACCACCATAGTGCTTTGCAGGATTCAGGACGACGAAAGGCCATGGATGAGGAGATAGATGCTCTTATTTTCGGGGGAACATGCGATCTTGTGCAATCTCCCAAAGGGACTAAACCTGTGGCATGTAAATGGATCTTCACGACTAAACAATCACCAGATGGGTCGATTGACAGGTAGAAAGCTCGTCTTATGGCAAAGGGCTTCACACAGACATATGGAGTAGATTACTTTGAGACATTCTCACTGGTTGCGTATGGGGTCAATAATGACTATCCTTTCTGTGGCAGCTAATAAGGCACTGCCTATCTATTAGTTAGATGTGAAAAATACGTTTCTATATGGCGATCTTGATGAGGAAGTATATATGATGCAGTCTCCAGGTTATGAAGTCGAGGGGGAGTGTGTATGTCGTCTTTGCAAAGCAATATATGGCCTAAAGCAGAGCCCAAGGGTGTGGTTCGACAGACTTATTGCAGAGATCAACACTCTTGGCTTCCAGTGAACAACCTCTGATTATTCTGTGTTTGTCAGAAAGCGAACAACTGGTACTGTTATTCTTGCAGTTTATGTGGATGATATGGTCATCACATGTGATGATGATAAAGGGATACTAGAGACCAAGGCCTTCCTCCAGAAGGTATTTGTTACCAAGGATCTTTGTCCACTATGATATTTCTTGGGCATAGAAGTACAACGCACTACAGAGGGTCTTACAGAAGTCAGATTACTTGGATGCAAGTCCGTTGGTATTCCCGCAGATCTTAAGAAACACTTCACATCATCTGATCCTATCTTCGAAGATGTTACTCTATATAGGAGCATGGTTGGCAAACTTCTTTACCTTACTGTCACCAGACCAGATATTTCCTATGCAGTGAGCATAGCTGGTCAACACATGGAGCAACATTGTTACTATCACTGGCAAGATGTTCTTCAGATTCTATGATACATAAAGGAATCACCGGGAAGTGGCCTCTTCTATGGGGCAAATGGGTAACATCGATATTATTGCATATGCTGATGCATATTATGCAATCTCACCAGAGGATTGATGCTCCACCACAGGTTATGCTATGATGGTTGGAGGAAATCTTGTTACTTGGAGAAACAAGAAGCAAACTATTGTATCTAGATCCAATACAGAAGCAAAGTATAGGGCGATGGCTCAAGCAACTTGCGAGGTCACGTGGCTATTAACTTTTCTACAAGAACTTGGTATTATTGTCACTACTCCTATTCCACTATATCGTGACAACACATCTGCCACACATATTGCCACGAATCCGGTGTTCCATGAGCAATATAGAGGTTGATTGCCATTTAGTTGGTGATGCTGTCAGGATTGGAGGGATTACTACTCCTCACATCAACACCGACCTTCAGCTTGCAGATGTCTTCACAAAAGCACTACCCAAGAAGCGACTCTCCTGGATTGTTTCCAAGTTAGGCATGACTGATAAATATGCTCCAACTTGAGGGGGAGTGTTAGGAGTATATATGTCTAGAGAATATTCTATATGGCATGAGTATATGTTAAGAAAATATTCTATGTAGCAGGAGTATATGTTAAGAGAATATTCTATGTGGTAGGAGTATATGTTAAGAGAATATCCTACGTGGCAGGAATATTCTATGAGGCATTTATGTATTTTCTCCTTTGAGCTCTCTACGGTTTTGTCCTATATAAGGACCCCTAGACCTCTAGAATAAAACAAGCCTTTCTATTCTTTCATTCTTTTTTCCACAATAACATTCAGAAGAGAAATCCTTTAGATATTTAGGATCTATTTTCCCACATGATGGGGAAATTTATGGAGATGTTACAAATAGAATAACTTTATGTTGGTTAAAGTGGAGATGCGCTTCTACTGTTCTCTGTGATAAAGAGTTCCTTTGAAAATCAAAAGAAAGTTTTACAAAGCAGCTGCGAGACGTGCTATGCTATATGGATATGAATGTTGGTCCGTGGACCATAAACATGTGCAAAGAGTGACAGTAGCATAAATGAAAATGCTAAGGTGGATGCGTGGATACACATGTAAAGGTGGGATTCGAAATGATGCCATTAGATGGAAAGTTGTTGTAGCTTCGATCGAGGATAAGATGCGAGAAAATCGCTTAAGGTGGTTTGGCCATTTGCAAAGGAGGTCGGTTGATGCACCGGTGAGGAGATGTGAGTTTTGGAAGGTTCAACCGACTAAAAGAGGGCGAGGAAGGCCAAGAAGTGTTGGAATTAAACTATACAAAGAGACCTTAGTTTTTTGGATCTAAGCTCGAGAATGACCCAAGATAGATCTGAATGGAGGCAAAGAATACATATAGCCGACCCTGCTTAATGTGGGAAAAGGCTTTGTTGTTGTTGTATGTTGTGATCACCATGTGAGAGAGCATGTTGAATGATAAGTCTACCAATTTCTCTCTAGATTGCATCCACGATACAATCCTATGAAGGACCAGTTTTTGACAGCTGACATCCTGCCATTGATTGAGACCATCTTTGGTCTTCTGCAGGGATTTGAGACACATGCGGAGCATCTTCCTCCATACCATCGCATAGACTACAACTAACAATGCATCATCAACTCACATGCAGAGTTTTCAAGGAGGACGAAGCCGTGACTTTGATTGTGGTCGTGGGCACGAGTCATGACGTGGACGTGACTTTGACGATGGCCGTGGATGTGATTCTGCCACTTTGCGGTATCTAGAATGCCAACATTTTGGATGTTGGAACCCCCTGTCTAAACGTTGCTGGGCAAAGTTTGGTATATAATCTAATGCTAATAACGTTGATGGGACAACTTCATATGAGCCCACTTATGATACAAAAAATGACACATCTGATCAACACTCTGGTGGCCCGTCTGAGGCAGCTCATGCCAAGCTTGTAAAAGTCGACCAACTAGTCGAGTCACGGGGGAGGGGGGGGGAGGGGGGGTAGCCGATTCAACTAGGTTTAGTCAGCCATTAGTCGGTCAACCTGACTAATCGGGCCGGCTAGTTGGTTGACTAATCGACCGACTTTTAAATCAAGCTTTTTATTTTTTTATTTTATCTTTTTTAAAGCAAACTTATACGAATATGCTTAATGTTATATCTAAAGTCAATTACTTCTTTTGTTTCATTATGATAGTATAGTAAATATACAAATCTATGTTAATATATAAGAATATATGTATAAAAAAATAATTTGTATATTTAAAATACTTAAAAAATCAAACTGACTAATGGTCGGCTAAATCTGATTAGTCGTTCGACTGCCGATTAATCATTAGTTAGTGACTCCGTCATTCGAGTATCGACTACCGTTTTCTGCGACCTTGGCTCCTGTAGAACTCCAGCCTCTCTGCTAGTGATAGCACTACTTCTGCTCCTACTGCTAGTTTGGCTACAACCTCAAGTACAAAAGCCAACTCTATATCTACTTCTAGCCATGCCTGGATTATTGACTCATGGGCATTTACACATTTGATGGGAGAAGGTAGTCTGCTTACCTTTCTCAACTCTACTTCTGTGAAGACCATTCGGGTGGCCCATTCTCCTGTCATGCTGTCGACACTATAGATTTTTCCTCCAAATTCCGAGCGATTGGAGTTCATTTTGCCCTTGCTTTTCGTCTCAGTCTATTATCTATTCAGAAGTTATGTACTGATCTTAATTGTAGGGTTATTTGGAGGAGTTTCATTATTATTTCAGGGCATCCAAACAAGACAGATTTTTTATCAGACATGAGAAGGATGATCTCTATTATCTTGACATTTCGTCTGACTCCAGTTTTGTTGGCGTTACGTCTATCTCCGAATATCTTCTTCTCTAACATCTTCGTCTTGGACACCCTTCTGCCAAGGCTATCTCTATGATGTTCCCTGATCTCTTTATGCTAAAACCCTTTGAGTGTGAGGCATGCCAGTTCGAGAAAGATCAATGGGCGTCATTCCCTGCATGTATCGAGCCTCGACGTGAAGTTTCTTTTTCTTTTGTCCACTGTGATATATGGGGACCTGGTCCATACTCTGAGTAGTCACATGTATTTTGTGTTTTTTGTTGATGATGATAGTCGATCCTCTTGGGTCTATTTGTTAAAGGAATGTCCGGGAATCAATAAAATCGTCAAGAATTTCTTTCAGTATATCAAAAATATTATCTCTGCTGGTGGTTATATATTTCATTCTAATAATACTTTGGAATTCACTCAACATGACTTGACGGCTTTCTTTGTATCCCATGGAATTATCCACCAAACATCTTGTTCGTATACCTCTATGCAAAATGAGTTAGCGGGACGGAAACTTCAACTTTTTCTTGACATTGCTCGATCTCTTCTTACTCAGATGAATGTTCCAAAACCTACTGGAGAGATGCAGTTCTTACTTCATATTGTTGTCCATCTTATCAATATGATCTCATCTACGACTCTAGAAGGGTCCACTCCTTTTGCGTTACTATATCCCAATGAATTACTCTTTACCCCACCTCTGAGAAATTTTGGGTGTATAACTTTCGTTCACAACTTTCATACTGTTGACAGACTATTACCTCTTGCGATCAAATGCGCCTTTCTTAGTTATCTCGCTTCCAGAAGGGTTACATGTGGTATGATCCTGCTGGGTATTGATACTATATTTCTACAGATGTAACCTTCCTTGAACAAACTAGTTTCTTTACACAGTTTGTCATGGATATACCTTTGGATCTTCCTCCTCTACCAATTATGTATACGCACTAGCATACATATGCACATGCTCATGTGCTACATGTTTCTTTGTTACATGATGACACACCATCTTTGAGTGCACCGAATGATCCTCAAGATCTTCCCATCGCTCTCCACAGAACTAAGAGGCAATATACATTTCATTCAATGTCTCATTCCACTTCTATTGCTAGTTTGTCATGCTCTGACACGAGATATGCAGATGCTCTCATGACTATTTCTCTTCCCAAAGACCATCACAGTGTTTTACGGGATTATGGTTGGCGACAAGCAATGAATGAGGAGATGGATGTTCTCACATCTAGAGGGACGTGGGGCCTTGTACCATGTCCCATGGGGATTAGACATGTGGCTTGCAAATGGATCTTCACAAGCTTTCAAAAATCGGCCGACTAGTCGAGTCGGGGGAGGGGGGGGGGTAACCGACTCGACTAGGCCTGGTCGGCCATTAGTCGGTCAGCCCGACTAGTCGGCCGATTACTCGGCTGACTTTTACAACAAGCTTTTATACTTTTTTTGTTTTTTACTTTTTTTTAAAGCAAACTTATTCCAAATATACTTAATGTTATATTTAAAGTCATTTACTTCTTTTGTTTCATTATATAAGTATAGAAAATAGACAAATCTATGTTAATGCACAAGGAAACTTATTCTAATATGCAATAATGTTATATTTAAAGTCAATTACTTCTTTTATTTCATTATGAAAGTATAGAAAATGTACAAATCTATGTATAAAAATGATTTATATATTTAAAATAAATAAAAAATTCAAAACCGACTAAATCCGATTAGTCGCCCAACTGCTGACTAATCCTTAGTCAGTGACCCCGCCGGTCGAGTACCGACTACCGCTTTATGTAACCTTGGATCCTCACGATCAAACAATCATCAGATAGACCCATTGACATGCTAAAAATACGGTTTGTGGCTAAAGGTTTTACGTCTACTTCGAGAACTTCTCCCCAGTTGCACGGATGTGCTCTATACGAACTATTCTTTCAGTGATTGCAAACAAGGTTTGGCCTATCTTTCAGCTTGATGTAAATAATGCTTTCGTTGTGAAGAATTTTTTTTTGTATGGAGATCTTGATGAGGAGATTTACATGACGCAACCTCCTGGTTACGAAGTCGAGGGGGAGTGTGTGTCGATTTCGTAAGGCCATTCTATGGCCTGAAGCATAGTCCATGGGCATGAATTGACAGATTCACTATCGAGATCAACGTTCTTGGCTTTCAGAGAACAACACATGACCACTTTGTCTTTGTCATAAGAGGGTCCGCTGGTACCGTCATACTTGCGGTTTATGTTGTTGATATGGTTGTCATGGGTAGTGATGATGAAGGCATATTAGAGAACACTGCTTTCCTTTAAAAGGTCTTTGTTATGAAGGACCTTGGTCAACTTTGCTACTTCGTTTGCATAAAAGTGATACACATTGTAGAAGAACTTCATCTCTCATAGAAGAAGTATTGCTTGTACATCCTGTCCGAGGCTGGATTACTTGGATGTAAACCCTGTGGTATTCCTGCAGATCCGAGGAAGCACTCCACTTTAGCTGATCCTATTTTCGAAGATACTACACAATATAGAAGCCTAGCGACAAACTACTTCACCTTTCTGTCATTAGACCGGATATGCCCTATTTTATGAGCAGAGCTAGCCAACACATGGAGCAACCATGTTTCAGTCATTGGCAAGATGTTCTTCAGATTATGCGCTACTTGAAGGAGTCACCAGGAGGATGCCTCTTATATGGGGCAAATAGCCATACTGATGTAGTTGCGTATGTTGATGTAGGTTATACGAGTTCACCTGAGGATTTTCGCTCCAGTACATGACACACTACGATGTTTGGAGGAAATCTTGACACTTGGTGAAGAAAGAAGCATACCGTAGTCTCTAGATCTAGTGTAGAGGCAAAATACATGTCGATGGCTCATATTACCTGTGAGATTACTTAGTTACTCTCCTTTCTACAGGAACTTGGTATTGTTGTCACTACTCATATTCTTCTATATTGTGACAACAAATCCGTTACATATATTGCTACAAAACCTGTGTTTCATGAACGAATCAAGTATATATAGATTAATTGCCACTTTTTTCATGATGCTGTACGTGGAAGAAAGATTATTACACCACACATCTCGATTGATCTCCAACTTGCACATGTATTCACGAAGGCCCTACCAAAGAAGTGCCCGTCGTTCATAACTTCCAAGTTGGTCATGATCGATAGATATACTCCAACTTGAAGGGGGAGTGGTACTAAAGACGATTTTATGTTTTATCTTATTAGTTGCAACCCTTTGGGGCTAACAACAACAACAACAACAAAGCCTTTTCCCACAATTAAGTAGGATCGGCTACATGGATTCTTCGCCTCCATTCAGATCTATCTTGGGTCAATCTCGAACTTATATCCAAAAAACTAAGATCCCTTCGTATAGTCTCTTTCCAACACTTCTTGGGCCGTCCTCGCCCTCTCTTAGCCGGTTCAACATCCCACGACTCGCATCTCCTAACCGGTGCATCAGTTGACCTTCTTTGCAAATGACCAAACCATCTTAAGCGGTTTTCTCGCATCTTATCCTCGATCGGAGCTACACCAACTTTCTTTCTGATTGCATCATTCCGCTTCCGATCTTTACGTGTATATCCTCACATCCATCTTAGCATTTTCATTTCTGCTACAACCATTCTCTGCACATGTCTATGTTTCACAGGCCAACATTCAGAACCATAAAGCATAGCAGGTCTCACGGATGCTTTGTAAAACTTTCCATTAATTTTTAAAGGAATTTTCTTATCACAGAGAACAACGGAGGCTCCTCTCCACTTTAGCCAGCCTGCATTTATTCTATTAGTAACATCTCCATCAATTTCCCCATCATGTTGCAAAATAGATCCCAGATATCTAAAAGAATCTCTCTTCTGAATGTTATCGTCACCAATCATCACCTCGATTCCTTCACCATTGCTTCCATCAAAGGTGCATTCCATATATTCCGTCTTAGCCCTACTTATACGAAAACCTTTAGTCTCCAATGCATGTCTCCAAACCTCAAGCTTCTCATTTACTCCATCTCTAGTCTCGTCAATCAACACAATATCATCAGCAAATAACATACACCAAGGTAACTCATCCTGAATGTGACTTGTCAACTCGTCCATAATCAAAGTAAACAGAAATGTACTCAAAGATGAACCTTGATGTAAACCAATGTTGATATCAAAATAGTCAGTCTTCCCCATCGGGGTCCTTACACAAGATAAAGCCCTATCATACATATCCTTTATGAGATTAATGTATAGGACAGGTACTTGTCTCTTCTCCAAAACTCTCCACAGTATCTCTCGTGGGACGGAATCATAATCCTTCTCCAAATCAATAAAGATCATATGGAGATTCTTCCTTTTAGCTCTATAAATCTCCATTGTTCTCCTCAGCAAATGGATGGCTTCAATAGTTGAGCGACCTGGCATGAATCCGAATTGATTTTCTTTTATTTGGGAAACTTGTCTCAACCTTCTTTCGATCACACGTTCCCAAATTTTCATAGTGTGACTCATCAGCTTGATACCTCTGTAATTTGAACAATTTTGAATGTCTCCTTTGTTCTTATAAAGAGGCACCACGATACTCCTCCTCCAATCTTCAGGCATTTTCTCGCTTCGCCAAATAACATTGAATAGATTCGTAAGCCAAGTCAAACCACGCTCACCTAAAACTTTCCATACTTCTACAGGGATGTCATCCGGTCCAACACCTTTCCCAGGTCTCATAACCTTCAAAGCCTCCTCTACTTCTTTTCTTTGTATTCGTCTATAGCATGCACGATTCAAGTAACTTTCACTACTAGCTAGATCACCCAAAGTGATCTCTCTATTTCCTTCTCCAATGAAAAGTTTATGGAAGTATTGCTCCCATCTAGTCTCTATATCCTTCGGAGTAACAAGCACGTGACCTTCCTCATCCTATTTATGTAATTTCCTATTTATGAGTGCTCTAGGGTATCATCCTATATAAGGGTCCCTATACTTTATGTAGTTTCCTATTTATGAGTGCTCTAGGGTATCATCCTATATAAGGGTCCCTATACCTCTTGAATAAATTAACTCTCTGCATTCTTTCATCAATCTCCATACCTTCCAAATAAATATTTTTATGGTGGTCTCTAGATTATCCGCAACCTTCGTATGCACAAGGGAAACAAACATGTATAATTTTTTAACAATATTGTGTGGAGCTTAATTAGACTTCCTCTTTTCTGGACTGCCAACACTCCATTTTTCAATTCTCTAAATAATTGTAAACACAATTGTGCAAATCAACGAGCCACGTGCCAACTGTAATTGAGATGCATCAAAGGTAAAGAACCAGTCTGGGTTTAGGCCTATTGTACACTACATTCTGATCTCGCAGCCCAAATCCCAAAGGCTACAAAGACTTATCCTATTATAATGTAGTTTTGAGAAATTGTTGAACATGCTAGCTAAGAGAAAGTACGAGCCTACTCTGAGAAATCTAAAAAAAAGATGGTGTCATCTACATCGTGTGGGAAGGTTAAGATTATGTTCACAAGTTGACAAAGAGCAGTTTAGCCAATCATTAATCTCGAGGCAAAAACAATGCAATTATTTGGGTGGATTTGTGGCGGCGGGGGGGGGGCATCCTTATCAAACACCCTCGTTGAGGTTGTACCCAATCAACATTTAATTGTTGTTAGAAAATAAACATGCGGAGACGTAACATGGAAAAGATAAAGAACAATAAGAACATCAGGATTTAACGTGGAACCCTATTTCCTAAGGAGCATGATGAAACCACGGGAGAAGGCCTCAAAGGGCCAGGTTTGTCTATTGACTTTCTCAATGGATACAGGAGGTCCGGGGCTCCTTATATAGCCTCCACAGAGCCTCCAAGTCCCACCACTTGTAGATGTGTGACTAAACATATGGATGGGGTAAATGGATCTCTCCAGGATCCATTTTCCCTCCTAGGCTCCTGCAACTCATATGGTGCACAACCAAATACTCCAACACTCCCCCTCAAGCTGGAGCATGCAATGCTCATCTTGGACAAACAGAAAGAAACTCAACTCACGATATAAGACACTATGGACAAGATCAACTCAATGCGCACAACTGTCGGTTGTTGTCGAGGACGTTGCTTCTCATGTCGTGCATGTGAGGAGGACGAACGAGCTGGAGTGTGAGTCTGCTGAATCTTCTCGTCGGAGAGCATGCGCTCTGAAACTGCTTCTGTCAGAGTCACCGCAACTGGAAATGAGTCTCCTCGTTGGAGTACTCTGACCCGCCACAATATGTGGACAACTGCTCCATCTCTGAAAAGGGTCAAAACTGAAAAGGCTGTGGAAGTGCAATCCTCGTCGGAGTCCACGTTTGCTAGAGAATGGAGTCTGAAAAGTCTCCTCATCGGAGAACTGGGTCTCTCCCATATGGCACATAGAATGGTACACTACTCTGGAGTATCTTCAATACCACATCAAACCCTTGTCAGTATGACATAGGGAATGGTCTGGAGAATCTGACATCTGAATCTGGAACAAGACCTGTGACTCTACACAATACTCCCCCTTTCTCCCATACTTGTCGGAAAACATGGACGCTGACCAAGTTGGGAGAAGACAAAGAAATTGGAGAAAAACATTAACATTTAAAAAAATGTCTTCTTCTTTTTTCTCTCGACTATTTCCTTTTTCTTTTTTTGAATAGTTGTTGCTCACTTTTTTTTTGAATTTTTTAAACATTTTTAAGCTGAATCATTTCCCTCTACTTTTTTATAGCTTCGTTAACATTTTTTTTGGAATTAGCGTACAACTTTTTTTGTACGCACATCTTCTTTTCTCTTCCCTTTTTCTTTTCTTGCTTTTTTCTTGCAAAACTGGACTTCTTCCTTTTTTCAAGTCACGACTCACTTAGGGTCAGAGGCTTGAGCTACTAGGTCTTAAGGCATCTTTCTAGAACTCGTTCCGCTTATTTCGCTAATAGAATCAAGAAATTTGAGGAAAAGGAAAGGAAAGAGAGAACTCCTCAAAGTAAGACTGGTTGGGGGCCGCATCATTCGGAGCAATAAAGCAGGTGTGGAGTGTCTATGGTGCTGAAAATCAGCCATCCGCCAACTATATATCTTGCACCTACTTTCAACGACTTCATGAGTCATAACGTTTCTTCACTGCACCTCACCGCTTCTTAGAGATTGACTAAAAACTTTGGATGAACGGAGGCGAATGGGTGTCAGCCTCGCTTCTCGGAAACATCCAGTGCTGACCAGGAAATCTCAAAGGGGCAATGAGGGTAGAGGAGAGGTCGGGCAAGGAGGTGCGCTGGTCCCCTCGAAGAGTGGAGTTGAAGATACTAGTACCAGAAACGAAAGCAAGATCCGAGTGACTTTTGAATAATATGTCGACGTGGTGCGAATCATAAGGCTTTTATCTAGAATATGTAGATTGAGGTGACCTAAGAAAGGCAGCAGTGCGCATCTTCCGTGAGGCGGAAATGACGTATAGGGGGCAGGAAGACAGCTGAGAGAGGGGCAGATTCTCTTATTTCTTTATCGCCTTTGAATTCGTCATGCCGAGGGTGACGGGGCTAAGGATGGCGCAGCAAGACAACTTTCTAGATAAAAAAGACAAAATAAAGGGTCAGAAGCAGTTTTTATTTGTTATTCTAGCAGACAGAATTTCATCGGTCTAATTTGGGACTCTTTGATATGTCTTTATTATATCCATTCTACCCGGATACTGAAATTCATGTTAATATTGAAGGAGTCCTTACATTTATTTGTGCGTGGAGTGGTCTAATCCAGGGTGTAGCGATAACCATACGTTCAACTCGAGGATGCTGTATAGGCAACTATCAAGACTAGTGTATCAAAGACGAAGAGAAACCTCTGGGAAAATGCCCACCCAGCGGATAAAGTACATTACATAGTCCGTTTTAGGGATTAGCGACTTGCCCATTCAGTGACTTTGGCACTGGACGTTCCCAAAATAGGTACTATTGGGTCGGGTGAATTAGAGAGTAGACAGACATGTACTATTGGGTCGGGTGAATTAGAGAGTAGACAGACGTCTGTTGGCATTCCAGCCAGCCTTCCTTCCCCTTTCTGGGCCTATCCGAAAGAGAATCCAGTATCTCTTGGTCGTGAATATCTGAATAGGCCGAACCGGCCCCCGTAGATATCTTTGCTTCGGAACAAAACAATTAGAATTAGGCTTGGTCAACTGTACAAGATATTCCCCACCTATCATACTGCTTTCTAACTCCACTTCTTTTTCTGGTCGTTCCGCCATTATATATAACGCGCGCGAGAATAAAAAGAGGACAGGCATGTGGGACCCCACCCCCGAGCGTCGAGCCTGTGAGCCAGCGAACCTGTGGTTCAGAGTCGGACGCTCAATCTCAAGGAGAGCACTCGCACTCGCGGGGAAAGCAAGACCCATATAATATAGCCCTACCCTACCCGAATTCCGACTTTCTTTGTTCTTTCTTAAGGGGGTCTCTTCTACTTCTTATTATACTGGAGTTGAGGTGAGGAGTTCTGTCGCGAAGTTCTGGACCCCGGTCCTCCCGCCTCGGTAAGCGGCTTATTATAGAAAGTCTAGTTGCGGGGGGCGCGTCGGGACTGAGAGAAAGCTGCAGACCCTCCTGTGTCAGCCCTCTTCTCCTATGAAACTCAAGGAAGACCCGCGTCTGATTCAGACCTTGTCAACCGGATATAATATCCACTTCTGGACCTGCGGATGAGATTGAACCTTCGGGCCCTCAAGCAGCTCTGACTACCGGGTCTGTGATCTGAATTGATATCGCGATCTACGTGACAAATCTTTGACCATGCTCATTTCTTGTGGGATTTCCTACCCAACTCAACATAATTTTTTTAAATACAGGGCAATCGGGCCTCCCCTCTTGGCCTTTCATTTTAGGGTTCCCAAGTAGGAACCCCTCTCATTCGAAGCCCGTCGCCTCCTATGGGGGCACTTCATGTTGCGCCGCCTGTGCAAAAAGGAGGGGGGGGGGTCATTGGGCATGTGTTGTCGCTTCGGAGTGCGACAGCTTGTGCTGCGTACGCGAGGAGGAACCGCGAGCGAGATACGGCCTGGAGATCTCGCCGCTGTTGCTGCGGCTCCGCGTGAAGAGGGGGTACTGCCAAGAGGTCTTGAAGGGACGGAATCGCCGCCGCAATGAGCTCTGCACCACTGCTGGGTAGGCGGCGACACCTGGAGCACGACCAGGAGAGAGAGAAGGCGGAGATGGGGCACGTGTATGCGATGCGGTCGCCAGGAGCGTGTGCTTGAGAAAGGAGATGCTGCACGGTACTCCTGTGGAGGGGCTGAAGGGGGTTACGGTTCTCCTGCAGAAGATGGTCTTCGAGGCCATGAGATAGACAGATCGAGATGGGCCTGCAAGATTGTAGCTGCCTGCCGCCTTGCGATGCTCCTCGGATCCACGCACATGCGGTTGTTGGTGTCGCCAGGTGCCTGCGTTGAATCGCCATGGAATTGTAAAGAGAGATGCTCTCTACCTGGAGCATCGTGCTTGGACCAGAGGATGGCGCATTGGGTTTGTGCCTGGAGCAGAGCCCTGTTGCTGATGGGTTGGAAGATGCAGAGCCCTGTTGCTGGAGGAGGATCGGTGTGGAGATGCATTTAAATCATAGGTTTCGTAGAAGAAACCCTAGAATGATGAACTTCAACCTCTTACAGAAATTAGGGTTTAAAAATAAACCCTAGAATACTCAGACAGATCATAATCTTGAAAAATAATCTCCACAAAACAAATCTTCAACATCAACATCGAATCTCGAATAAAAATAAGAACATGAAAGACCTCAAGAATCGAACCCGCTCTGATACCATATTAAAAAATAAACACGCGGAAATGTAACATGGAAAAAGATAAAGAATAATAAGAACAACGGGATTTAACGTGGAACTCTACTCCCTAAGGAGCGGGTGAAACCACGGGAGAAGGCCTCAAAGGGCCAGGTTTGTCTATTGACTTTCTCAATGGATACAAGAGGTCTGGGCCTCCTTATATAGCTTCCACAGAGCCTCCAAGTCCCACCAATGGTAGATGTGTGACTAAACATATGGGTGGGGAAAATGGTTCTCTTTAGGATCCATTTACCTTCCAACAACTCATATGGCGCACAACCAAATACTCCAACAATTGCAAGTTCCATGATAATGAGAAAGAGCATGCTGAAACGTATCCATCTTAGCAGCCCAGACATTCGAAAATGCTGCTTATGAAAAAAACTGCACAAGGCTTACTAGACAGAATCAAACATTTTAGAAAATCCCACTTTCTGCATGCACCTCTTCCTTCCCAATTCTAAAGGCTGCTTAAGAGCTTACGAGTTTTGTTGTCAATGTCATTACCTCCGTGTCTAATGGTGAGATAATTGTCTGGATTAAAAGAAGGATCAACCGAATGCCATGAACCTTGCAAAAGTAGGTGCATTGGATTAAAATGTGAGGTGGGCTTGAATTCTTCCACTTTCATTGCCCTTTACATTCTTTGGGAGCAAAAAAGAATATAGTGATCGAGATGCTTCATCACTGACCATGAAAGGCTGCGGTTCACATCATCCATGTGGGGGGTAGTCTTCTATACAGTAAGTAGCAAGGCTGACAACTGATGGAGGTAACAAAGGGAAGGAGCATGCAGAGCAGCAAGGAGATCAAATTGATGACATGTCAGGTAAGCCAAGGTTCAAAGAAGCTAAGGGAAGTTCACTTCAGATAAGCTTTAATTTCCCAACTCTCTGAACCAGCTGACATGTTCGTGATCGCATGGCTAGCGCATTAAACATGATTTGTAAACGCATGACTCTGAAATTGTCATAACTTCCACGTACAAGTTCCGATTTTTGAATGGTTGGAATCATCTGAATATGACATTCTAACGGGGTCATATTTGAGGGGTTTTGCCTGGGATGGTTTTGGTGGGATCATTGTTTGTGTGTGTGTGGGGGGGGGGGGGGGGGGTTTAATAATGAGTAGTCTGACTTCCCTTAAACTTCTTCCCGTCTCCAGCCTTAGAAGATGATTCATTATCCATGTATTTTCGCAGCTAGATCAAAGATGGTATTTGCGCCCCTTTTGGGAGCAATGTATACCCTGATCTCTTCCTCCATGAAATATCAATCTTGTTGGCCTCTTGCCGAACCGCCTTTAGATCCTCCAATCTTGATCTTACTTCCTCAAGGACACCTTAACCTTGTAGATCTCTTGCCTAGCTACCTTTAGATCCTCCTATCTTTATCTCATTTCCTTAACCGATAACGGCCTGTCATCCTTCAAACTGTCAGACCTTGACACGTCCCTTAAGACATCCCTTTATAGCTGTTCCTTGTCTCCAATTTCTTTTTGAAGTGTCAAAGAAAGAGGCACATTGAGCCCAAGTGAGAGGCAAGATATTGGGATGTCGAGCCTTCCAAAATGTTTCTCCAGTGCCCCAAATAGATACAAAAACCTGTTCTGTAACCGTGTCCTTAAACTTTAAATGTCAACCATCGTCATTGAGTCTAATATGTGGTCTAATGCAGGTCTAGAATTGGCTGCAAACCCTTGTGCTGGGATGTCTTTGCAAAGCCAATTGAACCAAAGAACTCATCCAAAGTTGACCTCATTATATTTGTGGACATTTGATAACCGTCCAACTGACTAAGGTAAAGGTAAAGAAATGGTCGTTGCGACCTCAATCAATCAGACTAGGTATATCAAGAAAAATCAACCACTCAGAACATGTAAAACTAATCGAGCACAAAAGAGAGCGGTCCTGCTATGAGATTAACCTGGTATAGCACCCAGGGTCGAACACAAGGAGCACAGATTGGCCTTGCGGCCTACGATGTAGTCAGAAATCCGAGAGAGTATTTTTTAGTGTTTTTAAGGGTTTATATATATATATATTTTTTTAGGATTTTTTTGAATATAAAGAAAACAGGAAAAGCACCCAAACAATTAACTTGAACAATTTATTTAATGCACTAAAAAGCAAGCAAAAATTCAGACAAAAATATTTTTATGTGTTTTATATTTTTTTATGTTTTTGGTGAATTTTTGAGATTTTTCTGATGTTTATTTTATTTCCTAAAAATCAAACAGTGCGAAAAGCAAGGGGTACTGTCCAGCCAGGCCCAAAATCCCTAGATAAAATATCTAAAGACCTCAAAGGGACCTGGAGGTAATTTTCCTGTATACTAGAGAAAACAAGGAAAATTTGAGCACCAAAATTATTGTTTTTGGGTTTTTAAATTATTTATTATGATTTTTATGAGTTTTGAGGTGTTTTTAGATTTTTAGGGTTTTTACTCAATGAAGAATAACCAAAATTGGCTAGAAAATCAAGGAACACAAAATAAACAGTAACTAATTTTTATGGAATTTTTAAAAGGGTTTTGATATTTTTTTTGGGGTTTTTGACTCTAAACAGTAGCAAAAATAAGGGTTTTTGAATTTTTAAAAATAGCAAATGAAATAAAAAATGTCCTCAAAAATTCACAAAAATTCTACACCATGGCAGGAGCCATGTGTCAAATTTTCATCGAATTTGGAGGTGATTTGATATTTTATTCAAAAATAAAGGAGGGGCACTGTGCACAGGGACTAAAGTGCAAATACCCAAAGTTCTGGGGGTCTGGTGCAAAATACCCAGCAAAACACGTGCCAAGCACGTGCCTGGGGCACTCAGGGACCCAAATGTAAGAAAAATAAGTTCCGAGGGCTTATTGGTAACAAGTACCAAAAGTCCAGGGGCTTATCTGCAAATAACCTAAAAAATATCGCACATGGGGAATTAAATCACGCACAGGGGCATAAATGCAAATAAAGAAAACTTTTTATCCAATCCGTAACATCCAGAACTACAGGGTTTATATTGCAAATAACCCAATAAAGTTCACGTGACGAAGCACGTGGTCCACGTAGACAGGGGTATAAGTGCAAATAAAGTAAGTACGAGGTCCTTAATGCAAATATCCCAGAAAATAAACAACTTAATTTAAAAATTACAGGACTAAAATGAAATAAAACAAACAGAGGGGCCTAAGATGAATTTACCCCTTTTATTATTATCGACGGCCTGATGTGCGCCACGTGGCTGATCGGACGGTGGAGAACGGGTGCGACTTTAACTCTGGAAGGGCTGGCCTGATCGAACGGTGGAAAGTATTCCACGTGGCAGATCTGACGGTGACGAAGCGTGGTGGAGATACTTTTGGTGAATCGACGGCTGAGAGGAGGACGCGTGGCGAATCTGACGGTTGAGGTTAGCTGGTGCCTCTCTCTCTGCGCGAGCGGTCAAGATCGACCCTCGGGATGATCGGACGGTGGCAGTGCTCCACAGATGAATGGTTCAGATCAGATCTGGAGCGAGGAGTATGATCTGACGGTTCTGGAGAATCCTGGAAGAACTGGTCGCCGGCGAGATTCGCCGGGCTCGTGCGTGCGCTAGGGTCCTCTGGAGAGCCTTCTGGAGGTCGGAGAAGAATCGCGGAAGGCTCCCGCGTCTGCTGGTGGTCTCCGACGAGCACACCGAGCTCCGAGGAGCTCGAGCGAAGGCGGCGGAGCCGGGTCTCCTGGCTGGATGGCGAAGGGTCTCAGATGACCCTTCTCTTGACCTGAAAAGCGAACCAGAAGACTCACGGGTCGAGGGCAAATTGCCTCGACCCGGTTAGGCGGCGTGAAGGTGCATGGTGCGTCGGAATGGAGAGCTCCGGCGAAGGTGGTCGGCGGAGGAGCTCGATTCCCAGATCGTGTGCGATCTGGGTTGGGTGAATGGGTGAAGAAGATGCGGAGAGGTCTGGCGAAGATGATGGTCGGGTCGGAATGGCAGATGGGAGATCGGAGGTGGCTGGCGAAGATGGCGGAGCTACGCTACCAGTAAGCTAAAAATCGAAACCTACGCTAATCTACGGCCTAAGTGATCTACCTGGGTGGTCGGAGAGACTGGGGAAGAACAGGGGGTGCTCCTGGTCGTAGCCTCAAGGGTCGTCTCGGCCCGAGGCTCGGTGCTCACGCTGGTGGCGGAGCAACGGCGGCGAAGAACGCCGGATCAGTGGATTCACCTCCTCGCCTCGCTGCAACAGGGGCGATCGCTTGCTGTCACTCTCGCGGTGCCTCTGGAGGTCACTGGGAAGAAGGAGAAGGTCCAAAGATGAGGCGCAGAGGCGGCGGAGGTCGAGATATATATGGAGGCAGGGCCGATTAGGGTTGGGTGGAGACGGCTATGGAAGGCGTGGATCCTTCGGCGAAGGATCTGGCGAGGATGTCGGATGATTGGCGAAGGATCCGGGCACGGGGTTTGCGGAGGCGACAGGCTGGAGACGCGTGGAGAAATCGGCGAAGTCGGGTCGGGCGCGGGTCTCCCCAAAAGGAAAGAGTCCGCGGGGGAGTTGACCGGGGTCAACAATCCCCCGTGGACCAATCAGGAGCTGCCAATTATTGATTTCTTTGTTTATTTATTTTAAGGTAGAAAATGGCCGAATTAAGAAAAACTTAAAACATGAAATATTTTTCTTTTATTTTTTTCTATTTTTTGGTGATTTTTAATTAATTTTTGGAAATAAGAATAATGTATGTACATGATATAGGAATATATACACTATGTAGGCTTTTTATTTTTGATTTTTTTATTGTTATTTTTATACAATTTTATTCCTATTTTATATCTTATTTATTTATAGAATAGAATGAGGAATAAAAGGATATTTTTATTTTATTTTTATCACTTATATACATGGGTGGAATAAATAGTTATATATATTTATATACATAGTATATATACACTGTATTTTTGTATTTTTAATTTTTGTTCTTTTTATTTGATTTTTGTTGTGTTTCTTTTTATTTGCTTTATTTACAAAATATACCATAGAATATTCACGAAAAGTTTTGAAAATAAATACATTTATTTATAGGGTTAAATAAATAAAGGATGATGGTCTATGTACATGGTGAAAGGGCATTTTTGGAATTTTGATTTTTAAATTTTTATTTTGTTTTTAATAGTTTCTAAATATATACAAAATGTATACAAGCATATTTTTGGGTGAGGAAAATATAATTTTATTTATTTACAAAAGTATGTACACATGAGCTCCTATCTCCCTCTACTTTGGCTTTTATGCGGTCAGGCCCATGCTGAGCCCTCCCTTGGGTTAGGTTGCTCAATATTTATTCTAAATATTTCCCTCTTTTTCTTTTTACTCTTTATTCTTTTATTTTTGCACAAAAACATGCTAATTATATCTTTTTACACAATGCATGCTTTTGGTAATTATTTGTATTTACACATATTTACATGTATTTGCAAAGGTTTTTGTAGCTAAAATAGAAGAATAAAGAGTGATGAATGGGTATTCATCAACATTCTCCTCATGAAATGCCAGTTCGCTACCAGCATGTCAACCAATCCGAGCTTATCCAGGACAACCCCAGATTCTACCTTTCCTCTTCTAGTTATCAGTAATGAATAGTGGACAACTAATGACCTATACCTTTCTGAAAAAAGAAGCATGGTTCTTGGTGGAATAATTTTACATTGACTTCGTCAGTGTCAATCTCAAGTGAGGGGAGAAACGCTCTCTGGCTCCTGTCTTTCTTTTTTTTTTGGGTTCAGCATGCTGTGCTAAAAACAACCACTTTTTTGAGATATTGTACTTTGTACTCTTCATATACCATGGACTTTACAATGATATTACGACCATTACTGTTCTTATATGAATCAAAATTCTATCTTGCACCTCCATATATACTAATCATTATGTGCATGGTGTAGTTGAATTGTATCACCATGACATTAGGCTTCAAAGCTTTTGATGACGATGTTCTTAGTATTGATTAGTATAATTTACTTTACAACAATCCTGAAAGGAAATTCTGTTAAAAGAATTTAAAGGGATTGCATATGAAGCTGATTGGTAAGTCCTTGCTACTACAAAATTTATGACTGGTTTCACCAAAAAAATTTGACTGGTTTCCTTGTGATCCAAAGCAGAGATGGATGACATACTCCCTGGTATATTGAAGAAGCATGGAGCTGAGGGCAAGGAGGAACTAGGTCAGGCTCAGTTCGCACAGCTATTACAGACAGTTCTACAAGATCTGGCAGATTCTCTTTCCAAAAATCCCATCACGGTCATGCAAAACATCAAAATCATGAATGGTTCAAAGCTAAGAAAGGTTTTTTTTCCCTTCGTACATTATCTTGATAAATGTCTTTTAGTGCTCGAGGATGGATTGAAGCTCCACAAACAGTTTATTTCTTTCTCGTGACCTTTTTTTTTAATATCGATGAGCTATATCCAGAAGATCTACATGTTTGGGTCATCCCTCAAATATTCAATCTAATGTGTCAACCAAATTCATGCTTTTTTCGTCTTGTTAGATGTTCTTTAGGTGAATGCTTTAAGCATCAGTTTTTAACGCCATGAACAAATATTGAAAAGAGCCGAAATGGCTCAAATATGCCGAATTTCGTGATCTCATGATTGCATAAGTTAATGCATGTGTAGATATTTACCTCGAGGCCCATTTTTTAGTTACCTTATTCATATATAAAAAATTTGCACAAAGTTAATGAGCAGCAACTTGTTACAGAAAATCAGAGATTTGGTTGAGAGGTGGGACATGGTGGAAGTTGTAACTTGAGAATAGAATCAAGTTCTTTAATGTTTTCTGAAAAATCCAAATGACGGTGGGCATATCAAATATTTAAGATTAATATAAAATTGACTTGAAGAAATTAATTACATGTGTTGTATTTTGGTAACCACATTAAAAATCTTTGAACTTGGACCCCGATATTCATTAAGGTGTCTATGAAATACCCCAATTTGATTGTTTTTTCCCACATAAACCATCACTCATGTTCACATTCCGGCAAACTAGATTTCATTGTTTGAATTATAAATATTGATTATATTTGAACTGGCAAGTCTAATAACTTTTCATTATTAGAGCATGGTAAGTCACATGACTTCTAGCCAAAAACCAAAAAGATGGCTATGGGAAGTCAGGGTAAATTCAAATTCAATTAAATTAATACATATAGTGAAGATAGGAAAAAAGGCATAAGTGATTAACCACACTCGCAAGCCATCGTCTCCCCACACCCACTGCAGCCCATGAAGGCCACATGTTTATAAATGAATGTACTTGATGGGGGTCGAAAACACATCTCGAGGAAAACACATGCCTCCAACGAGGTAGAGCTGGTCCATATATGAATACAAGTAAACGAATCTGAGCCCAAATAGAAGTTTGTGTCGAAGGAGGCATGCTGGAAAGGGCACATCAACTCCTCCGGAGAACAAGCTTCCCCGGGATCTCATATTGTGAGATGTAACACAAACCTTACTGAGATCGACTGTAGTAAAATGTCCTTGAACTGGGTGGTAACTAAATAAAGAATAAATAATACTTGAGCAACTAGTTATACATTTTTAATTATTTTGAATATAGAATTATATTTAATACATGTATTCTAATATATATACATATATTCATACGGTCACTAGTCAACAAAATTAAAGCACTATTGAGCTTCAATCAAAACTTGTGCATCTTTTGTATTAATACATGTTCGGAATGATATAAGTACTTTGATGTAATAGTAAATTGAAAGCAAAAATGGGTGTGACGTCCCTACTTAAAGTGAGAGGCTTCACCATTTTTCCAAAAAGAGGTGTGATGTTGAGGAGATGCCCATCCTGAGAATCTTTAGAAAGGCTGAGGTTGATAGAACAGTTTCCTTCGATATTGATTTTGGTCTTAGTATTTCACAAGTCTAGTGTGACTCATATTTGATCAATATTAGTGTTATTTGGACAAAGACAAGATGTACAAATTAGAGGTGTAATTCCAAAAGGAAGTGGCAATGCAGCATAACTTATATTTAATCATGCTAGTTGAAGCAATTTTGGAAAAAGAGACCTTAGCAAAATTGAGATGGAGCTTTGACATTTATGTCAAATATTTGTTTTAATTAGTTGACCGGACTAGTCGGACCAACCATTGGTCGACTATTGATTATTCAGTTGGTCATCCCTCTCGTACCTCATAGTCGGACTGACTAATCGGCCGATATTTGCAACACTACTAAGAATCAAGGGTAGTTGCCACATATCATTCTGCAAGTCATGCACCCAAAAACTCCACATTTGGATTCTAGGGCAAGAATGGAGGTTGGATATGCGACATGTGATGGAGCAATGTGTGAAAGGAAACTGTTCCAAATAAAAAGCAACCATGGTCATTTCTTAAAATAGGCAAGGGCATGACTTGAAAAGGAAGAAGAATTGTTGTCAATGATTACACTCCCATAATTGCTTGCTGATAGTGTCCTCTGACCTCCTGAGTCCCAACCAAGATATGCCATAAAGATGCTCCCGAGGATGGAAGAACGAGCAACATAAGGGGATGTTCTTGCGTAATGCTATTAGCTATTTGTATAATATCCATGTTTTTTTATTTTATTTGTCATCTTAGGGCTCATGCACCCTGCAATTATTGCTCGGGATGGCTTCCCCATCATCCTACTTTATATCCTATATATGGGAGAAACCCTTCCTTCTAAGGGGGTTGGTTCACACAACCAACTGCCGATAAAAAAGATAGAAATGCTTGTACTTCCGAGAGCTTGACTTGTGTGAGGGAGCGGGTTGTAGGTGTCCTTAAATTCTACATCATTTATTTTACAAAGTGAAGGACCAAGCCCCCGTAGGATATATGTATGTTCCTTAGTGAACTTAGCGCATTCTTTGTGTTCACTTTTGCGCTTTGGTAAGTATCCGTTAATGTGCAATTCCTCTCGTCTTGATGATTGAGGAACATGTGCCACGCTCATGTAGCTTGCATCCTTACTAGGTAACTCTTTTTTCATAATAGAACCTTTCTCCCTTAAAGATCATGCGTTGATTAGTAAGTCTCAAGCCCGTTTCTTCCACCACACACCTACTATATGGCTACATGGTTTATCTCATGGGGTCCCCTACTAAAGTCAAGATAGCAATAACGAGGGGCTCCGATCTAACGTACCAACAAGGCAATTTGTTGAAGGGTATTGCTTATTAGAAATGAGGACTTTTAAAGAGGATTCGAAAATCACCGCATTGCATCCAAATCATCCATATCATCGTGAAAGTTTTGGCCATCTCAAAAAAAGAAAGAAAAAGAAATGGTCATTTCCGTTCCATGATGTTATGTTCCAACGTCGTATGGTGTCTTGCTATCCATGATGGATGCGAGAACCTGTGATGGGAGGAATGGTCTGCCCATGGATACCTAACTTCTTGCACCCACTGTGCTAAAGGATGTTAGAGAACATGTACTCAATGTCTTCCATTTTCAATACACAGAAACTATATCTCAACTCTGAATCTGATGCCCTTCATCACTTATTCCCAATCTTAGTGGCGGTTGCACACTCTAGGTAGTTTTTTCCTTCTATATATTTGTAGGGGTGACTCCATTTCTCTGATAGTTCTTTCCACTATTATAGCAAACTTGATCTAATACCATTTGTAACTATGGAGAAGAGAATGAGTTGTGTTTATTCCATGGGTCTAAGGTCTCTTAAGGTTATATGACTCAAATAAAATAAAAAAGACAATAACTCTAACACTCCCCCTCAAGTTGAAGCATATCTGTCGATCATGCTCAACATGTAAATCAAACACGAGAGGCACTTCTTTGGTAGTGCCTTCGTGAATATGTATGCAAGTTGAAGTTGAGTGGAGATGTGTGAAGTGATTTTTCCTCTTCGTATTGCATCACAAATGAAGTGACAATCAACCTCAAATTGTTTGGTCCTCTCATGGAAAACATGATTGGTGGCGATGTACATAGCAGACTTGTTATCACACTATAAAGGTACGTTAGTAGATACTAAAAGTTCGAGTTCATATAGAAAAGAGACAAGCCATGCGATCTCACAGGTGGTTTGGGCCATTGCCCTTTATTGTACCTCTACACTTGATATAGAGACCACTGTCTGCTTCTTGCTTCGCCAAGTAACCAGGTTGCCCCTAGCGAGCATGGCGTAGCTAATAGTGGATCAATTGTCCTCAGGCGAACTGACATAGTCAGCATCTGTATAGACGGAGACATCAATGCGATCATTGACCCCATAGAAGAGTCTGATGCGATCATTGACCCCATAGAAGAGTCTATGTTTGGGATATTCCTTGAAGTATCGAAGGATCAGAAGAAAATCTTGCCATGACTGTAAAGGGGCCTCTCCATGTGTTGGCTGGCTTTGCCCGCATCATATGATGTATCTGGCATAGTAACGGTTAGATAGAGAAGGTTACCCACTAGGCTTCTATATCGTGCAATATCCTCAAACATAGGATTAGTAGCTGTGGAATGCTTCCTTTCTTCTACAGGGATGCCAGATGGCTTGAATCCGAATAGCTTAGCCTCAACTAAAATGTCAAGGCGATACTTCCACCGTGAGAGATGGAGCCCCTCTGTAGTGCATATCACCTCAATGCCAAGAAAGTAATGGAGTTGACCAATATCATTAGTTATAAAGTCCTTCTGGAGGAAGATCTTGGTCTCTGAAACGTTGGCTTCGTCGTCTCCAGTGACGACCATATCATCAACATAGACAACAAGAATGATGGTGCAAGTAGACCATTGCCTGATGAAGACAGAGTAGTCCGATGTCGTCTTCTGAAACCCAAGAGTATTGATCTCAGTAGTAAGTCTGTCAAATCATGCCCTAGAGCTTTTCTTTAGGCCGTTGATGGCCTTACGTAGTCGGCATGCACACCATCTCCCCCTCGACTGCGTAACTCAGCGGCTGCATCATATATTTAAGGTCACCATAGAGGAAGGCGTTCTTCACATCAAGTTAAAATGGTTAGGTCTTATTAGCAACAACAGGAAAAATGGTGCGTTTGGACCCCATTCTTACAATTGGAGAGGTCTCGCAGTAATGAATCCTATAGGTTTGTATGAAGCCTTTTACAACTAATCTGGCTTTCAATATGTCAATGGACCCATCAGGCGACTGTCTGATCGTGAAGACCCATATGTAAGCTACATGTCGAACTCTCGGGGGGTACAACACAAAATCTCACGTGCCCCGGGAGGTAAGGACATCCATCTCCTCATCCATGGCATGCCATCATCCCTAGTCTTGCATTGCACTATGATGATATCTAGGAACAAAAATGGCATTTAGGGCATCTGCAAACTCTTGTCACAACTAGATAAACCATCAGTTCGAGTTAAATATAATATAGGGTGAAAAATATTTGCCCCTTTTGCTTATGGAGATGTATCGGAAGCTCCTCAGGTACATCTCGGGCAGAGAGCACTTAAAGAGGACATATCATTCTGCAAAAAAGGAACGTGCAGAGGAGCATAGGCTTGTGTACTGGTGTACTTGCGTATATAAACGATTGGTGAAGGTGGAAGATCCAAAGAGATGGCACCCACAATCTGTGAAAAGAAGTTAATTTGTTCAAAGAAAGTGACATTCGTATAAATATAGTACTGACGCTCGACAAAATCATAGCATTGATAGCCTTTCTGAGTACGAGAGTCCCCAAGAAAGACACACTTGATGGCCCTAGGTGACAATTTGTCAGTTGCGTGGTGGTTGTGAACAAATACAATGCACCCAAAAATTCTTAGATGTAAAGGAAAAGGAGACTCGGTGGGGTGTAGTAAAGAGAAAGGAGTACCCCCTTTTAGGATAGAAAATTAAACCTTGTTGATAAGTTGAACAACAATAAGGATTGCATCCCCTCAATAGTACTTGAGGCGTTGCAATATTAAGCAAATATTGGAGTTTCCTTTCTGCTACACCATTCTGTTAATAGGTATATGGACAAGATGTTTGATGAACACCTTGAGAGGTAAAGAAAGATGTCAAGTCCTGTTGTGTAAACTCGAGTGCATTGTCAAGTTCAAATAATTTGAACACATGTAGAGAAAGCAATTTTAACATATTGAAAGAAATTTCTGACAATTTTATTAATCTCTGAATGTTCTTTTATTAGGTAAACCTAAGAGGATCTACTATAATCATCCACAAACACAATAAAATAGCGATGACCGCTCGAAGTTTGAATTGGACAAGGGCCCCAAACATCACAATGAACAAGATCAAAAAGAGTGGTGCGACGGGACTCAGAACGAATTGGAAAAGAAGTTCGATGATGTTTCCTGAACTCACACACCTCGCACTGAAAAATCTTTAGAGTAGAGAGTTCAGGGAACACCATGGAGAGCCTTGGCAGAAAGATGTCTAAGGCACATATACAATAGGAGAGGGTCTTTGGAGATGGATCCATCACCGACAAACTTAGAATATGAGGATATGTCAAGATAATAGAGATTATTCTTCTCATGCCCCCCACCAATAATCTGCCATGTCCGGATGTATTGAAAATACCAAAAGAATCCATCATGTATTACAAGGGAATTAAGCTCTACACAACTTGTGAACAGATAACAAGTTGAGAGGGAAATCAAGAGCACAATAAACCCCCGAAAGTCAGAGCTTGGAGAACTCCATGGTTTCGACAGTAGTAACATGCAAGTCGGTCCCATTAGCGAATCGAACCAGTATTACCGAGGAAAAGGGTTTGGAGAAGGTTCCTGTCACAAGTAGGGCTCCAGAGTCAATAATCCAAGCAGTAGTAGGGGTCGCAAAGTTGGCTACTGTACCCGACAGGGTAGCCAAGCTAACAATGGTAGTCTCATTGAAAGAATAAGAACGGGCCTAGGAGTCTGGAGGAGTCTGGAGAATTTGTTTCAAACAGGAATAATCTACATCATTGAGATGTATCGTCTTTTTATTGTGGTTTGTAGTAGGAGACACCTCTTCCATATCATATGTATCCTCATAGGCACTTTTGGCTTGATAAGAAGGTACGTCAAACTTCTGGCAACATCGTTTAGACGGATGGTTCCAACGACTATAGTAAGTGCACTATGGATATTGAAGAACAGTATAATCTTGTTCATGATCACGGTCAAAGTCATGTCCACGTCCAAAATCTCGTCCACAACCTCAGCCAGAGTTACGCCCATGACCTCCTCGAAAGCTACATCGTCCTCTCCCAGATGATGCAACGTATGCAAAACTCTTTACGGGAGGTAAGTTAGGAGGTTGTGCAGTAGATGTCTCCAGTTCCTCAAGACATCCAAAGATGACCATCATCGTTGGCAGTTAGACCTGGCCAACGAGCTGGAGGCCTACCCGCCCAACCCGCTCATGGGCCAAGCTTGGGTTAGGGGATTTGGGCATGGGCTAGCTCGGCCTGGCCTACACAAAATAAAAAAATATAAATATAAGCTGAATAATACACGTGTTAATATGATGCACTTCATGTTTTTCATAGGTGACTCTAGTTTTAAATAAAATTTAATAGTTTACATGGTCAGTAACATGTAAACTACTTATATTAGTTATAAAGTATAAATGGTATTAATAAAATCATTTGTACTTATTAAATACTATTGAAAATTCAATGGAAAAAGAATAAAATGGGCCACGAGTCGGCCCATAGCGGGCTTTGGACAGAAGTTTTTGAATCTCGATCCGTTCGGCCCAGCCCATGGCCTGGCCTGACCCGCATTTTGGCTAGATGTATTGGCAGTATATCGGATATTAGAAATTGCTCCTTCACTGCATGATATCTGGGATGTTGGCCATCAAGAAAGCGATACACCTACTAGTCCGAACGCTCTTGTACCTGTTTGAGAAGGTGGGAAAGTACCCTAGAACTCATGCACATATGCGCAAGAGATCTGGATTTTGAAGAATCAACATGCCGGAGGTGCTGGAGTTAGCTGTTGGTGTCATCGACAACATACGAAGATGCGCTAGAGGCGCTAATGTAGTGTTGGTAAGGTTCTAGTAGCGCTTGTGTGATGCTGGGTAGCGCCCAACGTCGGGTGAGACACTGGGTAGCCCTGGACTGTGTTGGGCGGCACTAGGAAAGCATTGGAGAACCCACCGAGACCTCGTGCGGGACCCTTATACAAGGAAGAAGGGTCTACACAAGGCTCGAGGACATGGGCTGATGGTGGCGGTGAGTTTTAGCCATAAGTCTCAGTCTAGGACCACTGCTTAGATATCATGTGGAGAAGAGAATGAATTGTTGTGTATATTCCATGGGTCTAGGGTCTCTTATATATAGAGAAACCTTAAAGAGCAAAAAAGGGTGAATGCATATATGACCCCAAACGTTTACGAGACTCAAACAAAATAGAAAACACACTTAACTCTAACAGTGACGTCCTGGGCTTCTACGTCATCGGTCCGTTATTGAGGAAAACTGACTCCGACAACTTGTTGAATTTAAGGATGATTGGATCCATTGGCAACTACCTAAAATGCTTAAGCACAAGTTTTCAAGTAGTTATCCCCACCACTTATATCCCACTCTCACAGTTTGTCAATTTCCAGTATGAGATTATTTTTGGGTTGTTTCAAACGTGTGGTAGTAGACAATGTTGGGAATAGTGTAGGGTTGAGTAATTGGGAAATGGAATATCGTGGGAGATTCAATTATTACGTGATATGGGAGCTTGTGTTTAGTCCTACATTGCCTATTTGTCAGTTTGGTTTCCAGTGGAACCTCTATATAGGACCCCTTGTACTACAGATTTTTAGTGAGAATAATCAATGTACAATTATGCTGACCGCTTCTCCCATGGTGAGGGACCGGTCTCACACACACCATCTCGAACCACATAAACCAATGTTTCGATATTGTATTTGCGGTTTCTCATCTCTGGTTCAGATTTTCAACCGTGGTGGTGTTGCTTCTATTTTTAGCTCTTGATCTTCAAGGACAATGTGATGTATGAAATCGAGTGGCTGTTGGAGCGGGGATGTGACAAGGGGGTAAGAAAGCCAATGGTCGATGGCTTTGTGTGAGAAACGGTGGATGCGAGACGAGTGGGAGCAAAAACTGCCAGAAAAAAGATCACGGTTCTAGAGACCGGATTGTGATACTACAAATGTCAGGAACTGCATTGATTATAAGATAAGAGTTTGGAAACATTGACGCACTTTACTTTTGTATCTTTTTGTGTTTTTAAATTACTGGGTTGCAAATTCTTAGGATATCGGAATTTTCTGAGTCTTAAGAGGGGTTTTTGAAAAAAAATATATTTATTTTTGCTGGCATAAAAGAAAAATCATGAAAAAAATCAGTATACATATACACACACTCACGCATGCACCTACCTACGTACATACATGCTTGCATGCATTCATTCATTCATGCATTCATACATACATACATACATACATACATAAATACATACATACATACATCGCACACATACATACATACATTGCATGCACACATACATACATACATACATACATACATACATACATACATTGCATGCATACATACATTGCATGCATGCATACATACATACATACATACATACATACATACACACATACATACATACATTGCATGCACACACACATACATACATACATACATTGCATGCACACATACATACATACATACATACATACATTGCATGCACACATGCATACATAAATACATGGTTTTAAAAAACGCGCCTCGAGGCGCCGAGGCGTAAGCCCCGAGGCTTTTTCCAAGAAAACCGCCTCGAGGCTATAGCCTCAGTCTGGATATCTGAGGCGTAAGCCTCATAAACCCGAGGCGGTCGAGGCGGTCAAGGCGGTGAGGCGGTCCCGAGGCGCCGCCTCAATCTGTTGTGCATTTTCTTAGGTAAATACGTAAAAAAACTATATAAAGTTATACTTTTATAATAATATTAAAGTTATAAAGCATATTTTAGTTACAAACATACAAGTCACAATCGCAATATTGTATTGTAGTATCATCATATGTTAATCCCAAAACATAACACTTCATAAATATACAATTATACATTTATATTACAACCACTATTGCATCAAAGAAATCATGCAAGTGTACAATGATTGTTTCTAATTAATATGAACAAATTTTATGCCAACAATTGATATTCGATTGCTGATATCGCTACAATGAGTATCATATATGTTTAAGAAACTGTATATTTTTGTAAGAATATTAGAAATTCACATATTTACAATATTAATATTACTTAATCACAAATTAAAACTAGCATATATGGTTAATACGATATTCTTTGTACATCTATTAGATTTAAATTATTCAAATTCAGGATTTATGATCATATATTTTATCAATATTTGAAGTTTACGGTTTTATGATAATATAATTATGCTTAATAATAATTTTGACATATATTTTCTCTATAAATCGAGGCTTACGCCTCGACCGCCTCGAGGTTTACGACTCGCCTCAATGACGGAAAACCGCCTCGATCCGCCTCACGTTTTTTAAAACCTTGCATACATATATTACATGCATACATAACATACATACATTGCATGCATACATACATACATCATTGCATGCATACATACGTCATTGCATGCATACATACATACGTCATTGCATGCATGCATGCATGCATGACACAGACATATACAGACAGACAGACACAAATAGAGACAAACATACATACAGAGGGTTGATCCTGTGAGAGCATGAGAGTAGTGATTTGTGCCACTATATTCTGTTACATCTCTCCTGATTTATTTCAGGAGGAGAGAGAAGAACATACTCTAGTAGTTCAATTCACTGCTCTCATGTTCTCACAGTTTTTGACTCTCACAGAATCAGCCCCCCCCCCCTTCTCTCTCTATATATATAGTTGAGGTTGGGGAATTTGCATCAAGGTGAAAATAACTTTGCATGCATCGAGGCCCCATACATTCATTTTTTGAAACGAAACCTTGAGGGATTTAATTAAAATTATCAGTGGATTATGTGTTTCAAATTTTGCTTAAACATTCCTAACATGTCCATCTGTATGGGTTAAATTTCAGCATTCTGAGACCGTTAGCACTCTTTATGGTTGGGTTAGAAGTTTTGAATTAAGATGAATTTCGAATAACACCATTCTGATATATGGTGATCTAAATCCCACGTGATTTCATTTTAAAAAATACCGAAAGATAGATGTATATGGCACCGATGCATGTAAAGCTGCATGCACCTTGGTTCAAGCTCCCCAACCTCTATTTAGTTTTTGAGAATGAATTCTAGAAATGTATCAATTTTACTCTTCTAATTGGTTCTTTCAGTAAAAAAGAGCTGAGTCGTGCCAGAAACGTAACAAATCTGTGTAGTCTGCAGTAATCTTTAAGCATTTGTGTCTTCCTGTTGATCCTCATGTCCATATAAACCATTCCAGATTTTGGCTGATCCGGACCTTTTCGATGCCACTGTCACAAAAATGTACGAGGACTGGGAAGACGAAAAAGCGGAAGAGACGAACGAGAAGAGATTGAGAGCCCTACTGGACTCCAGATGCCGTGATCTGGGACTGCCTTGTTCAGATGAGAACCAAGCCTTGCCAGTACTCTATGACCAGTTACTGACGGCAGTCAAGGACCAGATCGCCGGTGAGCTAACTCTGGACTCCTTCAAAGAGGTTGTCAAGTTTGTCCTTGAGAAGCTCGGGGCGCAGCTCGAGGCCACCCCCATCTTCTGCTGAGTGAAGTCCATCCTACCTCCCTGTGTCGCCTGCTTATACAGATTTTTCGTGTAAACTCAAGGATCGACGTGTTTCCATAAATATATGATACATACGATTGTAGTCGTTTCACGTGAAGAACAAGATGTGTGTAGAGAAAGAAGACGTTCAAGGATGATCTCATGTGAGTGACTGTTTAAAATGCATTTGATTTTTCTTCTGTCCGATGGCTGCTGATATTTCCGGTATATTTACGACGTACACAGTGATCTTATGAACTCAACATGGAACCTCTCATTGCGTTAGCTTTTACTTGATATAGGAACTGTTTGAAGTTAGATGTTTTGGTATTTCTATAGGTTCATCTGCTCCCCATTTCTGCCTCCTGACTCCCGCGACACCATGTTCCTTGTTGTGGAGGGGTTCGGTTACCCGGCCACGGTCGCGAACACGTGGGCTGGGATTGATCCCTGCAATAATTACTTGTTCATGATCTGTGATGCGCAGCAGAACATCACTCTCCTGAACTTCGTGAATCAGAAGTTTGGTCGAGTCATCTCCCCCGAGATCACGAACTCACGTCTCTGAAGAATTTGATTCTTAGTAATGATAATCTTCATGCAACGATTCCTGTGGAGTTCGCATCAATGCCGTAGCTAGAATCCGTTGTCTCCAGCAACGACCTCTCCGGTGATTTACTGCTGTTTAAATCGAATGTGTAGTTTAAGTACTATAGTAACAAGTTGCTCGGTACAGGATCCGGTTCGTCCGGCAGTACCTCGGGTGGATAGAGTGGGCGGTTCAGGGTTTCATAACAAACAGCATATCACATAACAAGCTCCATAGCCAATGCAGTGGTGATAGCCGGAGAGCTATCTTGCCGCATTCATGTCGATGCAGACAATCCTAACAGTTTCAGGAAAGGGAACATTTTGGGAAGAGGCGGATTTGGTACGGTTTACAAAGTCCAATTGCCCGACGGGATGCTTATCGCGGTGAAGAGGATGGAGTGTGGTCAGATGGGTAATAAAGGATTTTCCAAGCAGAGATCGCGGTTCTGAAGAAGGTGAGGCACCAACATCTGGTCGCTCTACATGGGTATCGCATGGAAGGCAGTGAGAGGCTATTGGTGTACGAGTACATGCCACAGGACCAAGAGGACGACGTCACTGGAGCCGGTGATGGGTGGTGGAGGCGGAGGATCTTTGTCTGTTGGTTGAGGCTTGAATTGGGGAAAGTGAAAAGTAGAACCCTATTGCTGAGGGGTAATTTCATCAAGTAAAAACCATGGATTGGCTGTCCATTGACAATGGTGGGGATTGGAACGTTAAGTTATACTTTAATCTCTTTTTTGTTACAACCTAAAGATCAGTCCTTATTTGAGAATCCAGGTAAAACTCAGTCCCTTTTTTGTAATTTACCCAAAAAGTTTAACAAAAATAGAACTCTGATCCAGCAGAATGGAAGCAGTACTTCAATACAAATGCACCTGATTATTTACGATTATTTTGATTTTTTAGGAGTAGCCTGATTTTCAACATCAAAATCTCAGAACCATGGCGTTTGCTTCGGCTAGATGTCAAAATGATCAGGGGACATTGTGAATAGCAGAGCCGATCAGTGCTACCGCGGCCTGTCAGTGATGCTACCATCATTGAGAACAGTCCTCCACTGCCATCTGAAGCGGTTATGCTCGATCGTGCTCGATCGTCCATCGTTCTACCACGGCGATCTTCTGTGATTTCTGTTGCTGACAATTTATTATTTTTTAATCAGGTTCATAACATATATTAAACAGGACAACCCATAAGATACAGGACCTTGGTATGAGCACCTTTATCTGGAGTATGTTGATGTTGATGAAATCCATTATTGACAAATTTTGTTGCTCACAGTTGTACTGTAAAATACCTGCAGACAGCCTTGCGGTGTCACCTTCACTTTGCAACTCAAGTTTGCAGTATGTTGCTCAACCTAAAAAACTTACCCATATTTTCATGAGATACACGAACTTACTATCTGTACAATTACAATGGCACTTTATTACCACTGTTTGTGATATGTACAGAGATATGTTCATGAAATCCAAATTTTATCATTCTACCCACTTTGTTACCCATATCTATGTACTGTGAAGCACTGCAGAGGCCCCTGTGGTGCTGAACTTAACTTTTTTTTCAACTTTAGGATGGAGTACATATAGGTCCTCCGCGCCTGAAATACTAACATAAGCTGCACACTAGCATATCAGGTAATACTCTTCGTGAGACGCAAACCCAACTCTTTCATGTCAAAGTTAGCTATTTAGGTAATTGATGCGTGTAAAAATCTTAACAAAAGATATACCAAGAATACTTTTTCTTGGCGAAAACCGTAATAAGCCATCCATTCAAGAAACGACTTTCATAATGAGCTGAAGTCTAGAATTTAACATAAATACTCTTCAAGAAACGACTTTGATTCATACAAAGCAATGCCACTTCCTGTATAAGAATATATGTATCCAATCCGCCACCATGATTCTGTTTTCTCTTTCCTATTCTTCTCTCTCCTGGGTGAATCATGTGGTCAATAATCACCCTCTCATGCTCTCACAACTTTTTACTCTCATAGGATCATCCCCTCTCTCTCTCTGTATGTATCCAATCCGCCACCACATCTATTTATACCATCTATTTTATAAAGATTTTGACATTTATACGTGTATCTGCTTTGAAATGGATACATATATGAAAATCACTTTGGTATCCATGAAGTGGGTATGTTTACACATACAAATGTAGTTGTAGACTTCTATCATAATACTTGATATAGTTGTTACAAAAATGAATACATTTAGCGTATTTTTAATTATGTGTAATCTTTCGAATTATATGTAAATTTAAGCAAATTTATAGAGCGTTTCTAATATTATCAACACCAAATCCGTATTCGATTGCATTGATATTATTTTTTAAAGATGAGATAACCTAGTTTTTATGTCTGTCAATATCGACATCTATGTTCGTATTTAGAAATGGATAAGGATACAATGACACCTGTATCCATATTTGATCATTTGCATCTCTAGTCCCATCTCAAACCCTAATGTAAAGTAGAGTAATCAACGACAAGTTCCTTTAATCAAGTCAGACCCTTCAGCGAGACCCGAAGGAATCACACTTCATAGCAATCAAACACGACTTTGATCGACACAATTTGTATACTTGCTAGCTCGCTAAAATGATTAGGTGATTGAGCAGTGTCCCTTTCAGTCAAATGACAAAGTTTGATAGGATTATAGCGATAAAAAAAGCAAATCAAGCACAAACTATACCAGTAAAATTCAAATAATCATATTAACATCACAACAATGCATCAATCCACATGTGCCCAAGATCACACAGTTCATGTCTATTACAAAAAAAATTACCCAGTTAATCCACAAATATCTGCGACAATCATCGACTCCTTTAACGACTTTTATGTAGGCTCTCTACGAACCGAGTTCATAAAAAAATCACATTTACAGATGATTATATCTCGCGAGATCGTACTCTCAGAAACTCACGGGTTCTCGAATGGACCGGTGTGTTCAAGAATGCTCATGCGGCCGATCGAATTTGACAGCGGTTAAAGATCTTGTATGGGGAGACGCTACATGGGTGATCAGGCATCATAGCACCCAACACCTGCACCGATGCAATTCCTGGGGACCCTCGAACCATCGCTCCCATGACGGGTTGGCCGGTCCAACTGTTCTGCAAGCGCAACAGTACTAACAACTTCAGACAAACCAGTTAAGAACATCGAAAAATTTTCTTTTCTTTGCTACAAGAAGAGGATATCGATCATCCTTCAACAGATTGTGAGAAGAAAAGAATGTCACTTACATCGGGAGGAGGGGATCAGGCTGGCTGTCTACTTTCAGGATCAATCTGAATGGATAACAATCACATAAATTTAAACCTGAAAAATTCACTAAAAAAACAGTTTGCTCGAGCGACACTTTAAGACTCACTCTGGGAATGATGCTGACGCTTTGTCCATCGTTTCCAACTCTTCCAGTTCTTTCTGCAAAATCGAACGACGGTCAGCATCGTTAAACAGGCAATAAATTAAAGACATGAATACAAAAGATATATATCATGATGTATTCAGATCCCAACTAAACAAACGAAACTGATCCACGAACAAAGAAAAAGCATTTTGTTGTTGATTCATAAGGAGAAAAATGACGATGCAAGCGAAAAAGATCCACCACGACGGATCTAAATTCAGTGCCTCTAACCACATTTACACGTAAACAATGCCCAACTTTTAACAACATGTTATGCCAGACATAGCTAACAGATAACTTGAGAATCTGAAAATACACTGCACTCGTCGACTGTATTTCCCAGCGATGTTCAACATGAGCATATGCTCCTCGTTTTATATTGACGCCACACTGACTTTTTATCCAATACTCGACTTTTTATCCAATGCCTTACGTATTTCCAACTAATATCGTTACGTAGTGGACATAAATGCAGATCAAACAAGCAAGCACAAAACAACCACGACACGAGATGTAAAAGTTTCATCAGAAGGCTAATCATCGATAACGGAGGATGGTAGATGGTGGTACGGAGGATGAGGAAAAGGATAACCTTAAGGGGATACCTACTAATATATAACTCTCTTACAGACAGATACCCCTAAATGGCAGGCTTCGCCTTACAGTGATGCCACAGCCTATCTAGTCGAATAGATGAGTTGCAATTCAATGTATCTCAACATAAAGCTGTTCTTAAAAGCTCTGGGAAGTGTGCTAGGATTATCTTGCACACAACAAACCAAGATGGCAATTGACTCGAGATGGAAACTTTTAATGGGATTTTTATTTCTTGAAAAGATGAGACAATGTAGTTGAAAGGAATTCTTCTATAATTTTGATGAAAACGTCCACCCAGAAAAAGGGTCATGACAAACATCGATGGCAGTGTGACACCCATGTTACTTGGCATGTAAACGAAGCAACGAGCTTCCATCTTCAACGTGGATAATCAATGATCATGTAAATGGACTGGACAGTCTTCAGGTTGGTTCACAAGAACCGTTCGATTTTCAATCAGGTTATAGTTCAAGGCACAATAAATAACTTGCCAACCTTAATGTACGCCAAAGTGTTACTCCATATTGGCATAACCATTTCAACAACCGATGTCTTTGTTGGGCACGGAAGCGGCACCAACTCTGCTCTGATACCAGTTGATAAGAACACGACCCGCCGGTATCGTCTCCTCCCGGATACCGGCTGTTAGATACGAACCCCTCGAATACAGAAGCGGATGCACAATCGACTACCAACACGGAACCACGTGAAAGAAAGAACAAGCAGATATAACAATGGTCGGTCACCTCTCACGACCACCGGAGAAGAAAGATCACTAAAAGAAGAACGAGTACAACTCTCTCCTTTCCCTCGCTCTCTTCCTCTCTTCTCCCCCCTCCCCCTTTCTCTCTAGGGGTTACATTGTTCTTGCTGGTGGTGCTGAGCCTTCTTATTGTGGTGTAGAGGCAATGTCTCCACCCCTCTCTTTATATAGCCCAAATACAACCCCATAGTCCTATTCCCAATAGAACTATAAATAGAATACAACTCAATAACTATTAGGATTAGGAGTCCAATCCCATTAGGATTCCTAATCCTAATTTGACTCTAATCCTAACAGTTTTCTTCCTGCTTCCTCGAAAAAAATCCGTTTTCCTCAAAATTGATTGCAGCACTCTGGTCAGCACGAGAAGCATTTTTGGTCCCCCGACAAAACGACATCACAACTAACATGCCTACTGAATGGGGGTATGAAGCCACATTCCATCGATCATAAATTGGTTCAGGGCCCATGATGATGAGGTATGAAGCCACAACCAAAGAATATCAATTCACATCAATCAGATGATGCTTCTATAAGGTTCCCCTAACACTCGTCTTCCTGCCCGCAAGATCGAAATTTCCACAGACAGGAAATATAATTTCAGTTAGCTCTTCATAACCAGATTAAACAGACTAAGTCCGATTAAGAAGAAACAAGTACACATTTATTGCTCATATGCAAAACCAGAACGAGGATAAGAACACAAAAGTATTGGCTTTACATCATTCTATGAATGAAAATATTGACCTGCAAATGCAGGAATATTGTTCATGTGTGATCTGACTTTTTTAAAAAGAAATTGAAGCATTTGTGGAAAGAAAAATATCCCTTACAAAGAGTCAAGTATCTGGAAATATAATTCCCAGACTAAAGCATATCCTTTCATGTATAAACCACACCAACTTCACCAAGCAAAAGCTCCACTAAGAACAAATGGGTAAACATCGAAACATATCGTCGAATGGGATCACGACCTGCCCACCAAATAAAATCAAAGCAGACTCCTTTCAGCAATAACAATCAGAACACCTGAATTACTCCATCAACATCAACTAATCCCCAAAACAGATTGGCACCTAAGATTACAACTCATCCACCACATCAAACCAATTTACCATCTTTAGTAAATTATAACCCAAACACCCACATGGAAATTGCAAGAATCAAGGAGTACTCCCAGTCGAAAAGCCGCAGAATTCACCACCAACAACAAATGGAAGACGACAACCCTCGCATATTCCAGAACTCCAATCCAAAAACCCATATTGAAATAGAGTAAATCCGAGAGAAACTCCGACAAAAAGCACAAAAAAAACTCTACCAACAACAATAGAATCCAAGATACAAATTGGCCTACTGGATCAAGACAAACATAGCAAATCAAAACTAAGCAACCTTTCAGTCCAAACACCCGTACTGAAATAGCAGTAAGTGCAGTGAAACCAAATAACTAGCGGCCAAAAACAGCTCTCCAACATCAACAAATGGAAAGCCAACAAACCAACACATGAGATTAGGCCCCACCAATCAAACCAGCAAGTTCTTGCCAATTTCGACTTTCCATTCCAAAAATCCATATCAAATCACAGAAATTTCAGAGAAATTCTGATCAAAACGCCACAAGAAACTCCATGAACGAAAACCAAGCAACCACCTTTAGTCAATTCCAACACACCAAAATCTGCAAATCCATATCGAAATCGCAGGAGATCGCATGGAAACTCCAATCAACGCACCAACACGAATTGGAAACCCAAAATAAACATTTTTTAAAGAACCCAACAAATTTATATCAGCACATAAGATTAAGACCCATCAATCTACTGAAGAGCAAGCAATTCTAACACTCCATCCCCAAAAACTGCATCGAAATTGCAGAAATGACAACTGCCATAAAAAACACCACCAACACATGGAAGCATAAAAGGTAAAAAAACGCACATTAAATTATAACGCAACAACGAAATCAAAACCAAGCAGACACCTTCAGCCAATTCTAACACTTCAATCCAGAAACCCACATCAAAGCAGCAGAAATCGGCAGATGAGGCTAAGACCCAACATCGAAATCAAAACCAATCAGCCATCTTTTTCCGCAATTCCGACATTCCAATCGAAAAAAACCAACATAAAAATTGCAGAAATCACAAAGAAAGTCCAATCACAGCACCACTATCGCCACCACGAACAACATAGGGACCAATCTCAACACTGGAATCTAAAAACCCACATCAGAATCACACGATTCCAAATGGAAGCAGCAACAACAGGAGCAATCGGAGAGGTCATAAGATAAAAAAGTGTACCTCGAGGGCTTTCGTCTCCTGCTCGAGCCTCTTGAGCTCCACCATGACCCTGTGCTTCACCCTCGTGTCCGAGCCTCTTCCGTTGGCCTCCACTACCTGCATCCGCCGCCAACCGCCCAAAGATCGCACCTTTCCAGTCAACAGTGCCTTACCCAACTGGCGGGAGGTGGAGCGGGACCGGTTAGACAGAGAAAGGCGCGTTCTTTGGCATTGGCTCTCTCTCTCTCTCTCTCTCCAGAAAGTAGAAAGATGTGTGTCTATGGGTAATTGGCGCATAGGTGTTGACCCGTCTCCTCCTCTCGCCCACAGAGTCTCAGCTGTGGATGATTATGAGGTCTTTTGGTAATGACGTAGACAACGGGGACAAATTATGGATTTTTGCACATGTAACCTTGCAGAAAAAATGCAACCATAAAGCCTTTTCCATATTAAGTAGGGATAATTACACCTATAACCCTGAGTAATTTCGTAATAACATTCATAACTCTGCATAATCGCGAATTACACTCAGGACCCTGAATAAGTCTGTCGTCTTACACCTATAACCTTTCGTTACTTTACTCCGTTAACTCAACCAAGTGATTGGGTTAATCTAACCAAGCAATGATCTAGTGGGTGGAATTAACCTAAATAAAAAAATATCTGACATCTTTCTCTTGAGGCAACACAACGGTGGTGGGCGAGGTGTTGTTGAGGCATCAGCAATGGTGGAGGGCAGCGGCAGGTGCAGAGGAGCGATGGCAGGCAGGTCGTGGGGGGGGGGGGGGGTCTTCTGCAGGCAGGTGGGGGGTTTTGAGGTTGGTCGGAGTGTGTCTAGGCGACGCGCGAGGTGACTTCGAGCTGGGCAGGGGTGCTCCGAGGCGGAAGGCTTCGTCTGGGCGGGGGCACGGTAGGAGCTTCGAGCTTCCTCTGGGCGGGGTGCAGCGATGGAGGAGGGCTTCCACTGGGAAGGGGCGCGGCGATGGAGGAGGGCTACGTCGGGGCAGGGGCGCGCGGGGTGGCTTCGAGCTGGGCAGGGGTGCTCCGAGGCGAAAGGCTTCGTCTGGGGGGCACAGTAGGAGCTTCGAGCTTCCTCTGGGCGGGGTTCGGCGATGGAGGGGGGCTTCCTCTGGGAAGGGGCATGGCGATGGAGGAGGGCTACGTCGGGGCAGGGGCGTGCGAGGGGTGGGGGAGGGCAAGGCGGCGTGCGGGGTGGCTTCGAGCTGGGCAGGGTTGCTCCGAGACGGAATGCTTTGTTTGGGCGGGGGCACGGTGGGGCTTTCTCTGGGCGGGGGCGCGGCAATGGAGGAGGGCTACGTCGGGGTTCGAGATTCCACAGTCCCACTGGGCAAGGGCACGGTGCGGGGGGAGGGGTGGCCTTCGAGCTGGACGAGGCTGGGGCGAGGAGGGAGGGGAGCTTCGAGCTTCCACTGGGCGAGTCACGGCGCGGGGGAAGGGCTTCATCTGGGTGGGAGGAGGCTTCGTCTGGCCGGTCGTCCCTTCCACCAGGGGGGCTTGGCAGAGGTGGTCGTGGGGCGGCGGGGGTGGAGTTGGGGAGGCTTGCAGTGGTGGTCACGATCGACGGCGGGGGAGGGAGGGTGCAGAGGTGGTCGGTTGAATCGGGGGAGGGGGGAGATTGTTTATGGCATGTTTTGTAAATAATAATAAATATCAGGGTATTTTTGTCTTTTTTAACGGAAATCGTCCAATGTAACGGATATCCAAACGGAACATAACCTAGGGTTATGTCATGTAAGAGTTAAGCATTACTCGGGGTTTCTCATGTAATTCGTGATTATGCCCAGTTATGAATGTTATTGCGAAATTACTCAGGGTTATGGGTGTAATTATCCCTATTAAGTAAGGTTGGTTACATATATATTTTTTTGTCTTCGTTCACATCTATCTTGGATCATTCTCATGTTTAGATCAAAAAACTAAAATCCTTTGAGATAATCATTCCAACAGTTCATATGCCTTCATCATCCTTTCTTAGTCGGCTCAATATTCCAAAACTCGTATTTTCTAACCAGTGCATCAACCGGCATCATTCGCAAAGGACCAAATCATATTATTCGATTTCTCTCATCTTATCCTCTATCAGAGTTACCCTAACTTTCCTTCTGATCGCAACATTTTGAATTCGATCTTTATGTGTATGACCACATATTCATCTTAGCATTTTCATTTCTGCCACTGTCATTCTGTGCACATGTCTATGGCTCATAAACCAACATTTAGATCCATAGAACATAGTATGTCTCACGACGGCTTTGTAAGTGACCTTGTAGAAATACTGTAATTAGATTGTGAGCATATTTTTTCATATCCATGCTATAAAACCATGTAATCCTTCTCCATTTACACATAGGAAGGGAGAAGGTATAAATTTAGAGGTATAACATGGGCTATTGTGTAAATATGACAAAATAGGGTGAAAAGTTTAATTAGAATATATTGGAGGTATACAAATCTAGAAGTCCCAAGAAGAGATAGTTCTTCTTATTGATTATAAGATTTTTTTCTCAAAATGGTGACGTCTTGGATTAAAAATAGGAAAATGATCCTTACATCTAAAGTAAGTAAGAAGGCACCCAAAATCTTATCCATCTTAAGTGTTGTATGATATTACAGCTTCTGACAAAACTTGGATTTGATTTCTTTGTACTCATGTCAGAACTTCAGGTCAACCATCATTACCATTTCTCGTTTATTAATAAAATTAAATTGAAAAATCTTATATATTGGAAAATACATGTGATGTATGATAACATATCACTATAGTTACTGTAACGTCTCGAGCTTAGGTTCTCGGTCCGTTATCGAGAAAAATTGACCCTGACAATTTATTGGGTTCAGGTCCAAATAGACTCGTTCACAACCACCTAAAATACTTAAGTTAAAGTTATCAATTAGTAGTTCCCGCCACTTATAAACGAACTGTAGCTACAAAAATTTTTAGCTACTGTTCTTTTTTCAGCAAACTTTTGGTTGCCGTTAAAGTGCGAGAAATTTTATCTAAAGATTCCTTAGGCATTACACGTAATAATTTTTCGATTGACAGAGTCACGGCAACAATCACATCATTAATTCAATTCTCTAGCCACCCTACATGTGGTAACATATTTTACACGACAATTATACCATCACAAATCAAAGTTTTTGTTGCCATAATTATAGAATATGATGACACATGTTGTAGCTGCATTGCTTCTGTTCAATATTTGTATAATTTCATGTTTAATTATGCAATGATATTCTTTTGTTTATTCTTTATGAATACTATCTTGAATAAAAATACTTGTATATTATATTCACTGCAACAAACTGGATCTGTATAGTGACAAATATTATACGTTGCTAAATAATTATTTATACTAAAAATTAACGATAAAAGTCACATCTATTGATATATAATTAACAACTCCCTCAGTGCATATCTTGTTGCTATTTTTAAAATTTTCAATTTAATATAATACAAGTATTTATTATTTTATTGGATTTTTGTCTGAGTGGTCTCCTTTAAATCTCCAAGGTCAACTAAGCGCGTGCGGTGATCGTTTCCCAGAAGCCGCGTCCCATTAATTTTCTTGGGTAAATTATAAAGAAAAGCCCCTAATTGTTCGATTTAAGTTACAGTTCCAGATTTTTGAAAGATAGCAACCTCCATCAAGCTCAGATGATTGGATAAAAAAGTCCTTTGTGAATTCTATGGGCCCTTTACATCTTAGTTCTCAATATGATCTTCCATTGATCTTAAAAAGGATTTGTCCATAAAGGAAAGGGAGGAAAATGACAACAACGTAGAAGAAGGGCGCCTTCTTCTCGTATGAAGCTCATGTCACTACGACAATATTCCGCCGTAGTCTTGGTGTGTCTGCGTGTGACTATATTCTTGAAATGATTTATAACTTTGAAATTAGCGAGGAATGTTATTTTTGTTGCTGTAACAACAACGTTGATCTATATAGTATTTTTTGTAGTTCATTTTTTTAAAAATAATAATGAATAAACATTGCTATATGAACCATCATTGATATATACGACGGTTAATATGACACTTGTCACTAATTTCAAGTACAAAAAATCAATCAGCAACAAATAATATGCAACTATATTTAACAAAGGATGATATGATTTCGCAAATGTGTAAGTAGAGAGTCCAGAGACTCATATTGTTGTCGTGGTGGTGTAATTTTTTTTGTAGAATTTCATGTCTTATTGGTCATGAACGATTGAGTACATGAGCGTCGGAATGTTTTATATAGACCATTCCTCGTAGATGGAGTTACAATGACAAGTTTTTGCAAGGTTGTGTGCATGCTAAACTCCATCTCTATTTACACCCAAGATCTTCATCGACGGGAACGATGACGAGATGCGATAAAAAGCCTTTTCATTCTCCATAGAGAGCTTTGTAGACCAGTCACTATCTCTACTGCATTCTTGATATCCGAGCAAATGGTCGGTGAGTACTCTGTGAAGGGAGCATCAACCTGAATTCTCAAGTTTAAGGCCTAGGTCTCTGCCTCAAGAACTGAAGTAGCCTCTGATGTTGTAGTTGTAACGCTTTTTCCATCCTCTTTTTTTGTCCCCCTTTTCATCGAATAATAATGAATTTTTTAAACCATGATGCTTGAAATCTTGTCCAATTACGCTATAACCCTTGTCCTTTTTCACGAGGACCTTTTCATATTTGCACCAGACATTAGATCCTTTAGCTGTAATTTACCATTATTTTAAGTGTTATTTTATAAATAAAAACTAATTATTTTGTATATTCTTCTAATTTTGTAATGATATATTTTGAGTTGCCTAGTGACACTGTCGTCCGAAATGCCAACTATGAGTCCAAACCCCAAAGGCCCAATTAAATAAGAGAGATCAGATAATGATCCGTACAGCACAGCTGTCCTTTGTGATTATCCACGTTGAATTCCATGAATATTTTATTAGAAAATTAAAGGGCATGACGTACTTCTATAAGAAAGCCGTTTCAATTAAAGTTGCTAAGCATAAGAAAGTTTGTGTATTCATCTCTGTTGTTTTTGATATTTTTGGGATCTTGACAATTGAAGCGGCAGACTTCTCAAGAGGGTCCAACATATTATGCATAGAAATGTTATGATTATCAGGTCTATGGATGTTGTGTTTCGTAAAATCGAGCTTGTCACCCAAAAGAGATTGGCAGCACAACTTGCTGCTCGCTCCCATCAATCTCCATGCAATTCGTTATTCTTATTAACTAACGAATAAGTAAAGCACATTACAAGAAAAATGACTTGTGGTCACGGAATGTGGCTACGGAAATTTGTCATCACGATAATTCCATGGCCACTAGTTTCTCGTAGCTACAATCCGTGGTCAAAGTCTTCATATAAGAGTTGTGGCCATGACAAGTTCTGTGGTCACTTGTAGTGACCATGATATATTCGTGTTTAGAGAACTCTCGCGATGAGACTTGTGACTACCGTCCACGATGTGTTGTGGTCAGAGTCCAATTCCATGACGACAAACCCACATCCGTGGGCATAATTCTGTAATCACAACTTGCTTTTCTTGTAGTGTCACCACTGTCTGTAGAGACAAATATTTTTTAAATGTAATAAAAATGGATCTCATCTTATTGTAAGCTTCAGCGAGCCCTTTTATGTCCATGTTAAATCTTAAAGCTGAAAGTTTAGAATATTCTTTGTTGTATATCGGAAATGACGCCTGTAATCGAGAATAGATGTATAATTAAAACCTTTTTTGTAATTTACGTAAATTAAGTGAAATTCTATCCATGTTCATTATTCAACGTTAATCACACATAGCACTCGATGTTTCACAAGGAGGTGTTGTTAAAAGTGGACGAGTATGCTTCTTTGTTAAATGCATATTTCTAGAGATGGAAACAGATCAGATACGGAATGGATATGGCTATTTTTTTCATTTCTATCGAATATAAATATGATTATTTTTTTAAGATTTGGATTCCATATCCTTGAATACCTAGACACGAATTCGAATAGAATATTTATTGAATATAAAACGATGTTGAATAAAAAGTGAATTGGAATATCGATCAAATAAAGATTGGACTATGAATGTGATAAAATAATGATCAATAGCAAACTGAGACCAGACCATTATCAAGTACGAGGTAATTAAAAAAAATCATATTGTCGAACATGTAAATAACATGATAAAAATGTTTAGTCGACCAAATTATAACCACAAAAGAGGTAATTTAATGGGGTAAAATGGGGCTGCCCCTATGGGGGAGCTAACTTGGCTCCCCCCGCACCATTTCACCCACTTTTTTTATTTTTTTTGAAAATTTCTTCCATAGATTTTCATCAATATATCCCTATATTATGCCATTAAAATTTCACGTGAAACAGAGACTCCTACGGCCTCCATCCAGAAGGGTCGTTTTTAGCAATTCTGTTACCGTTAAAAAATGACTATCTAGATGGAGGCCGTAGGAGTCTCTATTTCGCATGAAGTTTTTAATAGCATAATATAGGGATATAGTGATGAATATTCACAGACAAATTTTCAAAAAAAATAAAAAAATCAAGCGAAATGAGGCGGGGGGAGCCAAGTTAGCTCCCCCAAGGGGCAGCCCCATTTAACCCAATTTAATGTTATGTTTTTCAAGGGGTTGCATCGTATAAGGCTCGTTTCGTTACCAGGTTACTCCGGGGTAACTTGATTTATCCCTTGCATGTCTAGATTGGAATTTCATGACAAATCAATGCAACATCACATCACATTCCTCTTTCCAACTATCTCAAGTCCTCCTAAACATCCAAACAACTATTATCCACAACAAGTTACTTCAACCCAATCTGACCCAATTACCAAACATGCCCTAAGAAGTTTGCACTGTGTTGAAGTAATTGCAACAAGAAGTTTGCAATTCATGTGAAGTCGTGGAAACGAAGAAGTGTAGTGGCAATTACTAATCAGAGGTCGTAGGGGTGCATGAGTTAAGGAGAGAGAAAATATGTTTATATTGTTAATTAATTATTAAACTTAAATGGTTATATATATATATATATATTGTATTTGGAGATTCGAATAAGAGTCTACGTTGGTATATTCATATCTGAAAATTTTTAAAACAGATGTTCGTATTTGATTCATATTAGATCAGTATTCAAATACAGATATCTATACTCATTAATTTTTAGGAATTTTTACCCCCACGAATCCTATAAACTTTATCAATTACCTCGTCAACCTTTGAAACAACGTATTTCATCCCTCAATCTTGTAAACTTGCTAACTCTCACACCACAGACCCTGTGATTAACTCCCATCCATTTAACCGATAAACATAACAAAATTCCGTTTAAAATATGTGCATATTGCTCTATTTCTTCATCAAATTTACAAAAGATACCCTCCTTCCCTAGCACCACCCCCTCCCCACGTCACGTGATCTCCGACAACCTCCCCTCGTGCTGCCCGACCTCCACCTATCCTCCTCCAACACCGCTTGACATCCCACCCTCCTCCCCTACACCGCCTGAAGGTCGAAAGGAACAGAGGTTGTGGTCAACCTTGCTAGGAGAGGTCCCCCAGGGGTGGAAGAGGACATGTAACGTCCGGGCTTAGTCCCGGTCCGTTATCGAGGAAAACTGGCCCAGAAAACTTGTTAGGTACGAACCCAAATTGACCTGTTGACAACCACCCAAAATGCTTAAGCCCAAGTTATAAAGTAATAATCCCCACCAATTATAAACCACACCCACATGTCGTGAGTTTTAGATGTGACACTATATTTGGGGGATATGGTGTTACAACCTCCCTCACTTATATTCGCAACGTCCTCGTTGCGACATGGCCCATTCACATATTCCCAGTGATAGTGACGGTTGCACACTCCCGGCTTAGGTCCCTTTGGGTAACCATTTTCCACTATCAGAGGGAATCCACTCTGATACCATTTGTAACATCTGAGCTTAGGTCCCCGATCCATTATCGAGGAAAACTGGCCCAAACTGTAAGTAAATACGTTCAAATTATACAGATATGAAATTACTCATCGAGACCTTCCTTTCACTTGATGTCATTGTTATGAAGAGTCGTATATGTATACATATAGTTCTATACCATCATTGGCAGGGTATAAAGTATAACTGGGAAAAATTGGTTACCATGATGAAAATAATAACACAGTTATATAATAAGTTTAAATATCTTCACCCAAGAAATAGTAATGTATCTCTTGAATATATCTTAACTTATGTGTGCAATATCTGTTTAAGTTACCTCTTCATATGTATGGTGAGCTATTATAAAAAGGAAGCTACATGAAGTGATACAAGTCATGTTGGCGTAGCCATGGGGTATAAGCAATTACGAGATATTTACATGTTTTATATTTGTGGGAGATAATAAATAAAATATTGTACAAAACTAATTATATGAGCAATGATGTATATTTTTGCCGCAAAAGAAAACCTTCATAGACATTAACTTGATTATTATTTTTATCTACATTGCATTTTTTCATACAACCAATTTTCATCTGTACCTAGCCTTGTACTATTTTCCTTCTTATTTGAACCTAATAGGTAATGGCCAAAATGAAGTACACGGCAAGAAAGTCTGTCCGACCACCTCCTCATACTATACAAAACAATGGAAGTCCCTCGCAACCACCTCCATGATGAATCTCGTATTCATCATGCTAAAATTGGTCATTTAGGCTCTGTCCCCCATCATCCACCTGTAATTAATCATTAATAGAGCATTATTAGCCATCATACTTGTGTAAATAATATCTGCATTTCATCTGCATAAATTGCATTAAAAATCCCATGTGTAAATTAGCCCAAAAAGCCGCTAACTTCTCACATTTTTAGTTAATTCATCCTAACTCCAATTGACCTAAAACCACCTCCATTGTGTAGATATTACTAACTTTATTAAATAAAAAATACAAAAAAATTACTAACCCCAATAAATGTCAAATAATTCCAAAGTCAAATTTCACATCTGACAGACTAAAATGAGCATATCTCCTACATACAGTGTCCGATTTTGGCTACTCACTTTTAAAGTACTCCATTTTCAAATACCTTCAAAATAAGACCAATTTCATAAAATTCGGAGCTCATATGTGAAAGTTGGGTTTTGGGCCTCTTTTGCGCATTTTAACTTCTTGCTAATTTTGACCTGAGATTTTATGTGCTTAATTAACTCTTTTAATTTTATTTCTTTTTCATTTGTGTCCTTTTATGAAAGTTTTAATAAGAAATGCAAAAATTCAAATCCTGATTAAAACTGAGATCAAAGAAATTGACCAAGTCCAAGTGTCCATTGTCGGTCTGTGCAAAAGTTGTTTGTTTCTTACCTTTATTTTATTTTCCTATTTTCTTATCCTTTAAAAATCCAAAAAAATTAGATTAGTGTGTAATTAATTTTCTTATATTTTATCGTATTTTTTTCTAGATTTTTATCCTTTCTAAAACCACCAAAAAAATTACAAAACTCCAAAAATCGGTTTTTTGTACACAAGGAAAGCCACCAAAAATACCACTTCGCACAGGTGACCTCTTTTGCTCCCGGGCCCTTCATGAAAGTTGTAGATCTCGACGAGACGAACAACTTTTGTAATGAAAATTTTTCGATCCGAGGTCATCTTCTATCTCTTTTTTCTACTTTAAAATCTGAAATTTTTTGGTGCCACGTGGCAGCTCCAGGGCGTGCCACGTGGCACCCCGCCTCACTCTCTCTCTCCTGGTCACACCGGGTCACGTGCCTAGCACGTTACCCCATCTTCCCCTTCCTCCAGCCGTTGCCAAAGCCGCCCCCCTCACCCCGCTGTTACTCCTCCTCCTCCCTCGTAACCGCCGCCGCCCCTCCGCTCCGCTCGCCCCGGCCATTACGGCCCTCAGCCGTTACACGCCAGCTCTCCTATAAAACGAATCCCTCGCCGGCCTCACAACCCATCCGCCCTTCTCCGAGCACGGGCTTGAACTCGGCTGGTGACAGCAGCCAGGCACAGCAACCCCTCTGACCGGCGTGATCCAAGGAGGTGTCCCTCCTTGTTGCTGCTCTCCACGAGTAGCTGAGCTACGTTGTGCTCCGCCCACGACGAGGCGAAAACCAGGAGGGAGCCACTGCTTCTCCTACACTTCAGGCGACACACTTCCCCCTTTGTTTCTTTGATTTTTTTTCTCCTGTTGCACGTTCATCACACATTAATCCGACCATCTTGCCAACCTCCATCGCCGCCCCTGCGCGCAAGGCTCAGCCGTCCTCTGCGCGTAAGGCTCCGTCGTTCCCTCCGCTGCTCCAAGCCTCGCCGATCCTGCGCGGCAGCACCGCCCAGCACCCCCTTCGCCGCCCGCGCCCTGCAACCCCTTCACCACCTGCGGCCAACGCCGCGCCTCCGCGCCTTTCCTCCGCCGCACGGGGGTGCCGCCTGCGCCAACGTCACGCCTCCGCGCTTCTCCTCCGCCGCGCGGGGGTGCCGCCCTCCGCCAGCAGGGCTGACGCCCAAGCCCATCCTCCGCCACGCGGGGGTGCGCCTGAATCGACCAGGAACCTCCCCTCACGTGAGAAGCACGTGAGGCCGGGGTAATTTTCATCCAAGCCCCCCCGTTTCCTGGAAATAATGAAGTGACCACGTTGCTGACGTCAGCGTCACGTACTGAGCACGTGACGCACTGGAGAATTTACGTAAAGACCCTGCGACTTTCCATTATCACAGATAAGTCCCTCCAGGGACTCCTTTGATATAAAAACTTATTTTTCTTGCATTTCAGCCCCTATAACTTGTTTATTGCATAACTTTCTCATTCGAACTCCAATTTTAGCGCATAATATATCATTTTGAAGCTATTTCTGTGCTCTATCATATTCTATACTTTGTGGACTGATTAGAGGATATTTTATGGTAAATCTTATTTATTGAACCTCTGATTATACGCAGGCAGATTTTCTGACACTTTGCGCATTTTTTTATGGAGAAAATTTAATGTTATAATTTGCAGGATCTCGATTAAGGAGTTTTAATCTGAATAATTCTCTTCGATGATTGACCTTACCATTTGAGAATTTATTTTCGCAAGGACATATTTATGGTGAAATAATTGATCTATTCTCTTATTAATTGTAATCATCATTGGAAGAATAAATCTTAGAAAATTTGGAGATCAATTGTTATGCATAGAAATATTCACCCTCTTGCTTGCTTCTGGAATTAATTTGAGAAATATTTGTAGATTTGATATTAGATTGATCTGTGATCAAAACTTGAGGATATTGATTAATGTTATTTGGATAAAAAAATTCTTAATCACATATCTCGTGTTGAATGGGTGTCTCTGCATTTTTACATCTGCTTGCATTTCATTACATTGTATATTTTTCAACACAGAAATTAATCGAACATTGATTGATTATTTAAATTGATTTAAGATCACGCAACTAAAAATCACCGTTCCCTGTGTTCGACCGTGGTACACTTGCCAAGTAAAAATATTCCACAACATTCAAAGATTGTGGTAATTTGACGACCGAAATCCGCTTCCTATACTACAATTCCTCATTTTTAAAGAGGCGAATTTCGCGATCATCAAATGGCGCCGTTGCCGGGGAACGGTGAATTTTTAGGGTTTTGAATCATTTTTTTAATTATTTTTTGTGAAGTTAATTTCTGTGACATATTTTTTCTTTTACATTATTTTCTTTTGCATTATTTTTTTTCTGATACTAACCACAATCTCTCTCTTTGCAGACTACTGGAGCAGAATTTACAGATATTAAATCAAGGATCTGCGATGAAGATTTGTATTTTTAATTTTGTGAGCGAGAGTTAGCACAAGTTTAAATTTCTGCATTATTCACAGGGTCCCTCTCTCCTTGTACCCTGTCAAATTGTAATATTCAGGACTGGACTCTCTGTGGCTTGACATAGAATTTAGGAGCACACACGCTAGATTAGAATTATTTGATTGTGCTCGTAAATTTTAGACCACACTTTTCACTAATTAAACGCACTGTAGATCGTTCAACATTAGCCAAAAATTTCAATCAATTCTTCCCGCTAATAGAACTATCTGTCTAGGGCGTTTTTCATCTGTGCATATCATTTAGTTTAAATTTTAATTCCTTGTACTGCATCCCGCATGAAGAATGTGAGGAGTCACTGTAAGTCTTTCTCTTAAGCATGCATCATTGATTTACGTTTGCATTGGCTTTTCCGATCCTCCTTCTCAAGTTTTACAACTTAAGGATTCAAAGGAATTGGGACTGCTCGTTAGGCGTGAATTTTTGTGCTCACATAAACCACAGTGATAACCTTAACTTAAAACTGGGACTGCTAATCAAGATGATTGTAAATAAATTGACATAAAATTAATCTGTGTTTGGTGGAGAGGAACCCACTCATTGTTTGTAAGGACCAGAACGCACACTTAGGAAAGAGCCCAAAACCGAAGTAATTCATTCAGACTACTGAGTTTAAATAATTAGCTACTTTTCAGTGAGGGTCTCGGGTAGCCGTTTACGGTCCGACTTCCCTTAGCAGAGTAGGTGGTTTAGAGGACACTGCGGAAGGCTCCGTCCTCAAGTAACACGGGTAGCCGTTTACGGTCCGTACTTACACCTATACTGGCTGAAGGTAGGAGCAACTAGTTGTATGAACTCGGGACAGTCTTTATGAAATAGTTCGGCACCTCTTAATTTTTAAGATTGTTTTGTCATTAAATTAAAATTGAAAAGATAAGCGGCCGAACCCTAACGTGCCTTCACCAGAGTTGAGTGGGTGAATCAACGTGTTTGTTTTGTGTTTGATTTGTGTGCGTCAGATCGTGGTTCGCTAATCATTCCATCCATCTTGATAAGATGTCGGCACAGTGGTCTTCTTTCCCGATCTCCACGACCATGTCCCGATATTCTTCTTCCCCTCAGCCATCATTCTCTTCCCGCCCATACATCCCACCCTATGACCACAATTCTTCTTGGAATAGTCCTCTCTCACATTCTGATAATTTTATGGACACGAGAGAGAGACCAGAATTGAGGATGAACAATAGAGTAACCGATATTAATAGAAGAGCACGATTTCCGGTTACCATGATCTCGCAGCCTCTTGAATCATCCTCTACCCAGGATGACTATCTTCTTGAGTACAATCAATTTTCCTTTGACAACCCACGAGAAAACCGAAGTCAAGGAAAAACAACTCATGACCAGACCATAATGTTTATGAACAATCAACACTCTACTCGAGGTTACATGCCAGAATCACGACGCATGGAGACTGATTATACAATTACTAGTCATGAGATGTTTGAGGATGAGATTGCTCGGATTAATCATAGAGCAGACACTTTAACTATGAGAATATATGATCTCATCCAGTCAATGCAAAATTCAGAAGAAGTGAGGCCACCACCATGCGAACCACTGGATCATCACAATCAGACACAACCACTGACCTCTGACCCCCCGACTGACCATATTACAGAAAATACCAAAAAATTGAAAAATTTGAAAATTCAAAAAAAATTGGACAATTCTGAAATGGAAGCATTTTGCAAGAGTCTGATCTTAGAGCTTCCATTAATCAAAGCCATAGAATATGTGCCCGATCTTAAGAGATTTGTGAAGAGTCGGCTGATACCCAAAAAGACGGGCAAGAAACGATCCAGGACTGAATATCATGTCATATCTATGGTTAGTTCTTTGGTGATGAATCATAAACTCAAAAGCCGCAAAGTCAAGCGGTTGACTCGGGTCACATGTGAAATTGAGGATTCTATATTCACTCATGTTCGGTTAGACGACGACTCTACATTAAACATCCTCCCGAAGTCCGTCTTTAATCAACTTAAATTCGGACAACTTAAAAAGACTAGGGTGATCGTTCAATTACCTGATCGATCTATCAAAAGACCGCGGGGGATCGTTTCTGTCGTCGTAAATTTCCGAGGTAAAAAACATAACGTGGACTTTATTGTCCTTGACATTGAGCACCCCGGAAAGATGTCTGAGTCTCCTATTATTTTAGGAAAGTCGTTCTTAGCCTCTGCTAAGGCGATTGTCGATTGCGAGACTCAGGAAATCAAGTTCCCGAACTCGGACCACAATGAATACGACCCCAATGACACATCATGCTATGAGGAAAACCAACTTGAAAGCAACAGTTATGATCAGGAGATAAGCAATTCACATTATCAGGCATCTCCACATGACACACTGATACAAACCCTAGGAGAGTCACCTAAGGAACTGACTGTTGGACAAACTTCGGATTCTCACCACCTTATTATTGCTCCTAGGAAAAATCAAGATTTTGGAGCTTATGAAGAATTGGACCATATTATTGAAGATCAACACGATTAATTGAGTGGTCCAATCTTCGAGTCGGTAGTAATTCATGAGATACTTGAACCTTATAAGGAACCGACTCCAGAAACATCTGATGTCACCAAAATTCATGATCATTCGGAAGTGACATCAACACCCCCAGCCATAAACCACAAGATCCGTAGGAACTCTCTCCCTCGACCGAAGAAGTGCATGACCCTTCAAGAATTGGTCAACTTTTATGGAGATTCATCTGATGAGGAACTAACGAATGCCACATCGGTTACTCAAGACAGGGAGACGAAGACTGTCCAACATCCTCCCGATATTTCTCAAGGAAACAAACCGATCAAGAAAGTAACCTTTGACCTTAGACATCAGGTGATTTCTGAAGAATCCTCGTCCGGTCCTGATGTGGTTCATCAGATAAGTGCAATAGGTACAGCTCTGATCCAAGGGCACTTACCTCTGATCGATAAAAGTTGGAGATCCTCTGCAGACAACTACTATTCTCCTGAGGACGACTCCGACGATGGCTGGTCTTCTTCATCGGTCCCCTCTTCATCACACTCCACATCTCCATACTATCTCCCTCCACACTCTCGCAAGAATGACCGTCACAAACCTCCTTGATCTTGTACATCCGCAAATCTACCCGGTTCCCCATCTGTAATTAACCGATTATACTTAGGCTGACCTGAGCCTAAGTATAGGGGGACCGCATCCATTGTTTATACATCACTTCTCTTCTTTTGTTTTTAATCCTTCTATATTTAGTACGAGCTATGTCAACATTTCACTTTGTGCCATGAGGACATAGCACAAGCTAAGTATAGGGGGGTGTATTTGTATATATTTTATCTACTTTATCCATTCCCGTACTTTAATCGTTTTTATCTAACATCGGGGATGGGTACAAGTAGTGTGTATAATACCTTTTTTCAAAAAAAAAACATTTGCTTTAAAAAAAATCATCACTCATGGTCTTGCATTTCATCAAGCATTTCATGCATTTCTTGGTTGATATATTCCTGACACATTCACTATCACTCAAGGATTGAGGATTTTTGAGGACACTTGATTTCTGAGATCTTGAGATTCTGAGTTAGCCTGCCTTAGTCATTAGGGTTTTGAACTTAATAAATCCACACTACCCTAGTTTGAAAGATTTGAGCGCGATATTGCACTCTTCATCTCTACCTTCAAAGAATATGATCAGCACAAATCACTTCCACAACTGCATTATTGATGAGATGAGTTGAGATATCACTTGAGGAACTAGGACTAGGGATTTGAGTTTAGACCCGATCTGATGATATTCGAGGATGGGATAAAGTTAATGAAGGCTGCAGAAAACCTGAGTGTCAGCAAAAACCCAGCCAGTATGTGAACAAGTTCATATGCTATCTTTTTGATATTGACCTAAGTGCCAGGGTGTGATGAAACTTAATGAAAATTGTTGATCAGTGTGCGCCAACTTTTGGTAAAAGCAGTGGAGCTAGCCAACAAAAAAAGAGAGAGAAATGTCAAAGAAAAGCTCTATCATCCAAAGTCAAATTCTAAATGAGCTTCCACCAATGGCGAGCGCTCCCAAACATTTTCAGAGTTTCCACTTGGACCAAGCGCTAATTAGGACCAAGGAGTCGGGCTGACACCATAAAAGGGCTCTGCATCGTAAGCGATACAAGTCTGGGTGTCGAAGGTATCTTAGATACTCAAAAGAGACACACCCCGGTGTACTCCCAGAAAAACAAGTGCAGACGACTCCAAATTCTCTTGACGGACACATTGATCAACAAAATAAAATATACTTGTGTTGAGTAATAAGGCACTCGAGAGGCACCTTGTTCCAATGAAAGGGAGAGAAAATCAGACACAATCCTATGCCCTCCATCAACTGGCCGTCCATCTACACTTTCAAGTCTGACAAACTAATGAGACGGTTGACTGAAGCAAGAATAGACTTATTCCCTAGGGTTGAGGGTCAGGTCTAGAGGAGAGTCTCTTGGATTGGAACTTTGGGTGATGCCCCGACTCGACTCTCATGAAATGCAGTATACTTAAAATCATATCCTTATATTATATGTACAAACAGAGAGTCTGAAAATTAGAGAAGTTGGGTTCCTTTTGATTAAAGCTTGGTTGAGCCAGAATTTTAGGATCACTCAAATTAAGGGTCTTCTAAGAATTAAGCCTTGAAAATTCACATGCACAGTCAGGATGTAATCAACTAAGTCATTCATTCATGCTCGGGGACGAGCATGGTCTAAGTATATGGGTATGATGAATCTCGTATTCATCATGCTAAAATTGGTCATTTAGGCTCTGTCCCCCATCATCCACCTGTAATTAATCATTAATAGAGCATTATTAGCCATCATACTTGTGTAAATAATATCTGCATTTCATCTGCATAAATTGCATTAAAAATCCCATGTGTAAATTAGCCCAAAAAGCCGCTAACTTCTCACATTTTTAGTTAATTCATCCTAACTCCAATTGACCTAAAACCACCTCCATTGTGTAGATATTACTAACTTTATTAAATAAAAAATACAAAAAAATTACTAACCCCAATAAGTGTCAAATAATCCCAAAGTCAAATTTCACATCTGACAGACTAAAATGAGCATATCTCCTACATACAGTGTCCGATTTTGGTCTACTCACTTTTAAAGTACTCCATTTTCAAATACCTTCAAAACAAGACCAATTTCATAAAATTCGGAGCTCATATGTGAAAGTTGGGTTTTGGGCCTCTTTTACGCATTTTAACTTCTTGCTAATTTTGACCTGAGATTTTATGTGCTTAATTAACTCTTTTAATTTTATTTATTTTTCATTTGTGTCCTTTGATGAAAGTTTTAATAAGAAATGCAAAAATTCAAATCCTGATTAAAACTGAGATCAAAGAAATTGACCAAGTCCAAGTGTCCATTGTCGGTCTGTGCAAAAGTTGTTTGTTTCTTACCTTTATTTTATTTTCCTATTTTCTTATCCTCTAAAAATAAAAAAAATTAGATTAGTGTGTAATTAATTTTCTTATATTTTATCGTATTTTTTTCTAGATTTTTTATCCTTTCTAAAACCACCAAAAAAATTACAAAACTCCAAAAATCGGTTTTTTGTACACAAGGAAAGCCACCAAAAATACCACTTCGCACAGGTGACCTCTTTTGCTCCCGGGCTCTTCATGAAAGTTGTAGATCTCGATGAGACGAACAACTTTCGTGAAGAAAATTTTTCGATCCGAGGTCATCTTCAATCTCTTTTTCTCACTTTAAAATCTGAAATTTTTTTGGTGCCACATGGCAGCTCCAGGGCGTGCCACGTGGCACCCCGCCTCACTCTCTCTCTCCTGGTCACACCGGGTCACGTGCCTAGCACGTTACCCCATCTTCCCCTTCCTCCAGCCGTTGCCAAAGCTGCCCCCCTCACCCCGCAGTTACTCCTCCTCCTCCCTCGTAACCGCCGTCGCCCCTCCGCTCCGCTCGCCCCGGCCATTACGGCCCTCAGCCGTTACACGCCAGCTCTCCTATAAAACGAATCCCTCGCCGGCCGCACAACCCATCCGCCCTTCTCCGAGCACGGGCTTGAACTCGGCTGGTGACAGCAGCCAGGCACAGCAACCCCTCTGACCGGCGTGATCCAAGGAGGTGTCCCTCCTTGTTGCTGCTCTCCACGAGTAGCTGAGCTACGTTGTGCTCCGCCCACGACGAGGCGAAAACCAGGAGGGAGCCACTGCTTCTCCTACACTTCAGGCGACACACTTCCCCCTTTGTTTCTTTGATTTTTTTCTCCTGTTGCAGGTTCATCACACATTAATCCGACCATCTTGCCAACCTCCATTACCGCCCCTGCGCGCAAGGCTCAGCCGTCCTCTGCGCGCAAGGCTCCGCCGTTCCCTCCGCTGCTCCAAGCCTCGCCGATCCTGCGCGGCAGCACCGCCCAGCACCCCCTTCGCCGCCCGCGCCCTGCAACCCCTTCGCCGCCTGCGGCCAACGCCGCGCCTCCGCGCCTTTCCTCCGCCGCGCGGGGGTGCCGCCTGCGCCAACGTCGCGCCTCCGCGCTTTTCCTCCGCCGCGCGGGGGTGCCGCCCTCCGCCAACAGGGCTGACGCCCAAGCCCATCCTCCGCCACGCGGGGGTGCGCCTGAATCGACCAGGAACCTCCCCTCACGTGAGAAGCACGTGAGGCAGGGGTAATTTTCATCCAAGCCCCCCCGTTTCCTGCAAATAACGAAGTGACCACATTGCTGACGTCAGCGTCACGTGCTGAGCACGTGATGCACTGGAGAATTTACGTAAAGACCCTGCGACTTTCCATTATCACAGATAAGTCCCTCCAGGGACTCCTTTGATATAAAAACTCTTATTTTTCTTGCATTTCAGTCCCTATAACTTGTTTATTGCATAACTTTCTCATTCGAACTCCAATTTTAGCGCATAATATATCATTTTGAAGCTATTTCTGTGCTCTATCATATTCTATACTTTGTGGACTGATTAGAGGATATTTTATGGCAAATCTTATTTATTGAACCTCTGATTATACGCAGGCAGATTTTCTGACATTTTGCGCATTTTTTTATGGAGAAAATTTAATGTTATAATTTGCAGGATCTCGATTAAGGAGTTTTAATCTGAATAATTCTCTTCGATGATTGACCTTACCATTTGAGAATTTATTTTCACAAGGACATATTTATGGTGAAATAATTGATCTATTCTCTTATTAATTGTAATCATTATTGGAAGAATAAATCTTAGAAAATTTGGAGATCAATTGTTATGCATAGAAATATTCACCCTCTTGCTTGCTTCTGGAATTAATTTGAGAAATATTGTGGATTTGATATTAGATTGATCTGTGATCAAAATTTGAGGATATTGATTAATGTTATTTGGATAAAAAAATTCTTAATCACATATCTCGTGTTGAATTGGTGTCTCTGCATTTTTGCATCTGCATGCATTTCATTACATTGTATATTTTTCAACACAGAAATTAATCGAACATTGATTGATTATTTAAATTGATTTAAGATCACGCAACTAAAAATCACCGTTCCCTGTGTTCGACCTTGGTACACTTGCCAAGTAAAAATATTCCACAACATTCAAAGATTGTGGTAATTTGACGACCGAAATCCGCTTCCTATACTACAATTCCTCGTTTTTCATCTGTGCATATCATTTAGTTTAAATTTTAATTCCTTGTACTGCATCCCGCATGAAGAACGCGAGGAGTCACTGTAAGTCTTTCTCTTAAGCATGCATCATTGATTTACGTTTGCATTGGCTTTTCCGATCCTCCTTCTCAAGTTTTACAACTTAAGGATTCAAAGGAATTGGGACTGCTCGTTAGGCGTGAATTTTTGTGCTCACATAAACCACAGTGATAACCTTAACTTAAAACTGGGACTGCTAATCAAGGTGATTGTAAATAAATTGACATAAAATTAATCTGTGTTTGGTGGAGAGGAACCCACTCATTGTTTGTAAGGACCAGAACACACACTTAGGAAAGAGCCCAAAACCCAACTTTCACATATGAGCTCCGAATTTTATGAAATAGGTCTTGTTTTGAAGGAATTTGAAAATGGAGTACTTTAAAAGTGAGTAGACCAAAATCGGACACTGTATGTAGGAGATATGCTCATTTTAGTCTGTCAGATGTGAAATTTGACTTTGGGATTATTTGACACTTATTGGGGTTAGTAATTTTTTTGTATTTTTTATTTAATAAAGTTAGTAATATCTACACAATAGAGGTGGTTTTAGGTCAATTGGAGTTAGGATGAATTAACTAAAAATATGAGAAGTTAGCGGCTTTTTGGGCTAATTTACACATGGGATTTTTAATGCAATTTATGCAGATGAAATGCAGATATTATTTACACAAGTATGATGGCTAATAATGCTCTATTAATGATTAATTACAGGTGGATGATGGGGGACAGAGCCTAAATGACCAATTTTAGCATGATGAATACGAGATTCATCACTCCACCAGAAACATTTATGTCAAGGGTTCCAGCAAATGGAAGTGAAAATAGCGTCACATCTCCTTTTCAACATGAAGAACAAGAAGAGGAAGAAGATCTGATAAATACTTTATCAGACCTAATTGACATAATAAACAACCAGATACAACATGTAGAAACACTTATACGATCCTAAGAGTAGTCATGCCAAGGAAAGCAGTCATTGTAAAAAGTATGTGGTAGTTATGTATATAACATGCGTATGAGATGGGGTGGGTAAAACTTTTTGTCCCCTTAGACTAGGTTGTAGACGATATATGCAGAATGACAGAGGGGGTTAAAACTTTTAGTCCCCTAAAGTCATAGTGTAGAGATATGTAAATAGTGACTGTAAGCATACGTTTTTGTTTTTGTCTTTGAATAGAAATAATAATTTTCAGTAACTTTTATTTTTCGTGTACTAGTTCAAGCATGTGATATGTCGAACAAAAGCTCGTGGTTTCTTAGGTCTTTTCTCTGATTAAAATTATGAATGTTGTAGTTAGAATTGGATTTATACCGAGATATTAACAAAAGTCAAATAACCAGAATACATAGATCTTGCGTCCAACATAAATTCGGGGTGATGTGAAGTGTTTGTGCCAACTTAAGTTTTATGAAAAAAATGCCTTGACCAAGATGAACACATGATCAGTTTCAAATCCAAAATATTATTCCTAAGTACTTGGTTGGACAATAGAAAGTTATAAAATATTAGCAAGCTGTTTAGTTTTAAATTTATCGTACCTCATGATTTTCCTTAAACAACAAGGAACACATAATAGAGCCACGACAAAGAGATACCAGAATATGGACCACAATTGCACTAGAGTTTTTAGTAAAGACAAACAAAAAAAACATATAGATTTCTTTGTGAAATTTGTACGTAAAGGATGTTGCATTATATGATTCTTTCCTTGTATAAATATAATTATGTTTTAAAGGATAGATTATAGTCTAGATCAGTTACGATGGCATAAACAAAATACGGTCATGTGTAGTTGAAAGTCTATAATATTGGAAACATAAATTAGACCATTTAAATAAATCCTATCACATCTCTGTCGTGAGACTTAAAATTTATCCCTACAAAATGAAAATCTAGTAATTTGTTCATGATTACTGTAACGTCCCGAGCTTATTGCTCGGTCCGTTAACGGAGCATTAGTGGCCCTGACAACCTCTTGGGATCGGGCCCATACGAACCCGATTAACCACCCCAAAATGCTTAAGCCGGGTTGTTCGGTAGTAAGCTCCTCACTATTTATCCCACCCGGAAATTTTGTGTTCCACGGTGTGGGACCTTTGTTTGGGGGTGTTACAACCTCCCCCACTTATATTCACAACGTCCTCGTTGCGACATGGCCCATCACTTATTCCCAGTGATAGTGGCGGCTGCAAGCTCCGGGTAGCCATTTCCTCCAACCTCTTTGTAGGGGCGGCTCCACCTCTCGGGTAGCCCTTTCCACTATCAGAGGGCGTTCAGCTCTGATACCACCTGTAACAGCCTGGATCCTCGGTGACCAGCGGAAATATATCAAATGCCACGTCAAATCCAAGTGTTACTCACAAACATCAATGATATCACAAATAACAGGAGGAACCATCTTAACCTTCCTTCATGCATAAAAAAATAGATATACATCTCTAATACATATCCAAGATCTTTCGTTCCAGTGGGCACAATGATATCCTTCTTTCAGGCCTTACGACAAGTTTCCAACTGCCACTAAATTTATGCTTTCATTGACCTGCACTAAAAACACAAAAATACATGGTATGAGCTTAACGCTCAGTATGTGTCGAGATAAGGTCAAGCCAGCTAGCGAAAAATCAAGTCTCCTTATTCTATTACAAATAACTCCATGCATAGATAATTAGCTGGATAAATATCTTCCACAATGAATCTTTGTAAATCTTCTATATTCCCCAACTTAGAATAATGTTCATAACATGCATTATTCATGGATACAGTCCTTGAATATAATCTTAATGATACCATAATATGCATGGATTTCACTATTTCTCTTGTCAAATTTATCAAATCAATAATTACATAAAGATGATTTCGTATATGAAATTATGTGTTACACCTATACACCTATTGCTATGAATTATCAAATATAAGTCATTATTTTATCCTAACAATGAGTTTTGCTTTGTTCTCATTTCCATCATCATAGTTATATACTATTTCATGGAATGTATCATACACAAAAATAGTGACATGGCATATTCAATCCAAATCACCTTTATGATAATGAATATAATATTTGACTATAGTCATACAATGGCATCATATGGATCACTCATAAATATAACTATGCATAGGAGGGTGTCCTTTTTATATTCATGTAATGCATACCATACTTTCCTTATATGCCCTTAAGGTTAACCATTTTTGCACATATGCCCATAGCAATAACATAATTATATATATACCTAAGCATTTCACGTAATTGCACATATACACTTATCATTCCAAACATTTGCACATATACACTTGGCATTTGACATAATTACACATATACACTTAGCATTTCACATAAATGCACATACACACTTAACATTTCACATATTTACACATATACACTAGCATTTAACACAAATCACATGTTCACTTAATAATTCACATAAGCACTTGGTTTCCACATAAGCACTTAGCTTATTCATTTCATATTTGTCTTATCTCATAATTTATTGCGTGGCTTTGGTGGCTTTTACCGCTGGCACAAGCGGTCACTCAATCATTACATAGAACATGATGACATCAGCTGAGTCAATATGTGGACTTTCCACTAGGTTCTACTGAACCTGACACCTCCGTAAGGTGTTGCCCTTTAGGCTTTCGATAAACAGACTCTAGAGGTGGCTCCCGCTTTAGCGTAGCACTTAGCTCCATATATCGTTGCAGTGCCAACATTTATTTCTAATTCATTTTCATATAGTAATGAACCTTTTAATTCCAATAATCAAAGGGTCTTTATTGTTCAAAACACATAACTATATAACACAACCACTCAGTACTTGGTGTTACCATATTAGTTTAGATTCTTGGATACTATATTTATTTTCAAGTTACAGTTTCCGAACCAAATATCTTAATATAAATTATAAAAGAATTAATTGAATGATCAATCATGCACCATTCACAGTTATACAAGATACCATTACACTTGCAAGCACATAGTATTGTCAACGGTATTTATCTTATCATATCTAAGAACTTTCCATAAAATAAAGGTCGACAATCATTAGTGTGCCATATATGCGATAAATTAAGAACAATATAATTTACATTAATTAAAAAGGCTCGTGTGTAATTGCCATGCACCATCATTACATGCTCTTTTAATGTGATTTTATAACAATGATAACAACCATGTTATACGGACAATACATTTTATTTCTTTCCAATAATAGTCGTGAATTATTGGTGGCATGTCCTATTATAAATTTGACAACATTATGTATATATACACTTAATTAGATTACTAACTTTGAACACAATGAAGATAAGGGTAGTCAAGAAGTTGATCATGTGAGTTGTTATGAATTCAAAGATAAGTACATGTAGAGAGAATATAAACAATCATAATAAGTTAATCGATTCGTCTATTTAACATGATTTATTTATTTTTATCTCTTCAATTTCCCATAGATTTTTGTATAATCTAACATATGTAATCGTGGATGTTAACATATCCTCAACAATAACTTGTAGTTACTTTAGCATGCATGTACCTTAATAATGACATCCATAAAACCAGATCTGATTATCTCTACATACGATACATATATACTGTGTCACTCAATATACATAAGTTGCATGCATAACAATCAAAAACTTTATGTGCAAGAATATGATGATTGTATATTAATACCAATCATACCATATATATTTTACCTATTGTTTTACCATCAAGTAAAACATATAATCTTTAGTTGAAGCAGAGAATCAAGAGATGCATTATGAACTACTCATATTATAAGCATCTAAATTCCTTACATATTGGTTGTGTCATTGGGGCTTGCATCTAGTGCCATATAACTTATCAACAATTATCCCATCCAAACAACATATATCTACAACTAAAATTATACATGATAAAGATCAACTAGTAGAAAGGAAATTATTTAAATGCAAAGTGAGATTACCGTGCATATGCTTATTATAATATCCTTTCATATCTCCAACGATTATCCATTAAATGCTTGAGAAAAATACTCACATGGATATCTTCGAGATTATGTTAATCTCTTTGTTTGTAGATAACAAGTTTGAGCAAGAAACGTATCAATGCAAACTTGTATAATGGGAAATTAATCAACATGATTATGGTGAAAAACGATGATTAAATTTATCACGTGTCATTCCTAAGTGTTCGACACATACCTCGATGTAGGAAACATTTGTCGGATCCGAAGACGACGTGCACCGGGTTTCTCGACTTCTTTCTCGCCCTCTCTCTCTCCACGCATACACATGAATCTCCCTCTCACGTTTACTCTATTTCACTCTTTTCTCTCATATAATTAGACTAATTGTGCTAAAATAGGAATGACGTCTCATCCTTAAAAAACACACGCACACCCTCTTTTTACTTATTTCTCTCACTTTCTCTCTCAATGAATGAGAGAGGTAAATCTCATTCCAAAAATAGTTAACATGTGCATGGGATAAGGGGTTGATTTGGCTTCCATAACCGCCAATCTCACCCACTTTATTTTATAAACAAACCAATTAACTTCTTTTTATACCAATCAAATTTTTTGTTTATCTTGATAATAATTTATAGGTCATTACAATCTACCCCACTAGAAAAAAAATTTCGTCCCGAAATTTACTGGTCAAGAGACTTAAAAATCTCATGATATTTGACTCACATCTCATTATTATGTTCTTCAGTTAGCTCTTCACATTTTATGGGACTAGCTTTCTTATTCTCTTATTTTAGACTAATTCCCTTGAATCTAGGGTCTCTCTGACAATTGACCAATTACCTCCTTCATGATCTTAATTGCAAGACAAACATATCCAGAACAATATATTTTCACCTAAGAGACCAGAGTAATTAACCATCTAGAGATTAAAAGGAATATGCAAGATTCAATTTGTGGGTTCTCACTCACAGAATATGACAATAATAAATCAAAGTCCACGACTATGATATATAGAGAAAGACATTTCTAACTCAAGTTGGGATATGACAATACGTAACAAGCATTACATCTTTTACTAGCAACTAGCCTATCGAAGGTTCTATCTACATTAAACTCACATATATATTAGGTATAACTATACGATGATCTTAACCAACACTAATGTCTTAACCAAAATTAATTAAACCTAATGACCAAAATCATGTATCAAGGATAATCTAAGTGGTCTCGAATCTAAAGTACAACTTAATCATACATGCAAAATCATAAACGAGTTTAATGTCATTACTATTGTCTAATAGCTATGTCAATATATTGACAGATAATGTGTCAGGTATCTGAGGCACCAATAACACAAAATATCATAGACTTTCTTAGGTAAACTCAAAATACTCGACTCATTGACTTGATGTAACTAACACATTTGAGAGGTCAAAAGGCATCACTAGGGATTCTTGGAAGTCTTTGATATGTCTACATTCTTGTAATTAAACTAACATCATTCTAACTAAAGGTCGACCTTGGAGAATATGATTTCTTGTTGCAATTGATTACCTGTAAAGAAGAAAATCTTTTATCTTTATGAGGACCATATTTCAATTATTAGTGGAGCGTAAGTAATGCAAACACTTTAAGGAAACACCAAGTCTCATCCATTCCTTATCTAATTGTCCTTTCAATTTATTTTCCAGCTCATCCAACTTATATGGGTGTACTATCATGTATGACATCAATAATGAAGTCAACAACTCTTTCTAATCCCCAAGTCACACAAGAGAAACTTTTCTTTAGCCAAATAAGTCGCACAATTGATGACCTTATAATGAAATAATCATCTGACCATCTTCTTTTTATTTCCAGAAATAATCAATTGAGTGTATCTGATCTACTAAAATCACTTTCTCCTCCTTGGAACAACATGTAATATCCAAGTTGGTTCTATCTTCCTATTGGCCAGCCTTCTAATGCTCATTTTATATTCTAAAGACGTAGAGGTCATGTTAAATTTTCTATCTTCTATTTCTTTTCCTACTTCCTTTTTTTCCTATACTAAAAGTCTTACGTCATCTATGACAGATATCTCATGCCCAGAGGAACAACTGCTCTGATACCACCTGTAACGTCCCGAGCTTATGTCCCCGGTCCGTTAACGGAGCATTACTGGCCCTGACAACCTCTTGGGATTGGGTCCATACGGACCCGATTAACCACCCCCAAAATGCTTAAGCCGGATTGTTTGGTAGTAAGCTCCTCACTATTTATCCCAGGATCGAAACCTGGCTCTGATACCAATTGTAACGGCCTATAAGTTATTATCAAGATAAACAAAAAAAATTGATTGGTATAAAAAGAAGTTAATTGATTGGTTTATAAAATAAAGTGGGTGAGATTTGTGGTTATGGAAGCCAAATCAACCCCTTATCCTATGCGCATGTTAACTATTTTTGGAATGAGATTTACCTCTCTCATTCATTGAGAGAGAAAGTGAGAGAAATAAGTAAAAAGAGGGTGTGTGTGTGTTTTTTAAGGATGAGACGTGATTCCTATTTTAGCACAATTAGTCTAATTATATGAGAGAAAAGAGTGAAATAGAGTGAACGTGAGAGGGAGATTTATGTGTATGCGTGGAGAGAGTGAGGGCGAGAAAGAAGTCGAGAAACCCGGTGCGTGTCGTCTTCGGATCCGACAAATGTTTCCTACATCGAGGTATGCGTCGAACACTTAGGAATGACATGTGATAAATTTAATCATCGTTTTTCACCATAATCATATTGATTAATTTCCCATTATATAAGTTTGCATTGATACGTTTCTTGCTCAAACTTGTTAACTACAAATAAAGAGATTAACATAATCTCGAAGATATCCATGTGAGTATTTTTCTCAAGCATTTAATGGATAATCGTTGGAGATATGAAAGGATACTATAATAAGCATATGCACGGTAATCTCACTTTGCAGTTAAATAATTTCCTTTCTACTAGTTGATCTTTATCATGTATGGTTTTAGTTGTAGATATATGTTGTTTGGATGGGATAATTGTTGATAAGTTATATGGCACTAGATGCAAGCCCCAATGACACAACCAATATGTAAGGAATTTAGATGCTTATAATATGAGTAGTTCGTAATGCATCTCTTGATTCTCTGCTTCAACTAAAGATTATATGTTTTACTTGATGGTAAAACAATAGGTAAAATATATGTGGTATGATTGGGTATTAATATACAATCATCATATTCTTGCACATAAAGTTTTTGATTGTTATGCATGCAACTTATGTATATCGTGTGACACAGTATATATGTATCGTATGTAGAGATAATCAGATCTGGTTTTATGGATGTCATTATTAAGGTACATGCATGCTAAAGTAACTACAAGTTATTGTTGAGGATATGTTAACATCCACGATTACATATGTTAGATTGTACAAAAATCTATGGGAAATTGAAGAGACAAAAATAAATAAATCATGTTAAATAGACGAATCGATTAACTTATTATGATTGTTTATATTCTCTCTACATGTACTTATCTTTGAATTCATAACAACTCACATGATCAACTTCTTGACTACCCTTATCTTCATTGTGTTTGAAGTTAGTAATTTAATTAAGTATATATATACATAATGTTGTCAAATTTATAGTAGGGCATGCCGCCAATAATTCACGACTATTATTGGAAAGAAATAAAATGTATTGTCCGTATAACATGGTTGTTATCATTGTTATAAAATCACATTAAAAGAGCATGTAATGATGGTGCATGGCAATTACACACGAGCCTTTTTAATTAATGTAAATTATATTGTTCTTAATTTATCGCATATATGGCACACTAATGATTATCGACCTTTATTTGTATGGAAAGTTCTTAGATAATGATAAGATAAATACCGTTGACAATATTATGTGCTTGCAAGTGTAATGGTATCTTGTATAACTGTGAATGGTGCATGATTGATCATTCAATTAATTCTTTTATAATTTATATTAAGATATTTGGTCCGGAAACTGTTACTTGAAAATAAATATAGTATCCAAGAATCTAAACTAATATGGTAACACCAAGTACTGAGTGGTTGTGTTATATAGTTATGTATTTTGAACAATAAAGACCCTTTGATTATTGGAATTAAAAGGTTCATTACTATATGAAAATGAATTAGAAACAAATGTTGGCACTGCAACGATATATGGGGCTAAGTGCTACGCTAAAGCGGGAGCCACCTCTAGAGTCTGTTTATCGAAAGCCTAAAGGGCAACACCTTCCGGAGGTGTCAGGTTCAGTGGAACCTAGTGGAAAGTCCACATATTGACTCAGCTGACGTCATCATGTTCTATGTAATGATTGAGTGACCACTTGTGCCAGCGATAAAAGCCACCAAAGCCACGCAATAAATTATGAGATAAGACAAATATGCAATGAATAAGCTAAGTGCTTATGTGGAAGCCAAGTGCTTATGTGAATTATTAAGTGAACATGTGATTTGTGTTAAATGCTAAGTGTATATGTGTAAATATGTGAAATGTTAAGTGTGTATGTGCATTTATGTGAAATGCTAAGTGTATATGTGTAATTATGTCAAATGCCAAGTGTATATGTGCAAATGTTTGGAATGATAAGTGTATATGTGCAATTACGTGAAATGCTTAGGTATATATATAATTATGTTATTGACATGGGCATATGTGAAAAAATGGTTAACCTTAAGGACATATAAGGAAAGTATGGTATGCATTACATGAATATAAAAAGGACACCCTTCTATGCATAGTTATATTTATGAGTGATCCATATGATGCCATTGTATGACTACAGTCAAATATTATATTCATAATCATAAAGGTGATTTGGATTGAATATGTCATAACGCTATTTTTGTGTATGATACATTCTATGAAATAGTATATAACTATGATGATGGAAATGAGAACAAAGCAAAATTCATTGTTAGGATAAAATAATGACTTATATTTGATAATTCATAGCAATAGGTGTATAGGTGTAACACATAGTTTCATATATGAAATCATCTTTATGTAATTATGGATTTGGTAAATTTGACAAAAGAAATAGTGAAATCCATGCATATTATGGTATCATTAAGATTATATTCAAGGACTGTATCCATGAATAATGCATGTTATGAACATTATTCCAAGTTGGGGAATATAGAAGATTTACAAAGATTCATTGTGGAAAATATTTATCCAGCTAATTATCTATGCATGGAGTTATTTGTAATAGAATAAGGAGACTTGATTTTTCGCTAGCTGGCTTGACCTTATCTCGACACATACTGAGCGTTAAGCTCATACAATGTATTTTTGTGTTTTTAGTGCAGGTCAATGAAAGGATAAATTTAGTGGCAGTTGGAAACTTATCGTAAGGCCTGAAAGAAGGATATCATTGTGCCCACTGGAACGAAAGATCTTGGATATATATTAGAGATGTATATCTTTTTTTTATGGATGAAGGAAGGTTAAGATGGTTCCTCCTGTTATTTGCGATATCATTGATGTTTGTGAGTAACACTTGGATTTGACGTGGCATTTGATATATTTCCGCTGGTCACCGAGGATCCGGGCTGTTACAATTACTTTCAACCTAATTGTTGTTAATAAGGGGAAAAGAGAAGCATCAATTAAATTCAACATAAGTATATATATATATATATATATAGAGGGCCCTTCCAATGAGGTGCACCTTTCCTGGGTGTATGGAAAGCCCATCACGAGATCCGTTAGATCTCGATCTAGCGGTTCTTCATCCAAAAGGGTATTTTAGTCCATACATTTTCGTTTTAAATTTGAATTTAATTTCGAATTTGAAATTTATTTCGTCTTTATATTTTTCCATTTTTAGCGTGCCCGATTTGGTATTTTTTGTTGCCTTTTAGTTACTGAATTTTCGCTAACATGGGAGCATTTCCGTGCAATGTAGAATAGCAGATTTTTTTGTAAAATTCCGCTTGATATTGTAAAACTGCATCCTGCATTGTAAAATAAAATCACAATTAGTAATATTTATATTATAATAATTGTAATTTTGATAACACTATTGTAAAAGATCATGGACGTTTTGTAAAATTTGTATGAAGATTGTAAATCCATCAGATCCTATTATGTGCGTTTTTCACAAATGCCAAGCATCTTTGTAAAATTCGAATCCCTGTTGTAATTTTGCATCCTGCATTGTATAATAAGATCACAGTTAGTAAAAAAATGATATGCAATTGTAAAATACGATCTGAGATTGTAAAAAAAACTCGAGATTGCAAAACATTCTGAGATTGCAAAATAGGTCATTTATATTGTAAAATACGATCTGAGATTGTAAAAAAACACTCGAGATTGCAAAATAAGTCATTATATTGTAAAAACCTGGGCACGCCCTCCATCTCCAGCATCCTCTCTACCCGCACCTCCTCCTCCCTTCTCCTCCACGACCCACCTCCTCCATGCACGTCCTCCTCCGCCCACACACCTCCATTACCGCACTCCTTCAACCGTCTCCTCCATGATCCACATCCTCCACGCATATAAATGTAAAAAAACAGTCTGAAAATTGTAAAAAGATGATACACTATTGTAAAATACGATCTGGGATTGTAAAAAAAAAACTCAAGATTGCAAAATAGGTCATTATATTGTAAAAATCTGGGCACGCCCTCCATCTCCAGCATCCTCTCTACCCGCACCTCCTCCGCCCTTCTCCTCCACGACCCACCTCCTCCATGCACGTCCTCCTCCGCCCACACACCTCCATTCACGCACTCCTTCAACCTTCTCTTCCCCTCCCCGCTTACCTTCACATCCACCATCACGATCTCCGACGTTTGAACCTGTGGAATCGACCAGCCTCCTCCCACATATCATCATCGATGATCTTCGCGACGTAGGTGAACGTGATCTGCTGGGGAGGCGATGGAGGACGTCGGAGCAGCCTTCTCCCACACGCCGTCGTCGAGAGAGAGAGACAGGAGAGAGAGTCGTTGACGAGAGAGAGAGAGATAGAGGAGAGAGAGAGATGTGAGATAATTTAGGAGATATTTTGTTGCATTCTAAATATAGAATATACCAAAATGACCATAATGGGTTTTTCGACATTTAAAAAATATAGATAACGAGCCATTAATGATAACCATCGGATTGATTGCGGATGGCTGTGATGGCGGGCTTTCCTTGCACCCAGGAAAGGTGCACCTCATCTGAAATATTCTCTATAAATATAAATAGAGGGCCCTTCCAATGAGGTGCACCTTTCCTGGGTGTATGGAAAGCCCATCACGAGATCCGTTAGATCTCGATCTAGCGGTTCTTCATCCAAAAGGGTATTTTAGTCCATACATTTTCGTTTTAAATTTGAATTTAATTTCGAATTTGAAATTAAATATAGGGGACATAGTAACATATAGATAAGAGATTGTTGTATGATCCCTTGTGGCACTCATCTGAAACTTTGATTACTCTGTCTGTCTATAAACCATAAATAAAGGTATGCTTGATAAGGTTGTATTTTTTTTCAATACATCAGTATACAAGAAAGAAGAGCCTATTGCTTACATTCTCCAAGTCTTGACTTTATTTCCATGATTCACTTCTTATTTCCAAATGTTGTAATCTCATTTCCTGCTTTATTAGATTACAATTAGAATGTTCTCATCTCAATACCAACTTATGATATAAGTTTTCGAGACACTGGTCCTACGTTATGTACTCTGATATCAATTTAGGATTATACTTATAACATTTTATTAGACGGTGAAACGATTATCAATAAATATGTATATATATAATTACAAATCCCTTGGCGGAGGAGTAAAGATAGAATATATAATTTAATCTAATAATGGTAATAACGGCATGCATTAAATCATATACTTTCCTATTATATTCTAATAATGGTAATGGCATGCATTCTAATAAATATTTGCATATTGTATGATTCAACGTGTCCTCTAAGATTCCCTAAGGGTAATTTTATATAAAATTAATAAATACTTTCCTATTATACAAATAAGAGTGCATGCGATCCAAGCCCGGAGAAATGACATGTGTACATCTCTTTATTACGTATACAAGTATAGGAAGTCGGCAAAGACCAACCTCAATCTATGCAAACGTGATAGATATATATACACTCAGGGAAGTGGAAGGGTCATTGCATCCGTTTGATTTTGGTTTTCGAGTTCGCCATCGAAGACAGAGGGAAAGAGGTATATGCTCATTACTACTCTTTTAACTATTCTTATCATTACAGTTGTTAGCAAGCATACATACTTAGTGGAAAATATAATGAAGTGGGTACGCAAGTAGCAAGAAAATACGAGTTACATGCACAGAAATTATATGATTCTTTTGAAGAAAGATTACGAAACTGGTTATTTATTTACTTTCTATGCATTAAAGTGAGAATGTTGTATAGTTTCTGTTGATTTTTTTATAAAGAATACCACATCTATCCTCCTTTGAATGGGGAAGTAGGGATTGATAGATAGTAATACGATTTTTTTTTTAAAAAATAATATTCCAGATGATTAATCTTTTTTATAATAATAATAATAATAAATAATAAGTTTTGTCTACCTTAGATACGTACATATATATGACAATATAATCGAAATAAAATTCCAGGATGATGTAATATTCAGGAGAAATGTAATCCTTATTATTATATATACGCACAGTAAGTTACAAAATAAGATAATAATATGGTATAATGCTATGTATATGCTAACAACATCATCTAAAGAATGCTATTTATGTAGAAGTTAAATTTCTTTTATGAGAAGTAAATGTAAACTACCAGATATAAACATGTATAAGAAATAAAAGAATATAATAACAATTATAAAAATAATGCATCTTTTGTTCTAGAATTGGCCCCTGGATTTAGATTAGGTACAAGTAAATTAACATGCATGTATATCTCAGTTGTATATGACATACTGGTTGGGCATGTGTCAGTATAAAAATAAGTGTCTTGAATATGTATAATGGAGGGCATCAAATATGGATACAGATGGAAACTTGTCATATACATTTAATAATGATAAACAATAATTAATGAGTATCCTTGACTAAGAATGTATTTATATTAATTTCTAAAGTCATACCAAATACTCCAATGTGATAGTGCATTCGTGATAGGTAATTCAGATTTAAATATTCATATATTTCCTAATATTCTAGGAAACCAAGGTAATTGGAGGAGTTTTAAACGCTTGGAGGCTAGATATCTGCTAGGATAAGGTGAGTGGTTCATAAGCTAAAGGTTTTTATTATTATTTTATTTATGCAAATGATTTTAAGATACAAGCTTTCAATATTTTTGATAGATATGCATTTCAAGATTTTTAAGTATACTTCATGTTAAGTTCAACATACTTTATATTTTCCATTATGACCATATGACTCACTCATCTTTATGGCTCAAGTAGGCAATTTATGTTTTATACAATGCAAGCTTTTTATGTTCTATATGATTCTTGTTTAAGAAATTATGTCTAGTTAAACAAGTTCTATATGATTCTTACGTTGATTATGCAAGTTGTATGATTAAGTGATGTTTAAGTAAGATGCACGCTATGCCCCTATATCTAGGAAAGTCATGAACAAGTAAGAGGACTTTGGGTCCGCATTCTGTATGCAATAGGCTATGGGCCGTATGCAGGGTATTCATTGGCCTTTGGGGTCATCTGCACGTATGACAGTAAGATAAGGTCCTAGGTGGAGTTTGCTCTCCTAGGCTATAAGTAAGGCTAAGGTTCGCCTTAGCAGTAAGTGTTCATGAACTTATCAAGATATGTCAGGGTAGTGTTGTATCATTAAGTATGAAAAAGCAACCTATATGTTTATTTCCAAAAAGTACAAATATGGTTTCAGAACAAGTTTTGGTTATTGTTACCCATTATTTTACTAGTATGCAAGAACTATCAAGTTCTGTTTTGATTTTGGGAATGCTATAGGGAAAATCTTCTTTTTTCTTGTTATATAGTAATAAAGATTAACTTTATAATGTCCAATTTTTTTTAAGTTATGCTATAAATTTTTATAATCATGTAGCTGGAGGTTTGTGACCCATTCACTGGGTCTATGCTCATGTCGATGAGTTTAGGCTCACTACTCCAAATACAAATTTTTTCAGGTAAGGGAAGAAGATATTGACTTAAATAGAGCAAGTATGGAGGATGAATCTAGTAAATGAGGTTGTGCCATCATAGTTAATATCTATTTGATAATGTTTCCGACTGTTATGTGTTTTCGATTTTAGATTGTCGATTGTTTCGTTCGATTATAAAATCATGTATGCAAAACTATGTATTTCATTTTTATTAGTGGAAATGTACATGATCATAATGATAAATTTATTATGAGTTGCAACATTTCAAAAGTTTTTTTCTTTCATTGTTAAATATTATAAAGTATTTTAAGACAAGCATAGGTTTTAAGTCACACTCGTCTCAGGGATTAGGCGGGACGGGTCGTGACACAGACAACTTGTTGGTACAAGCCCAGATGGACCTGTTGACAACCACCCAAAATGCTTAAGCCCAAGTTGTCAAGTACTAATCCCCACCACTTATAAACCACTCCCACACTTCGTGAGTTTTAGATATGGCATTATATTTGAGGGTTGGGGTGTTACAGGACCACATGTGGAGAATAGACACAATTGACGATATCACACAAAACACGTCCATGTATCAGGGCGTACGAGGACGAGCGATGGGGACTCGACGAAGATCCTCGAGGATCATGGAGGAGTAGATCCACTGCTATGCATCCGTCCTCCATTGAGACGCGATGGGACCGAGCTTCCGACGCCTCTGCTTTCGATATCCACCAATAGGATTCGACACCATCTCCATCAATCGGTACCGGTCTCTCCCTCCCCCTCCAAGTCTGCAGCGAGTGCGTGCTTCTCCTCCCCGACCTCCACCTCCCCGAACTCCCCTTCCTCCTCTAGGTTCACCGCGAGGGCGAGCTCCTCCTCCCCGACCTCTGCCTCCCTGACCTCTGCCTCCTCCTCCTGCGCTTCCTGACCTCCCGCCGCCCTCACCCTCCAAGTCTACCACAAGTGTGTCCTTCTCCTCCCTGACCTCCGCCTACCCGAGCTCCTCCCCCTCCTCTAGGTCCACCGCGAGGATGACCTCCTCCTCTACGACCTCCCCCTCTTCTTCCCGCACCATCTGACCTCCAACCCTCCTCACCTGCATCGTCTGAAGGTCCAAAGGAACAGAGGTTGCGGTAGGCCTTGGCAGAAGAAGCGGATGAAGAAGAGGGAGAAGAAGGAAGGAGAGAGGGAGATTGAAGATCCACCATCCGATTTCTTTGGTTAGACTAACTAAAGTTTAACCAAGTAATTGACTCCAAGTTGACAATAGGGTCTGTAGAGTAAGACGAGCAAGTTTACGTGGTCGAGGGAGGAAATACATTGTTTCAAAAGCCGATGATGTAATTTGCAAAGTTTGTAGAGTTCGTATGGTAAAATCCTTATTTTTTTATAACATGACAAGTGGATTTTTTGGGATATATCCATATATATATATATATATATATTCATCCCTAAATACGTCTCTTCTAATGATTCAAAAGAAAGTCAAACTTACCACAACCCTCTCTTTTTTAACTGTCAACTCTAATTTCTAGAAAATATACGACCTGATTTGTGAGTAGTTTCTTTTCACCCCACATTGAGACCATAACCAATGACATCTCTCTTTTATTATAGCGGATCAAAACAAAAAAAAAGCACGGGAGAAAGATGAAAATAACCAGAGGAATGGAAAATAGGTGGAGGACAAAGATGATAACAATTGAGGGGATAAGGGTCTCTTTGGTTCTCACACTTTACTATTCACAGTGGTACCCCAACCCAACATAACCCAATCCATTAACCAAACATGTCCTAAAGGGGAGTAGAAAATAACAGCAAGAGGAAAAAAACATAATTGGTTTCCAGCATCTATAAAGGGAGCTGCTGCTTTATTCTTATTTCCACATCAATGGACAGCCCTACAGGTGTCTTGCGACTTACTCAAGTTCTATTACATTATTATTCTCTCCAAAAGAGCTAAACCCAACATGATGAGAGAGAGAGAGATAGAAGGAGAGAAGAAATACATCAAAAGAAAGCTATGACATCATCTTAGGTCATGTTTGGTTGGAGAATAAGCCCTGTAATAAGGGGTCAATTCTCCTCCCGACACGATTCCCAGTGATACGACTATTCTCTATTATTCCATCTTATTTCGTTCTTATTCATATCTTTATCTCACCTTACATATCTTTATTTCACCTTATTTTCTTTATTCCTATCCTCCAGCCGAACAAAGAATATATCCTTATTCTCCTTATTTCACATCCTTATTCATGTTATTCCCGAACTGAACTCACCTTAGTGTGGCCCTAAATCCACTCCAAATGTTCATGTGCGCGTCCAATGAAAGTCTCCGGTGGTTTCCTCCTCCTCATATGATGCTTAGCTCGTACGAGAACAAAGGAGTCGGTGATTAATATTGTCCCGACAACTAAAAATAATAACCAACCAATACAAAATGAATTTCGTTTACTCTCATTTTATTTCCACCTCATTTACTGAGTTCCCTTCGTACACACATTCGAATACGAAGATTGAAATTCAACATAAGTTTACAAATATAATATTTAATATTGATAATGTTTGACGCATTCAGATATGAATACAAATATTCAAATTTTGAAAGACGAATATTCAAATCTTGAAAGATACAAAAATGAATGCTGCGTGAAACTAAATTCTTACCGATTTTAAACAAAGTAAGATGTTTGTAACATTCATACATTAGTTCGAATTCATATTTCCAATATCCACATGCAAAATCCCGATATCCATTTTGTGTTCGTATTCATATTTTGAGGATATGATTCATCATTTTACATATTTGTATGATATCAGTGTATGATTTCGAAAAAAAGGATATAATGTAACTCATAGGCTTAGGTTCTCCAATCATTTAAAGGAAAAATTGATTTTAACAACTTATTGAATTCAGACCCAATTCGACCCGTTGATAACCACCCAAAACATCTAAGCCTAAATTGTCATGCAGTAATCCCACCGCTTATAACCCGCTTTTACTTTTTATAAGTATTAGAGAAAATTATAAAAAACTCCCCGAATTATGATTTCAACGTCATACTTGAACTTTAAAAAATAACAATGGCTACACAATCTTCAAGATTTATCTCATGGTCCTTAACTATAGTAATTTAACTGATCGTTTGGCCTTTCTAACTTTAAATCACAACGGCTCAAAACATTGTGCAAATCTTAAAAGTCGGATACTACACTGTTACCTTTTAAATTTCAGGTATGATGTTAAAATCGAGTGTATAGTTCAGAGACTTTAGTGTAATTTACTACAAGTATTAATTGCGGGATTATGTTGGTGTTACATGTAACGATAGAAACAAAAATAATAAACAAATTCAAGGCCGGTGGATTACTAATAATAAAGATGGATGAAATCAATAGTTTTATATATTTTTAACTCGATCAAATTGAAATTTCTTTGATGCAGACATGCTGACTAAGCAAGCAGGTGCTATGTCGTTGGAGGAAAATTACGCTATTTGGTCAAACTGAAATTTCTCAATTCCATAGACCTTATCTCTTCACCGTCAACGAATTCTCAAAGCCGAAAGCTGAATATAGACATACGCTTGTACGTATTGGGATCAGTAGTCCTTCAAGCTGAACAGGGTTTAAAAAACCTGACCGGACCGGCCTGTTGGACCGGTTGGACGGGGAATCAACTCCAACCCGATCGATTTTGTATAATTAATTTCAAAAAAATAAAAAATAAAAAATCGGGTCGGACCGGTGGTCAGACCAGGTCGACCCGGATGGTTGGACCGGGTTGACCCGGATTGACCCAATTTTGATGGTTTGGTAAATTTTCAAAAAAAAAGGTTAAATAATGAAATACTGGAATTTTTATCACTTGTGCCCTTCTTAACTTCTACGATATAAGTTACGTCACTTTCTTTTTTAGAATCTACGTTCTGCCAATACTTTTTTAGAGTAATTTTCTAGAAGCAACTATAAATAAATGATTACAATATTATAATCGTATATAATTCTAGAAAATGTGATTAACTTTTGTAAAATTTTACTCGAAATAGACGATCATGTTATTCTATTGAAAGATTGGACATTTTAACGATTATTTCATTGATATATAAATACATACTTATATATATGTATATGGTTTTATCGGTTCAAAAAATCGGTTCGATCGGTCTGACCATTAAATTAAGCCCGGTCCAATTTTTTTCGAGTCGATAGAAATGATGACATGAAGCTGACATCATCATCGATCCGACCGGTTTGGACCGACGGTCCAACCCGATTGGACCAAACCGAAGACTAGTCGGTTCAATGTCCGGTCCAGTTTTTAAAACCTTGAGGCTAAGTTTTTATTTCGGATGGCCGTACCGTATATGAATATATTGAGGTGAAAAAATACTGTTTTATGTTAATATTTATATTCCTCTCAATCAGAGATCTCATTTTTCAAATATAATAAAGAAAATCCTGAACTTATTTTATTGTGTCAAAGTATAAGCCAACCATAAGCTTCTGCAATCCTTTTATGTCGACATTAAATGCTGGAGGTAAAAGTTCAAACCAACATTTAAACTTTGAAGCACTTAATAATAATAATTGATGAATAGTGGAGACGTTTTTTACTCATTTACCTCGTATTATTCATTAAAGATAACATCAACCTAATAAATGCGCTAACCTTATAAGATTTTTCAAGATTATTTTAAATTATGACTAAAGTAGGGATGAAAACAAATATATATATATATATATATATATGTATATGAAGAACGCCAATTTACCACTCTTAATTATATGAAATTATCGATTGTAGCATGTCATAAAATATTAATCCAAAAACTACACATTAAAATCAATCAACGAATGACAATTATCAATCTATCTATTTTAATTGGATAAGTTTTAAGATCGACTCAAGGAGGTAATTTACCAACTTAGGATCAATTTAGATGATTTAATGCACACAGTTTTCAAAGATTTTTTTATTTTTATGCAAGAAATTTGTAAATACGTAAAAGTGACCAAGTTAGGGGTTAATTCTGCAAAATATTAATCAAGTAAAGTCCAATAGTGATGAAACTTGGCCTGGATGTGAATGTCTGCAAAATGAGGCTATTTATGGAATTTTTTGATACAAAATGAAATTTTATGAATTAATCAATGCAGATATATAATCTAGATTAATTGAATTGTATTAAATATCAACATTCAATATTTTTTAAAACTAAAATTATCATCAATATATCTAAATGAGTAGAAGTCATAACAACTTTAATTTTATAAAAATAGCAAATGGTTATTGAACAAAAATCAATTATCTGAGTCACAAAAGTATGAGTAAATGATGCATGCAAATGAATTGATTTTTGGAAACATGATAAACCACAATCAAATCTTCAAAATGTGATTTTTCATGAAGTTTTTAGCAATAATTAGTTTGTTAAAAATTAATCTCAGATGGACAAAATATAATAATTTTCACCAAAAGAGTTATAATAAATCAAACACAACTCAGAAAAATGTCATTTAAGTTTCATTGTGGAAGGAAATAATCAAGGTTCATCAAGCAATTTTTTGATCTTGAAAAATAAGACGAATTTATGGTTCAATGCAATACTTAAACACATGGACATTTTTGAAATTAAAATAAATAAAGAAGATAAAAAAATCACAATGGTTGTTATGCATTTACCCAAATCTGCTAGGGTGCTTATGTAATTTCTCCAAGGGTAGTAGGCACGTACATAATTCCCGAATCATATGAGGGCTCCTATGCAAATTTCCCAATCACATGCTTGCACATGACTTCTGTTGTGATCTGGATGACAGGGAGACGTGTTTCCTCTTCTGAATCGAATGGTTAATACTGAGCCACATGTCAACGTCTTTGAATGAAGAATAAAGAAGAAGAATAATATGCGAGAGGGGAGAGTTTGATTGAGTACAAAGAAGAAGAATTGAAGAAGAGTATGAACTAGGGAGCGAAAGAAGGAAGAAAACCTGAAGATGTTTCATAGGATTGGAGCAAATGGAAGCACGTCTCCGATCATCGCCTCTTGTGGCTCAAGTGGTGGAACCATGGAGCTCAGGGAGAGCTCAATGAAGCTCTGCAACAAGGTTCACAACCGTACCTTAGATCTCACCAGGAATGGAGGGTCATCTTTGCATTCGATAAGGCATCTTCGTTGTCACTGGCAAAGACTTCGATGCTGGTGTATCTCTTGCTCTTGATTATTGGATGGCATGATTTGGGGTCGGCGATGGGTTTTTGTGTCTCGATAGCTAGGGCCTCACGCAAGGTTCTGAGGTGGTTAAGATGAGAATTAGGGCTAACGGTGAGTCGGATGGTGATTGGGCGAGGAGAGAGAGAGAGAGGGTGTTGCTAGGAATGGGAGAGAGAGAGGGGGAAGGTGGATGGAGAGAGAGAGAGGATGAATCGTGACTGCTCTAGGAGTAGTCGCGTTTCACTCCATGAAAAATTAGAAAACCAAAGACAAAAAAATCAAATACTAAAAGACCTCCAGTAAAAAAGTTTTCTTCGTGAGGTTTACTCATCTCAATGAGATCTACAATTTTCAAGAAGAGATTAAAAGCAAAGACCCCATCTGCACAAAATATATTTTTTATGGTAACACACATATATAAAGGGTTTTTATCAGTTGGAACCCTCTGAGATATTACAATACCAGTTATGCCCCTCCCAATTTGAGAATATCAGTTGTGCCCTTGCCTTCTTGTCGTTCTATCACTTGTGCCCCTCAAGTTAATTGTTGTCCATCCTTGACGCAAACAAACATTTACTTTGGGGACACAACATGAATTAATGTTAAAAAATGGACTGAAATGTCCATCCCCTTCTTCATCATCCTCCTCCCCCCTTCCTCTTCCACTTCCTCCCCCTTCTCTTCCTCCTCCTAGCCTCCTGCACCTCTACTGCCCCCACCAGCCCCTTCCCTTCATCCCAACGCCTCCCCCTCCATGCCCGAGCTCCTCCCCTCGCCATGAGCTTCTTCCTCCGCCCCATGCCTCTCCCTCTACCCCGAGCTCCTCCCTCCACCCTAAGCTCCCCCCATCCCTGTGCCTCCCCTTCTATGCCCGAGCTCCTCCCACCGCCCGAGCTTCTTCCTCCACCTACGTGCCTCTCCCTCCACCCCAAGCTCCAGTGACGGAGAGAGAGGGGGGCGGGTGGGGGCTTAGCCCCCCCGGCTCCCAACTAAATCCATGTATATGTGTTTAATATATAGTGTTATATATGATCTAAATACACTATTTAATAATTAAAATTTATATGTTATCTTATAATAGCCCTCCCATATATCAACAAAAAAGTTAATATATATGATCTAATTACAATAATTAACTGTTAACATTACATGATGTGCATAATCGAATACTGTATATTCGTATATGTCCATCATCATACCCGTTTATAAACCGTCACAGATATATGGATAGTTGTTATTTTAACATATATGGTATAGATAATAAATTTTCTTTTATATTTCTTTGCATATACATATATGGATTTGGATACCTTTTTCATTTTTTAGGATCTTAAAACGGATATGGTTACATATTTTTCTAGTGTATACATATATGGATACAAATACAAGTTTGAAACCCTATTTTTATCTACGTCGATTTTAAAATAGTATGCAGATACATGGACACATGTCAAAATATGTATAACAAATATGATAAGGGATCAGTACACATATCTATATAGTATTACTTGTTTGAACATATTAAATCCAACAGTATTACTTAATATCACATTAATAAATATGTATTTCAATGATATGAAGAGTTTTGTGGGGACCTTTTGGTCAATATGATGTTTATAGATAGGGTTAAATGTGGCTGCCCCTAAGGAGCTAACTTGCCCCCCCCCCCCCCCCGCGTCATTTTATCCATTTTTATTTTTTTATTTGAAAATTTCTTCCGTGATTATTCATCACTATATCCCTATATTATGTTATTAAAATTTCATTCGAAACAGAGACTCCTACGACCTCCATCCAGACATTCATTTTTTAACGGCAATAGAATTGCTAAAAACCCACGTCTGGATGGAGGCCGTATGAGTCTATGTTTCGCACAAAATTTTAATAGCATAATATAGGGATATATTGATGAAAATTCACGGAAGAAATTTTCAAAAAAAATAAAAAAGGGGGAAAATGGGGTAGGGGAGTCAAGTCTCCCCCTCAAGGGGCATCCCCATTTTACCCTTGTAGATATTATTTAAGTTCTATTATAACTTTATATGGGTATTTTTTGTAAAGAATACCTTCTCAATATTAGTTTCAATCAATTACGGAATTATTGGAAGCTCGCCTTATAGTTTGAACTCGTTTCCACAAATCCAACTTCATAAATTGAAACTTCCGTTAATTTCTACATATGCTCCAAATTTCGCTCAAATCTGATGACATTTCCTAATTTATCTTAGTGGTTAAAAGTTCAATCAATAGTTAAGTAACTTAAATCCCATTTAGAAGAGAATCAAACTTTTTATCATTGGTATAAAATAGCCAATGATCTTGGATTTGAGCAAAATTAGGAGGATATGCATAACATTATTCGAAGATTCTATCTATAAGGTTGGATTTTAAGAAACAAATTTGAAAAAAAAATTACAACACATCTTCTGTAACTCACATTAAAGTAGAAGAACCCCTCCTCAAATATTAACAATTAAAATGACAAGATAAATTAGATAAATAATATCTAAATAATTTGTTCCTCCAAAAATAATTTAGCCCCCTCAAGAAGATTTTTCTGGCTTCGTCCCTGCCAAGCTCCTCCCTTCGCCCAAGCTCCTCTCCCCTTCCTGTGCCTTCCCCTTAACGTCTGAGCTTCTCCCTCCTACCCGAGCTTCTTCCCTTACCCCCACACCTCCCCCTCCACCCCAACTCCTATACCGCCTTCCACCTCCCCTCTGCCCCTAGCTCCTCCCCCACCTAGAAGTCCACCTCCGCTTCCTCAATGGTGATGATGCCTGCATCATCTCCACCACCCCACCTACTAGTGTGGGCCTTTCTATCGCGAATAACCATGCGTGCTCCTGCAGGTGCACATCCATGTCTATTGATCACGGGTGTCGCTACCAAACTGCACCACATAGGCAGAGAGAGCAAGGGAGGTGCGAGGGCGGAGGAGGAGCTGGTTGGTAGGAGCTCACGATGGAGGGGGGAGCTCATGTGCGTTCGAGCTAGATGAAGGGGGGGAGGGGGTAGAGTTAGTTGGTTATGGCCCTGTTAACCTCACCATGGTTTGAGAAAATCATGATTAAGTTTAAATCATTGACAGTTAAAGTATCAGAGGGGCACAAGTGATAGAACGACAAGAAGTCGGGGTGCAAATGATATTCCCAAAAAGAGAGGGACATACATGATATTGTAATATCTTATAGGGACATAACTGATAAAAATCTATAAAAAATACCATATTTTTAAGTTTGAATTATTTGCGATTTTTAATAAAATAAAAATTCAAACAAAACCAAATAAAATAAAGAAATGTATACATGTTAATCAATTTTTGTATTTTTAAAAATAAAAAATAAAATAATGAATAGATAAAGACTTGTTACATATTATATATACATAATCAAAACCATTTATTTTCTTTACTTTCTATAATTTTTGAATTTTTATTATTAGGAATTTATTAAAGTACAACTCTAATAAACGAAATGAAAAAGAAACAAATCGAACAGAGTTAATAGTGTATATAAAATAATGTATAAAAAGTCAGTGAATATATACAATTTAGAATTTGATCATAAAACCTAAGTTTTACATATGAACTCTAATTCTTTCGAATTTGATCTTGATTTGTAGATAATAAAATGTAAATTAATCTAAAAGTAAGTGTGATTCAAAGGAGACGGTGTATGAAAGATATTTGGCTTTACGATTTTCAGTCCCAAAGGAGGGTTTATGTTTATTTCGCACACACATATGTTAATATTTTTTTAGGATTTTTCATTGATGAATATTTGTGATATGTACATAAAGGATGATGGTTTGATGTCATTTGCAGTTACTATGAATTAATAAAAATGAATGAAATTAGGCTATTTTATAAGTGAATATATGAATGCAGAATGAAGATACTAATTTATGCAAATTATTTACAAGTACATGAATGGTAGTTATGAGTTATAAACACCTAAATGCATGCAATTACTTAGGATGTATCTCTATTTTCAACAAATTAGAGTAATGATAACATACTCATTAGTATTCGATCTATTAGCTATCTTATTTGTTTCGTATAGATTTTTGTATATGTATCTGTATCCATTTCAAAATGAACATGGATGTGGATATCACATTGACATTTGCATATACTCATATTCTTATTACTATTTAATTTATAATATGATTGTATATTTATTTATACCTATTTTAGAAAAATTCCACATTTGCCTTTATCTCGAATATAATTATTATGAAGTGAATCCATTTACTATATTTGCTTTATGTGAACAATTCTAAACATGCTTATTTAACTTTATTTATAAAATATTTCAATTATTATGTCTACTCGATTCATTTTCGTTTGCTATCAGTATCCATTTTAAAGATATTATAACATATCTTTCGTAATATTTATTTCGATGTTTGCATATATATTTTAAAAAAGGTAAGAATATGACTATATATATTCCTATTTAATTGATCTCTATCGCTAATAAAATGTAACTCAACAATCAAAACTAAATGAAGTTATCAAAAATATTGCTCGAAAAAAAAGTTAAATAAAAAATATAAAGACAAGAGGTCCCAAAATTTGGTTGCACAAGAAAAATCTTCGAACAAAACTTTGATAACTTGGAACTTTAGCTTAGTGAGGATCTTTATGCAATTTACCCTTTTTTTTACTAAGAAGCATCGTGTATAAATTGTAGGGACTTTTACACAATGACCTCTACTATTTTATCCAATAGCATTCAACCTCTATTATCTTTTTAATCACACCAAAAACGCTTAGAATTTCAACATATATGCCATTGTCCAAGATTGTGATGTGATTCGGTAAGTCTTAGAGATAAGAATAATATGATACACATACAAATATAAGTATAACTATATCCTTATATAGTTATACTTAACCCATCAAAAAAAATAACTATATCCTTATAAATAGGAAATGCATATAGGAATATTGGCGAGTAATAAAAGAATACGTTTTTATCATATTCTTAGGAATGAATATAAATATAAAACGAATACTAATAGGAATAATAATAGAAACATTTATATATTAAATTAAATATACACATTTATAGGTATGTTTGACATTGAGTACATTTATTTTATCATATTGTATCAGCAACAGTGAATCAATTTACATTTTTTTATTACTCATA